>CAJQUW010010153.1:45000-83532 GCA_907163375.1 Prostheceraeus crozeri
ACTCTCTCCCTCTCTCCCTCTCTCTCTCCCTCTTCTCCCTCTCTCCCTCTCTCCCTCTCCCCCTCTCCCCCTCTCCCCCTCTCCCTCTTCTCTCTCCCTCTTCCTCTCTCTCTTCCTCTCCCTCTCCCTCTTCTCCCTCTCTCCCTCTCTCCCTCTTCTCTCTCCCTCTTCTCTCTCACTCTCTCTCCCTCTCGCCCTCTTCTCTCTCACTCTCTCTCTCCCTCTCTCCCCCTCTCCCTCTCTCCCCCTCTCCCTCTCTCCCCCTCTCCCTCTCTCCCTCTTCTCTCTCACTCTCTCTCCCTCTTCCTCTCTCTCTCCCTCTCGCCCTCTTCTCCCTCTCTCCCTCTCTCCCTCTCCCTCTCTCTCTCACTCTCCCACTCTCTCTCTCTCCCTCTTCTCTCTCTCCCTCTTCTTTCTCTCTCCCTCTCCCTCTTCTTTCTCTCTCCCTCTCCCTCTTCCTCTCTCCCTCTCCCCCTCTCCCCCTCTCCCTCTCTCCCCCTCTCCCTCTCTCCCTCTCTCCCTCTTCTCTCTCACTCTCTCTCCCTCTTCCTCTCTCTCTCCCTCTCGCCCTCTTCTCCCTCTCTCCCTCTCTCCCTCTCTCCCTCTTCTCTCTCACTCTCCCACTCTCTCTCTCTCCCTCTTCTCTCTCTCCCTCTCTCCCTCTCTCCCTCTCCCTCTTCTTTCTCTCTCCCTCTCCCTCTTCCTCTCTCCCTCTTCCTCTCTCCCTCTCGCCCTCTTCTCTCTCTCTCCCTCTCCCTCTCGCCCTCTTCTCTCCCTCTCTCCCTCTCCCTCTCCCTCTCCCTCTCCCTCTCCCTCTCCCTCTCCCTCTCCCTCTCTCCCTCTCCCTCTCTCCCTCTTCTCTCTCACTCTCTCTCTCTCTCTTTTCAATTTCATCGTCTTCATTTTCATTAAAGCGATAGTATCACAGTAGAATACTCGATCATTTGTCCGGAGGCGGAACCAGAGGCGTCTTTGGCTTTTCCATTGAATATAATGAGAGGGAAGTACCTCTTGGAATTTGACATCAAAGTGATCTTGACTTTAAGCTTCACGTAGAAATAATCAAATTAATGGATGAGACGAAGTAAGAAGATATTACCCTCAGATGAAAAAGACTTGGAGAATAAATGAAATTGGAGGTGATGCTCAAAGTTTGGTTTTCTATCTCATTATATCCCGCTCTTATTTCTTCTGCTATCATTGCTTGCTATGGATTTTCCTGTGCATCACTCTTCCTAAACTCCTGATCTTGCCTTTGCAGATGGAACCGTGAAGCGCATGGATGAATACGATGCAGCGTGTTACACAAAGATCGACCCTAATGTTCAACATGATGCGACCAGCATTTATCCTTATGGTCAGCTCTCTGAGAGTGAATTGGGAGGCTACAGTTTGTATGCACCCGGCAACACACACGTCCACGGAGGCACCATGAAGCCGCCTGTATCATCGCCAGAGCCTCGGAAGGCTCGTTTCCCAGTATTGGACACTTTGGATACTTTAGAGAAAGAGGGCAGAGCAGAGGTCCGTGACGAGGGACGGGTGGGTGTTGATCCTACGGGCACAGCATTGAGGAAAGGCCGCAATAATGTCGGCTATTCTGTGAGAAGCCCATATCTGGCCAGTAGTTTTGTATGAAGACAGGGATCATTGATACTCAAATTGACTGCATTCCCGGGCCGGGGGCCCTTCGACCGCCTTTCTATACGATTGTGGCCTCGCCACTGACATTGTGCATATTCGTCCGTGTTGTGCCATTTCTTGTAATAAAAGAAGATGAGAAAATGATGTCGTCTTTTAACGAGCAGGGGAAACAGAGAGATGTAATTACTCGTTAACAAAATGCACACACGAGTAGACAGACTTAAAACAAAGAAGTGCACCAACACTACAATTGTAACGAAATGAAATTAGAACTCCACGAGACACAACTCGACCCGTCTTCTAAGCTGTCTGCGAGTGCTGGGAAAAAGTTCGCTTTCCCGTCTGCTCGGTCACTCGTGTTTCTAACTGCAGATGAGAACAAAGATAGTCCATTCGACATGATAGAAATCAAAGTTTGCGATCATTCAAAGGTCTCTTTAACTCATGAAAACTTCCATTGATTCGCAAATGATGGGTTTTGGAAAACTTTCTGGGACATGTGCAATTTTTCTGTTGCAGCAAGAGTCAAACAATAAATTTCCATCATCATTTTCAGATAAAGTATACCAAACTATTAGGACTACATAGTTGTAGAATCGTATGTCAGAATACCCTTCTATATCTGATAAAATTTGTTCCCAGGGAAAATCTTGGTAGAGAGGGATTCTATCGCGGATATCTATGGTCCTAATAATCTGGCATCCTTTATAACAGATAGAGGATAGCTATACGATTCTCTGACATAGCTCTTGAAATTATTTGATATATCCCTCGGGCTAAAGCCCTCGGGATTCCTCAAATATTTTACCTCTCTATGTCCCAGAGAATCGCATAGCCATCCTCTCTATCCCTTACATATCCAGCTATTTCCTAAAGATCTCTTGTATATGAAGGGTAAGGAGGGACCTGGGAACCTTAGTTATCGGCGCTTCTGTTAACCAGGAAGTGACATCTAAAATCTCTATGTATCGATCCTACAAGTTAAGTCTTAGAAAATTCAGCATTACTGTTGGAAGTGCAGCACAGGTAACTATGGTTCCTTGGAGGGACTTAAGCAAATATAAAAATCTGCTGCTGGTCTTTCTATGGCAGTAATATCTTTGATACACAGAAATTTGATATGCAAACAAGCAGCAACCAAATTGTATAAATTTCGACCTTCCTATCTAAGCAGTATCTAGATATCTATGGATAATTGTATCCAAAATCTGCGCTAATGATATTCAAAATCTCCGATGAAAGAAAGAGCTCATGTCTATGTTATAATTGATGTAATTGAGAATAGCTGGATATATCAGATAACTACCTCCATGGCGAAGATGTATATAATATTGCACTGACATCAAGAGAATCCCCACTCAGATTATCCGAATTGAAATATCTATTGCTCCGAAGCGAAGCTGAGGAGCAAGTAGATATTTCTATGAGGATAATCTGTCGGTGGGTGTTCTCCAGATATCTGTGCAATATTATAATGTATTAACCGACCATAGACCAAACTATGCCAAACCCATGACCAAACCAAGCACATGTCTATGGACCAACCATACATATAGACTACACCAGAGATATATACGAGAAATCCATGGCAAAAATTCATGTCTATGAGGTATTTTTATCCTAGGAGAAATACCCGCTCAGAATCTCCGATTGAAAACAATAGGATTACCATAGCACAGGTTAATACATGTGCATAGACAATCCTTAGAATAGAGAATTGTGGAACTCTATCTAATACACATTATAGTATTGTCAGCACAATATAGTAGTTTAATATTTTATTGAATACATTTATTCGCTGACTATGATTGACAAAACTGATGTTAATCCTGTCAATCGACAAGGTCGCATGTAAGTCGCATGGTCTCAGTTGGTAGAGCGACAGGTCTAGTTAATTCGGGGTCGTGTGTTCGAGTCCTACCAACCGCAAATCTTTTGCATGGCAATCAAAAACCGTCACTTATTTCATATCATTCAAATTGCTAATTATTTAATGTCTTCATTTGAATGAGCCATGTGTTGAATAATTGACTTAGATGCTGCATTTCAATGTGATCGGCTGCATGCAGCTTAGGAGTTTCAAAATAGCTGAATATCAAATAGCAGGGCAGTGTGAAGATGAGAGTTACATGTGGGACGGAATGTTCTGTCTGGCCCGCAAAGTGCATGTAATCGTGTACACAGCACTTCATACCCGAAGTAGTAAACATCTGAATCAGCGAAAGAAAGAACTTTTATATTCATAATATTTTGATCAGAATTAGATTGGTTAAATCCTTCAGTTTACTAGTAATGCAGACTAATTCAGTACAATTGCACATGCTGGCACTTAGTAAGTGCGTGGGCAAAAAGAAATTCCTAATGCCTTAAAGAGATAGCAAAAAACGCATGCGTCACTTGAGGATTGCTGTGAATTCCATCAAAGTGCTTTGATTGCCACAATTTCCGCAGTTTCAAAGAATTCAGATCATTGAGCACAAGTTTCCTCGATAATGCTGTCCTTCAGATCATTATAAAATTATTTGATAAAAAATCGACACAGTAAAAAATTCGAAGGATGAAAGGAAGCGAAAGGTACCAAAGTTAAACAAACGAGCAAGTTGTCAAATTCTGTGATTTTGATATTTACTCAAGATTTTCATACTTTTTTCCGGCAGAAAATATTCTCAACTACATTAATCCGAATTTTTGTGACGATTAATTCAGTTTACGGATTTTCGACAAATTTGAATGCGTGGGGAGTGAAGGAAACTTTTAAGTGCCGTATTTCTTCACAGAAAGCGAGTGCCCCTAATTCTACTCGAAATGCAACATCAGATGAATCCACAGATATCCGACACTCAAAAATCAAGAATTTAGAACGGATGAGCTCGTTGAAATCATCATGCTATCACGTCGTGTGCATGTGTTGTCATAAGTGTGGCAATATAATAAAGTCTTGCTATTTTGGGTGTGCTGTATCCGATGGTGACATCAGTTTTTCATTCCAAGTTGATCTTATTACTATAAATAGCATTTCAAAATTCAAGCAGTCATTTTTTCAAATTCCGCAATAGTATCAAAAATGGTGCACAGAATTTCATGAAACTTACAGAAAAAACTATTTAAAACATGCTCTGTCTGATGATGTTGTCGATCTTGCATTTCAAACGGTTCTTGTTGCTATAAATAGCATCTTGAAATTCAAACAATCATTTTATAAAAATTTCATAATATTTGTATTTGTATCAATAATCATATCACTAAATCTTTCAGAGCAACATCGATGAATATTAAAGAAGTCTGTGTAATTCGCTCAGTTATTGACTAATTGATCTGCACATCTGACTGACTTTGCACAATTTGGCGTGTTTAATGTTGAACTGGCTGCTCATTGTTCGATTGCTATGGTATTACGTCAAGAGATTGTGACATTTCACTGGCGTTACATGTTCCAATGCTTCCCTTCCAGTCAAGCAGAGACGACCTGTCCAATTCTGAGGAGGAAGGTCGTAGACTGAAAGCCTTATTAAAGTGTTCAATCAATGTATGCTCCGTGACTTAGCTTTATGATATTCGGGGGAAAGTGTTGAAGAGGCCTTGGTTAATCATTTTCTTTAAGTTTTTGTTGGGAAGCCAAGTAGACAAGATGGTAATAATTTTTATGCCCTATTAATCAATTGTCTGCTTCTGATGATGGCCTAAGAGGAGATCGAAATTAATAAAGCATGAAAAATTATTGCCATCTTGTATACTTGGTTTCCCAACAAAAATTTAAAAGATTCGGGGGAAACTTTAACCTACGCTGAACTTTAACCCTCAGAGACCTGAGCTTTTTCACACCCTCTGAGACATGAGCCCCTTGGCCTATCTACCATACTTCTAGTGATTCAATTGAAATGAAACAACACATGCAGATTCACTGCCGAAAATGATGATTTTACATGGGCAAGAGCAGTTGATATATCTTAAGTATAAAAGGCAAAGAAGAAAAACATGGCTCCGGGGTCCACTTGACCCCCCTCAGTCTCTGAGAGTTAAATCAGTAGCAGTAACTTGAAGTTACTTCTCTTGAAGTCTGGTAACTGAAAGAATGATAACCTTCCTCTTACCTTCAACAAATCACAATATCTCGGGAAATATGAAACCTCAGAACTTTCTTCCTCGAATCCCAAACCAGTCGGTCCAATTTACAAAGAAAGGAGAGTTCATCAAATTCTTCTTCTTCTGCATTGTGTAATGTCAGGAAAACATCAAGGAACCTGAGATGGATATGCCAAGGAAATGACATGGCTTCTTCATGTCTACCCTAGAAGCTAAGTACTTATCGCATACTGCAATACTGAGAATTATTTACTTCTTATTTTTACTTGCAGATCAAAACGAATAGGGGACAGCCTGTATCACACGCATTTCACTAAGATGCACTTGTCAGCGTCTGCATCATTGGGCTAGAATAAGTCACGTGTAAATATAAGCTTTTGATTTGTCATTTATGCCCCAACTTAGGTCCCCCCGGATGTGTAGAAAATGCCTTGACCGCGCATTATAAAAGAATTAGAAAATCTGGGAATAGGCCAAGTGTTTATATTGATAGAAAATATAAAAATGTACGAATTAGAAAAATTATTACAAACTCCGATACGTATTTCATTGACCACCGGTCAATATCATCAGGGAGTATAAAAAGGATGATGACTTCATAGTTTTAACTTACTACAAATTTCAAGGTGATATTGAGAAGGGCCTACAGATTGCATTTAGAAATCCCCGGATGTGTCGCGACCTTGTGGCAATTTCCATTCTAGTCAACTTCAGATAAACAATCTATTTCTATGAGTCCCACTAACCGAAACAAAGCGAGAAATGTGTGAATAAATCACTGACTTCTGAATTAGGAGTTCCTCACAAGATTGCTGTGGTTAATCCTGACGAATCGATTGCAGTTCTTTCATTGATCCTCTAACCTGACTGACTTCATTATTATCAGTTGATTGATGAATACTCTGTGACAATTGAGGTGACAGGACCGCGTACGAGACAATGATCGCTTGGAACTCATCTGCATTTGCAGCAGACGATTGGAGTCGTACTGTGACTCAGACAGACCAGAAGTGGCCGTTGGGACAATGATAATCTTGCTGCGAGTGAAATTGGCGTGAATTATTCACATCCTGCATCACTCGGAGCCTTTACAAGCAAATGTCACCAGCAAAGTTGATCATTTTTGAAACTTGAAGGGGAAATGGCACCGAACACAAAAAAATTGGAAAATGAGATTGTCAAGTCTCTTGCATCGTGCTTCCAACAAACCTGACGAAGTTCGCTTCAATGTGAAATGAGCAAAAAATTCATTCCCTGGTCATTTTGATCAACGCTTATGAAATTGTGGAATTTCTGCACTTTCAAATGATCAGGAATAACTATCAGGGATTTTTAGTGCAACAAAATTCATTGCAGACGTCTCCTGTATGTCTACGGTAAATGAAGATGGTGATCAATTGAAGTCTCATGGGTTTAAAACGGCTGGTTTTTCAAATAATTGCTTTTGACTATTCAAATAATGGCATGAAATGAAAGATCTGCTTATAGAGGCTGATACAGATTTCTTTTGATAATCTGTTGTCATGAAAAACAACACAAAAACGCATTTTGAAATTTTCCAATTACCGTATTTCTTCTAATACATTGCCGAGCCTCCAATGATCTACCGTCTCACTGCTATTGGGTTATCAATATTGTTGTGCTGATCATCCAAATATTCCCAGTGCAATGCCAAAGGTGCACACTTGTAAGACATCTTTAGGAGTACCTGCATTGACATTTTCCTAAACTAATAGCAATACATTGTTGCTTAATGATAGAATCAAACAATAGCATGTTCACACAGAAAAATATGAAGGGTGCTATCTAGGCATAGGCCACCAAAATATTTTCTAAAAATATTGTTAATTGATTAATCCTCGCAATTTAGATGCCAAAGCCAAAATATTTCTCGAAAGAATATTAAGTTTCGCTAATCGCCGAGTTAAAAATGAACTTGAAAAATTAATCACCCCGGAGATTATTAGAAGAAATACGGTAATAAGGTTTCTAGCATCAATTGAATAGCTGCACTGTCCAATGGACAAAAGCCATTTCAATGCAATGTTTACACCGCCTTTAACATGGTGAAACCGCGATGTTATTCCACTGCCAATCAGCAGCGGTTCATCGGAAAGTCGGAAACTTCAAAATATGACTCCAAAAGGTGATGCAGGTTTGAGAAGATCTTCAGACAACACGTCTACAACCTCCTGATTGACATCTACATTCTCCTGTTTTCCAAAACATCACAGATATCGATTTCCAGACATCAGTTATGCCCTAACTATAAAAAAAAATTACATTTTTAAATTTCATTTCAATGCAAGTATTTTCAGCATCATGCTTATCTTGCACTATTTGATATATTATTCTGAAAAAAAACATCATGGTTTTTTGAAACTGCAGGAACTGCATGCGCACAACAACAAGTCAGATGGCTTGGGTTTTTTGGTATTGGTTTATGGTTTTGGTTTTCCCTGCATTGTGCAAAAAACCATGACTTTAACAAACATCCTAAACCTATGGTGGAGTGTCATCGATATATCTACATTCTCCTGTTTTCCAAAAAATCACAGATATCGATTTCCAGACATCAGTTTATGCCAATAACTACAAAAATTCACATTTTTATTCAAATTTCAAATGCAAGTATTTCAGCATCATGCTTATCATTGACTACTTTGATATCAGTTATTCTGAAAAACTATAACATGGTTTTGAACTGCATGTTGAACTGCATGCGCAACCACAAGTCAAGATGGCTTTTAAATCTGGTATTTGAACATGGTTTTACAATCCCTACATTGTTTAAAACCATGACTTTAACAAACATCCTAAACCTATGGTGGAGTGTCATCGATATCACAGGTTCTCTATTCCATTCATCAAGACAGTTTTAGAGGTTGCCGATCAATTTCAAAGGTTACTGAAAGATAACGAAGATGCTTGGCTAAATGTAAACATGCATCTTGTTTGCTTTAAACCCCGGTAGCAAAAAGAAGAAAAACGCGATTGTCTATAGCCGACACTAGTTGAGCTCTAAAATTGTAGCATTAGGAAAATTTGAAGATTGTCTTAAGGAGAGCAATCTTGGCTTGAAAAAATCTCACCTAAAGAAGCAAATATCAATGTTTGAATATATGATCAACATTTCGTGTAACTCCGATGCAGAATATAGTTCTAAGAGATAACTTTCTTCAGGTGCAATTCTGATATTTAGTATTAGAATTTATCTCCATAGACTTTATTTTATTGCAACCGATAAAATTCTTAAAAGTGAAAACAAAAAAATCTCATTAGCTGCGTTATTAAAAAACAGGTCATCATCGGACAAAAGCTATTTTGAGAACATTACAATACATCGAAAACACACGGAAAATGTGAACATTTTATAGAAACACATTTTTCCAAATTACGGGCGACTGAAAGTGCTCATTCATACACAAATGACACTTGGTTGACTGTTTGGCTACAAAGTCAGTCCTAATGCCGAATTATGCCTCTTCATCTAAAAGATAAAGATAATCGATAAAATTTTCGATAAAGATTCATCGATAAATGCCAAAAAATCTGACTGTTTTGTTTTAATTATTGCATTTTAATTCAATTTGATGAATCATTTGACCACTTCAGAACTGGATTGTTGCAAAGTTTCCATCAAAACCACCCTAAAATTCTGAATTTTTTGAAAAAATTGTGAAAAATTGACTCCTTGAAATAATTAAAATTTAATGTGTTGTAGACTGTGCGCAGTGAACAAAGTGAACAATTAAATTTCTGTTTTTCTGTTATTACAGTAGATTATTTTGTCTGTGAACTTGTCAACCATCTTCCTGTGACGTCAGCAAAGATATCTAATATTAACGGATGCTTTATGCGACGCACAAAGGTCTTCGCTGTTTTTGACGCTGGCCCTCAGGAATTTTTGAATTTGCTCCAAAACTGTAATAGCACCAACTAGAGACTTTGTCTTTTTCCATTTTATCAGAACCATAAATTAACGTTATGAAATATGATGCGCAAGAAACGTCGCATCGCGAGTAGGCCCACAAAGCATAAAGGAGTTAATATCACAATTCTAACAAAATGTGATACCAGTCTGGTACCCATTTTTTGCCGGAAATGCCGCTGAATGCCTGCGCCACTATAAGATATGCCTGCGCTGAATGTCTGCGCCGAAGTATTTATGCCACAATAAAAGAAAGATAAAATATAGGTACAGAGCTGACAACGTTTCGGGTCCTGACCCTTTCTCAAGGCAGTTATTAGTCAACTGCCTTGAGAAAGGGTCAGGACCCGAAACGTTGGCAACTCTGCACCTACCGTAAAACTGGCTAATGCCAGCCAGGGGGTAGTTACAGCCACGTTGCTTCATCTATGCGTTGTTTCATGTTTTTTCGCATTCGCTCTTTGTATTGATGACCTATAAGTCGCTCGAAGTGCACATTTGTACCTGAGAACAACAGGGCAAATACCAAAGACAAGGTTTGGGATCTTGTTGTTTCAATTGTGGCAACAAATCAAGGAGCCTACGAGACAGAATCTGATGGCCGGTTTCAAGACATGTGAAATCTCTCCCTTCGATTCCTCGATTCCCATGAAGCGTGCCGTTGGCACAAGCAAACACAAGGAAGCAAGACAATGTCAAGATATCTGCAGAGATTTGGATGTTTCTCTAGTTAGCATTCTGACCAGCATGCGCGGACAAAATGCAGCGAGGAGGCCTAAGGGCGTCAAGGTCACTGCTGGCCGCCAGTACAAAGTGACAGTATCAAATCGCAACAAGATCGTCAACGCCAACCGAGTCCACAATACGGTGCATGTGCTTGAGCAAATCATCAAGCACATCCTCGAGGACATCTGCAAGCAGCTCCGACGATGACAATACAGATGAGGAAGAAGAATGTGGAATATGTTCAAGTGCAGACTGGGTCCAGTGCACATCATGCTTGACCTGGACGTGTAGAGATTGCACGGAATCAACAACAGACAGACACTGTGGATGTATTCTATGCTCATGGTATGTTAGAATTAAAATTTTGATGGATATCCTTATTTTTACTTTCTTATGAATTATTTTTACGGGTCTTTAACGGGTGGCTGCAATTAGCCTGATTTTTTAAAAAATTGATACCACCCGGAAAATTAATCTCAGGGGGTTAAAGATAACTCCAAATTCCAAAATTTAAACTACACTGTAAATCGCTGGATACGAAAATTACATACAAACACATACCAAGTTTACATACAATTTGAAACCAACATTTGATACGAGATTCTGGTATATATAAAGAAATCTGGTATGTTTTTCATACGAATGGCCATTTACTTTCGTATGTGATTGGTATGTAAACGATACGAACTATGCTAACTGTGATTGGCTGTTTTACGTTGAAATACGAATTCTTGGTATGTTTTATGTACGAGACCCGATGCAAATTGGTATGTGTTTCGTATGTCTTTCGTATGAATAGCTTTATGTCATATGGCAAAAAATATGTTATACTACATACTACTTTCAAATAACTTTTTTCCAGTAATACCAGCCGCGAATATTTCTTTGTGAAAGTGTGGTATTTAACTAGATTAGATTTGTTGTGGAATTAAAGCTGCATGTCATCTTTGCAACTTGTCTTATAGCATTCACAAGACACATAATTGGCTCATTTCCTTGAACTAAATTGATAAACATCAATTCAATAAAACGACAACTTTTCAGCAACCATGTTGACTTATATATCTCAAACATAACTATTTTTGCGTTCATGAATTATAATGTGTCTTTATTTTGGATTGATAATATGCTTAGTTCCAAAATTACATAATGCATAATTGTTGATGGTCAAATACTTATTGATTATTTATGAAATGCCTCGGACTTACATGTATTAAAATCAAATTCAGTATTGTTAGTTTGACTATAAAATGTCATTATCTCACTACTTACAAAGCAGTAGTAGCATTAGTGTGATCTTTATTGACAAAAAGCCTTAAATCAACATACTTTGGACATGATTGATGCTTTCGTTTAACATTGTGCTGGTATGGCTTTAGTATGTAAAGCATACCACACTTGAAATAACATGCGAAAAGCATACAAATATATACCAAGATAATACAGACATTTACCAAAATAATATTTTGGTATGCATCCTTCGTATCTGATTGGTATTGAGCGATTTACAGTGTAGATTCATAAATTAAATCCGATTTCTGCAGTTCATAGCGGTGAAATAGAGTCTGTTGACAAACCAATTAAAAAACAATTGAAAAAAACATGAAAAAGTGGCTGTAATTAGCCCGTATTACGGAATCTTTTATCTTTCTTTAATTGTGGCATAAATACTTCGGGAGAGAATAATTTAGTTTTGAAAATTTCTTGGACTATAGAGACTATCATTTAGGATGATGATGACAAATTCGAATATCATTCAATGTACCTTCATGCATTATTTACCCCTCATGTCATTTAATATGACCCTTCTAATGTAGCTCATGCATCATACTAGCCAAGTCGAGAATTGAAAGGATGAAATTAATTGATGCAATTTAATGCAAACATTATTTAAGCTAAAATTAATTCCTCTGTTGACATTTGTGGGTAGTGAACCATGACATTTGGGGTTGTGGAAGTGGGAGTCCAAGCCACGGGAAATCAAGTCTTCGATGCCATTCAATGGACGGCAGTGGAGATTATCGAAGACATGAAGAGTTCACATTGGAACTACTAAAATCTGAGCTGCAAGCGTCGTACAATTGAAATAAGACCAAATTCAAATTTTCCATTTACAGAAAGTCGCTTCAGTGATTTCATCATTTCATTGCACATCGGTTTCAGTACGTCATACAGGTACCATCATCCGTGATAACGGCAAAGAACAATGAATATGCAATTTTACATATGGATGAATTAGCCTACATGAACTGATGATGATGAAATAATGATACAGACGAACAAAATGACAATATTTGCAATACAAACATCGCTTCTGATTTTAAATTGCTGTTCATTAGTACTTTTGGGTTCTACTTGATTAGAATTGTCTATGCAACTTTTGTATGGCGTGTTTGTAATAATATTTTGAAGTTTTGTTGTGTTAGTATGCGTATGTAATGAATGCTATTTTGTGGTCCATCTTTTGCATGTGTGCAAATGTCTGCGAGTCTCTCCGATGTAACACTCTTGGCAATATTCACAGTCATAATGATAAACCAGGGAAGAGCGCCCCTTAACCCTTTCATTCATAAATTATTTCGAAAATAAAGTTCTATTTAACCCTCAGAGGCCTGAGGGGAGGGTTCAGTGGACCCCTTTACCTGCTTCAATCGATATGAAATCATTAGAAAAGTTGATTCCAAGTACAACAATGATGCTTGCTTGTAGCAAGTTGATATAACTAATGATTTGAGTGTCTTTCAACATTCTCAGTAAACACATGCGAAAATGTGCTGCTTTTGTAATTCAGCGACAAAGTCGGTTTTACGATGCTTGCTGTCACCATGTAGCCTCAGATAGATAATTATAATAAAATTGATTTATTCCTTGCAGCATAACCCTTACATTTGTCCATTTTTTCAGATTTGTTCATCCTTAACAGAAATAGGCCTAACCTGAGCCATAATTGCTGCATTTTAAGACCCTCAAAACACCTGTGGAGATCTCAAACTCATCAAATACTGCTGTGAAAATCTTGTCAAGAATCTATGTCTTTTGTGTTGAACTATGAATATAATGATAGCTTCCATCTTGAGCATTGATTTATGCCGAGTTGTTGATATAGAGGCGGACCAGTCATGCGCTATCATGAGCGGAAGTCAAGTTAAGTCAACTTTATTGATTCACAATAGTAGCGGTGAAACATTACAAATATGAAATGTGAAATTAAATAAAATCAATTTAAGTAGGTAACAGAAAATCAGCGGCCATACTTGATGAACGAATCACTGTAACGACGTGTAAAAGCATGTGGGGCAGTAATACAAGCTCGCTTCCTTACACAATACTTGCTCAATCTTTCTGTAAACATGGAACTCAGTGGATGATCGACATTGAACTCAACCTGTCGGAACAACTTATGACAAATGGAATCAACAGTATGAGACAAATCAGAAAATGAAAAATCACGGAAAATATACGATGCACGACCTTCAACACGTAATAGTCTATTAAAAAGGTAGTTTGGTGAGTTACAGAAACATGGATACGAGTAAGTTAAAATAGAGCAAATATATGAGACATAACAATTAAAGATCACATGGTCGGAACAATTTCCTCTCTTCAAGTTACGAAGAATATACATCTTACGATAACACATGGATGTTGTTTTCACTATATGCTCATTCCAAGCAAAATTGTCAGAAAAGATAACGCCAAGTAAAGTAACAGATTTAACTGTAGGTATGTTGGTGCCACAGCTAGAGATGACATCTTCAAAAACTAAATGTTTCTTTGTAACATAATTCATTACACGGATTTTGGAAAAACTGAGTGTAATAGTCCGGGAGCTAGCGTGAAGTGCAGGGAACGAGGTAGTACATAAAACTTTCACATAGCATAGTACACCTCTAACCTACTGCAAAACTTCGCGTCTGCCGGATCAGATCATTTGCTTTTCAGAAATAGAGAGGATAACACAATCCTATGTATTTCCAGTGGTAAAATTGTGACATTTAAGGTATTGACTCCATTTTTTCGAATTTTTGCTCATAAAAGTTACACAAATTGGTATTTTGTTGAACTGGTTATTATAGAAATCATCTACAGATCATGATCTTTCAAATGAGCTATCATTCAGTGACAGAGGATGAAGTAAAGTGTACAAACAGACACTTTTCGTTGGTGTAACTGCAAATTTTAACATAGAAATTTCAGGAAAATTGTTGATATACTTTAACGAAAAGTGTCTGTTTGTACACTTTACTTCATCCTCTGTCACTGAATGATAACTCATTTGAAAGATCATGATCTGTAGATGATTTCTATAATAATTTCACTCATTATATATCAACGTGGACAAGCACAAAATCATCTTTCATCTGATCGTAAACTCGCCTTGATGGGAATTTCTACACCCTCTGAGACCTGACCCCTTGGCCTATCTACAATGCTTCTACTGATTCAATTGAAATGAAATAACACTTGCAGATTCACTGTCAAAAATGATGATTTTAGGTGGGCATGAGCAGGTGATATGTCCTCAGCACAAAATAGAAAATGAGAAAAATATGGCTCCGGGGTCCACTGGACCCCCTCAGGTCCCTAAGGGTTAATGTTTTTCAAATGCAATTTGCGGCCGTTCTAGGCATCGCTAAGGATTAGGACAAGTGCCATTAGAAGCGCATTGCTCTCCTCTTTCTTTTGGTTATAAAATCTAGCCGTTTTGGGATCAACATTGAGATGCCGGTCGAAATGTTTCTAAATTGACACAATAAGAATGAAAGGGTTAAATGTGATATTATTTATCAAATTTCTCCACTTCTTTAGTAGTCCCTATATTCGGCATCCAACGGTGAAATGAAAGAATAGGAGAAGTATTATACCATTCTGCAAGTCTGTGTCATTTCAGTTATTGAATCTAATATCTCAGTCATCTTTTCAATTCGTAGATGAAATAGAAATGTCTCTCATTTTCCTTCTAAAACAAAAGATAAAGGAAAATCGATTCCAACATTCAAATAACAAAAAACACATCTCAGAGGTCAGAGCACATCAATGCAGACTGAATATGACATTAGTTTGCTCACAAAACCTTTTGTTTTACTGTTGTCATCATTTGAGTCAGTGGAATGATCTATCAGATATTAGTTTGAAGAAATAAAGTCTTCCATGCAATTTATCAAGCAATTGTTGGTTGATGAAGAAAAGAACAAAAGTGAGTTTGTGTGGAGTAAAGTTTCCAAGACTCCCCAACGCGGGAGAGGACTGGAAAAACAATTGCAGTTTCCATCTCCTTTGTACGCGTCAAATTTCACAAATCTGATGAAACAAAGGAAGTATCGGATACAAGAAAGATTTTCTCTTCCTAATGCTGTTTCTGTCACCGTATTCCAACAATACAGACTCTTTGATTGTAAATGAAGAAGACATCCCCCAGCTGAATCAGTAACACAATCACAACGTTGGAGTTCTTTCAAAATCTTCGTTTGGGCGTGCTTGACTTCAGATTAGCAGCTCTGTGATGTGGTGATCATTCAGGAAATGATCAACATGTTACTGACATCCTACGAGACGGAACACTTCCTTCTTGCATGCGAGTTACACGATGACCGTGCACACAGCATTCTAGCAGTGAACGACCATCCTGGTGGCATGAGCGTCTCAAAACCGCTGAGACACAGGAAAATGGTATCTGAAACGAACCCAGGTTGGTCAGCATGAGAAGATTGCATTACAATCTGCAGGTTGGTCAGCATGAGAAGATTGCATTACTATCTGCAGTTGGTCAGCATGAGAAGATTGCATTACAATCTGCAGGTTGGTCAGCATGAGAAGATTGCATTACAATCTGCAGGTTGGTCAGCATGAGAAGATTGCATTACAATCTGCAGGTTGGTCAGCATGAGAAGATTGCATTACAATCTGCAGTTGGTCAGCATGAGAAGATTGCATTACAATCTGCAGGTTGGTCAGCATGAGAAGATTGCATTACAATCTGCAGGTTGGTCAGCCTGAGAAGATTGCATTACAATCTGCAGGTTGGTTAGCATGAGAGGATTGCATTACAATCTGCAGGTTGGTCAGCATGAGAAGATTGCATTATAATCTGCAGGTTGGTCAGCATGAGAAGATTGCATTACAATCTGCAGTTGGTCAGCATGAGAAGATTGCATTATAATCTGCAGGTTGGTCAGCCTGAGAAGATTGCATTACAATCTGCAGGTTGGTCAGCATGAGAAGATTGCATTACAATCTGCAGTTGGTCAGCATGAGAAGATTGCATTACAATCTGCAGTTGGTCAGCATGAGAAGATTGCATTATAATCTGCAGGTTGGTCAGCATGAGAAGATTGCATTACAATCTGCAGGTTGGTCAGCATGAGAAGATTGCATTACAATCTGCAGTTGGTCAGCATGAGAAGATTGCATTACAATCTGCAGGTTGGTCAGCATGAGAAGATTGCATTACAATCTGCAGGTTGGTCATCATGAGAAGATTGCATTACAATCTGCAGGTTGGTCAGCATGAGAAGATTGCATTACAATCTACAGGTTGGTCTGCATGAGAAGATTGCATTACAATCTGCAGGTTGGTCAGCATGAGAAGATTGCATTACAATCTGCAGGTTGGTCAGCATGAGAAGATTGCATTACAATCTGCAGTTGGTCAGCATGAGAAGATTGCATTACAATCTGCAGTTGGTCAGCATGAGAAGATTGCATTACAATCTGCAGGTTGGTCAGCATGAGAAGATTGCATTACAATCTGCAGGTTGGTCAGCATGAGAAGATTGCATTACAATCTGCAGGTTGGTCTGCATGAGAAGATTGCATTACAATCTGCAGTTGGTCAGCATGAGAAGATTGCATTACAATCTGCAGGTTGGTCAGCATGAAAAGATTGCATTACAATCTGCAGGTTGGTCAGCATGAGAAGATTGCATTACAATCTGCAGTTGGTCAGCATGAGAAGATTGCATTACAATCTGCAGGTTGGTCAGCATGAGAAGATTGCATTATAATCTGCAGGTTGGTCTGCATGAGAAGATTGCATTACAATCTGCAGTTGGTCAGCATGAGAAGATTGCATTACAATCTGCAGGTTGGTCAGCATGAGAAGATTGCATTACAATCTGCAGGTTGGTCAGCATGAGAAGATAGCATTACAATCTGCAGGTTGGTCAGCATGAGAAGATTGCATTACAATCTGCAGGTTGGTCAGCATGAGAAGATTGCATTACAATCTGCAGGTTGGTCAGCATGAGAAGATTGCATTACAATCTGCAGGTTGGTCAGCATGAGAAGATTGCATTACAATCTGCAGGTTGGTCAGCATGAGAAGATTGCATTACAATCTGCAGGTTGGTCAGCATGAGAAGATTGCATTATAATCTGCAGGTTGGTCAGCATGAGAAGATTGCATTACAATCTGCAGTTGGTCAGCATGAGAAGATTGCATTACAATCTGCAGTTGGTCTGCATGAGAAGATTGCATTACAATCTGCAGTTGGTCAGCATGAGAAGATTGCATTACAATCTGCAGGTTGGTCAGCATGAGAAGATTGCATTACAATCTGCATTTGGTCATCCTGAGAAGATTGCATTACAATCTGCAGGTTGGTCAGCATGAGAAGATTGCATTACAATCTGCAGGTTGGTCAGCATGAGAAGATTGCATTACAATCTGCAGTTGGTCAGCATGAGAAGATTGCATTACAATCTGCAGGTTGGTCAGCATGAGAAGATTGCATTACAATCTGCAGGTTGGTCAGCATGAGAGGATTGCATTACAATCTGCAGGTTGGTCATCATGAGAAGATTGCATTACAATCTGCAGGTTGGTCAGCATGAGAAGATTGCATTACAATCTGCAGGTTGGTCAGCATGAGAAGATTGCATTACAATCTGCAGTTGGTCAGCATGAGAAGATTGCATTACAATCTGCAGGTTGGTCAGCATGAGAAGATTGCATTACAATCTGCAGGTTGGTCAGCATGAGAAGATTGCATTACAATCTGCAGTTGGTCAGCATGAGAAGATTGCATTACAATCTGCAGTTGGTCAGCATGAGAAGATTGCATTACTGTCTGAAATCCCATGATTCCCACCTGTTTTCGATTATAACCTGCATTTCAAACATGAAATGTCATTATCATCAGACCTTACTTAAAATATGTATGTGCATGTATACTACCGGTGATATAGGAATATTTGAAGCTGGTGAGGAACAGAGCTGCGTAAATCATAGACTATATCTGCGTGCATAATATCGAATTCTGTCTTCTACGCACATTTTACTGAATCATCTATATTGAATGTCTGCTGAGTCCGAAGTCAAGTGAAAGCGGCAATTGAACTTTATGATTTTCTCAAAGAAGAAGATTTCTTTCCTCTCTCTTTCTCTCTTTTTATTTTTTTAATTCCGTCAGTCTATATCGTGAAGGCAATGCAGTAAAATAAAATATATTCTATGTACTTTGAAGATGTTGCATTTTTGTAGCTTTAAAATGAAAGGAAGTATTCTCTTAAACTCGAATCATGTTGACTGGAGATTCTAATGATGTTCGGAAGCAGTACGATCTCATCTGTGACCTCCTATCTTTGACTGCGCTTGTTGAATTCCCTGCACGAGGTAAACACACACTGAACCAACTCTTCGTGGAGTTTGCAACTAAACATGCGCCTATTCCTCTTCCACCACTAAGTACGTCTGATCATAACATTATTAAGTGCCATCCGACGGTCAACCCTCGTCCAACTACCACAAAGAAGAAGATAAGGAAATTTTCAGCGGCTAACTTTTTTTACTATTTTCTATATTTTATATTTAAATTTTTGCTAATTTCGCTTCTTCAATTACATGTGTGGATTGGTTGGCATTAGTGACCTCCTGCGTGAACTTGGATGATGCTGCACAACTTATTCATAGTGTTTTGTTTGACTTCTATAACCACTGCTTCCCTGAAAGAACCATTTGTGTGCGTGATGCGGATCCTAACTGGTGCAAATTCTCCTTGAAGCTATTAATTGACGATATATATCGTGCTTACTATAGAGGCAACTGGTGTAAATATAATCGACTCAAGCAGAAGGTCATTACTCCTACACAATGCCTAAAAACCACTTGTTTGAAAGATGCCGCGGCCTCAGGAAACCAAAAGAGAATTTGGAAAACTGTGAGAAAGATTTCGCGATGCTCACAATCTCTCCGTTTTGAGAACTTCTCTGCGGATGACCTTGCGACATACTTTGCTTCAATGTTCAATTCATCTCTGACGTGTGACTATGATTCAGTAGCTTCAACTTGTCCCTAAAACTTGATATCAGTAGATGATGTCAATAGGGAATCATCAAAATTATCCAAAGCTACCGTCGGACCGGATGGACTACCTTCATGGATCTTCAAAAACTACTCCGTTGTGCTGTCCCCTTGCCTTGCTTTCCTTTTCAACTGGACTTTGCGTGATGGGATTGTGCCAACTGCATTCAAGAATGCCAATATACATCCGATACCGAAGTCCAGTAGCACCACTAATGAAGCAGACTTTCGACCTACAATGTATATCATTTCTGCCAGTGACATCCAAGATTATCGAACGAATCGTGGTAAAGAAGTTTATTCCTCATTGTAT
This sequence comes from Prostheceraeus crozeri, assembly GCA_907163375.1. Taxonomy (NCBI): domain Eukaryota; kingdom Metazoa; phylum Platyhelminthes; order Polycladida; family Euryleptidae; genus Prostheceraeus; species Prostheceraeus crozeri. The sequence continues at coordinate 64,999 of CAJQUW010010153.1, forward strand.
CAAAGACTCGGTAAGCAATTCCCAGTTTGCTTTCATCCAACGTCTGGGATCTGGAACCACGTGTGCTCTCGTTCTTGCTCAAGATAAAATACTGAGATGGCTGGACACTGAGTCGGTGGACCTATCAAAGGCGTTCGACAGGCTGAGTCATAATGATATCTTGAACTCATGACGTTCCTTCGGTGTACCGGACTTTGGAACCAAATGGATCTGTGACTTCTTAAACGACAGAAAACAACGTGTTGTATTTAACGACGTCTATTCTGAGAGGTTTCATATGCCAAGCGGCGTGTCCAAGGTAGTGTTATAGGGCCCATGCTTTTTGCTTGGATACAGATAGCCTTTCACCTGCTTCTTCAAATAATTCAAATTATATTAAATATGCAGACGATATCTTGGTAGTGCATTTTTTAAGATGTGCATCTGATGATTCTTTACAAGATGAATGGAACCACTTCAACTGTCGGTCACGGGATGCTGCGCTCCCAATTAACTTATCAAAATGTTCAGCAATGGACATCATCACTAAAAAATCGTTAGTGACTTCAGGTGCAATTGCTCGTGATAACGTTTGCATTGATAGTGCGAACTTTATTTCTTATTGGGTATAACTATTTATTGTGATCTCAAATTTAATGTTCATTTTCGAGAGATTGTGAAGAAAGTGTCCAAAAGAATCTATATAATTTGCAATCTTTAACGCGCTGGTTGTGATATTGAATGGCTGTTGAAAAGTTGCTATGCCTTCTTACGATCTGTTATGACTTACGGATTTCCATGTTTTTTGCAATTCACATAAATACCTCTTGAATGACTTTTTACGTGTTCAAAAACGTGTTTTCCGCATTATTGGCATTCAGCATTCGGAAAGCAATTCATGGTTGTGCTCTGTAAACAAATCATGTGAGAAACTTATGTCTGCTATAGGTACATTTTGAACATCCCCTCCGTTCGATGTTTTGCACTAGCGATGCGGCAAAACTATAAGAACTCGCGCTGCGCGAAATACCTTGTATCGTCCACGCTAAAAAAAACGATGAGATTTTCGAACTCTACATAGTCGCTACTTTTGTTTTTATAACTCTTCTTTTAAATGTAGATAGTTTGTGGTACCTTGCATGTTATTCTTTACTTTCAAAACATGTCATCGCATTTTTTAAGTGTTCACTGATTATAACTTGTTCACTGATTCATAAAACAATAAAGGGATTATTATCATTATTATATATTAAGTAGCACACTCAATTACAAATTCTGCCACCGTACGTCAACCATGCGTCACCATTCGTCATTTGAGATAACCAAATCTCCGAAGCTTAGAAGAGATCCTCATCTCGTTTGTATGTGATTCGAGTCCTGAAATCTCTACTGAATACTTGCAAAAATGATCTAGCAAGTGTTTATCATTCATTGATTGCTAATTTGATTTTATATCTTCTCCTGCCTATGGTCGTTTACCTGCGAAATTGTTGACAAAATTAGAGCGGTTTCAGAAACGTGCACACACGCTCATTTGAGGTTCAAATTGTCCATGTAAGAATCTCCCTTGTAAATATTTTCGAAGAGAGGGCCATCGATTTCTTGTTAAAATGTGAAAGCTCAATTTTCCATCCACTAAACAGCTTGATTCCTGAAAGGATGTGTGTCAGCAAACATTTTCGCATCCCTTTTTGTCGTACGAGTAGATATTTGTCCTCATTTATTCCGTGGTCATGTATTTTGTTCAATTAGCAATTATATCAGTCCACAACTAGCAAATGAAGTCTGATTTTTGAACTTGTCACACTTGTCTTCACTCTTGTTCGTTTGTACCTTTTCTCCTTGTGTCCTCATTAATTGTTGTAACTTGTAGAGTAAATATCAATTTAATGAGTAATTACAAACGATGACGGTCGATTGGTTTATAATAAAAAATCTCACTAAACCTAAATACTTAAAAGATAAACTTCATTTTGTGATGATATAACATCCGTACGTTTAATCCAAAAAGGATGTAACATGTAGACTCTCTATGTAGTGACATGTATCACTTATACAAATTTGAAATAGTCACCCTTACGAAAATTTTTCATGAGAACTCATGAGATTATTATGAGTCTCATGATATTCTCACACGAAAATATTTATCTCATGATGTTCTCATGATGCCTTAATCGCGTTCATGAGAAAATCATGAGCATTTATGAGGTCTTCGTGAAAAGTAGCTTATAAGTAGTAAGTTCTGCATGCTAGCCGCGAAAGGAAATGACCATAAGAAAGCTTATTCAATCGATCAAGATCTTCAAGGTTAGTCTATAAAATATAAAATAAAAATATATAGGATGTATCATGGCGATGTGCAACAGCATTTTCGAAATGATGTATATATAATTTCACTTTGCCATTATCATTACTATGCAAGATGTTGAAAATAGACATATATACAATCACCGTTAAACATAAGATCATGATGAATAGCGGTCTATATTTGCGAATACTGATATGGATAATGGACTTAGCATGGCAATGCTTGGGGCAACGTGAGTAGGCCATGAAATCTGCAATATCTATATATGTGCGAAAAACATGAAACCAGAAGTATGTAAAAGCAGCTGTTAATTAGTTAATAAGATTTACATGAGAAAGCTCATGAAAATTGATGAGATATTTCATGCGAAAACGTTCCAAATCAGCATTAAATTTCATGAGATATATATGAGTAAAAATCTCACAAAAAATCATGAGGAATTTTCGTGAGGACATGCATGTTAGAGCCCCATTCCCATCTTCTTCTTCTGTTGTACAGCCCCACTATTCCTCTATAAAATAATGCGGTCCTCCGTTCATCTTCTATAGAGCGGCTCCTTGAACTGCACGCGACGTGATGACATGTTCTCGAGAATTTCTCTTGAATGCTGATGCATCTGATTGCATTGCGATGACTAGCATTATCACCCGACATAATTCGAACGTTGTTGTCTAATTGTTCAGAAGATTTTTGCCTATTGAAACATGCTTTTTCTCTACTTTCTCTCGCCATGTATTTCAAGTCAGAAAAGAGAGTAAACAAAACAACTGCTGCAAAACACACATCTCCGATCCTTCTCTTTATTAGAGCCGCTTGATATGTTTTTCAGTGATTATTGCAATAATTAGAATAAATCAGCTTCCCCGCGCGAGTTAATGCTAAACTACGGCGCTTACAACGTCGATAAAGCACGTGAGTGGGAGAAAAACTCGACTCTGTTGCTAATAATACTGCGCGAATGGGAGATGTCGGGAAAATTCGAATGTCTAGACAGGTGGGGATAGAAAGGGTCGTTAATCTTTATGAAAAAAATGACAATTAGACGGAAGCAATAAAAAAGTGAAGTTGCGAAATGTCCTTCTACCATGTCTCGACCTGATTCGGTGACATCGTCACGTGATGAGTCATTAGGAGGGGCAGCTAATGAGTCACAAGATTGCATCATTGCTTACTCATCTCCACGGGACTAATGGTGTCAAGTGAAACAAAAGAATAGTGGAAAGATGATTATGAATCTGGAGGAGATTGAGGTTGTGTTGCATAACACATTGAACTTGAGAGTTATTATCATCAAATTGTTACTGGAAACGTCACTCAGTTGCGTAACTGAAGCGGAGAGAGAGCTCAGCAGATCAACGTGGTTTAAGCCTGGTTGTAGCCTCCGAATGTCCAGGGACGGCCGCACATGAGCGAATCTCAGCTGATTCAGTCTCCGGACGACTTTAAAACAAAACACTTTGAGGCTAGTTCCGTACCTGCCTCAAGAGTTTCATTCAAAAAAGCGACAAAAAGCGCGACGATTAGAGTGTTGTGCGCACGTTCTAAGAATTACGTAATTTCCTCAATTTTGCATGGAAGGATTTTCAACGGCCGTGGCATAGGTAGATGAGACAATTATGCTGCGTTTGAGCGGTTTGACGGACAATTTGAGCGATTTAATATTCTAAATATTACAGAAATGTTGAATTTCAAGTTTTGCACAGACTTCTTCTTGTATTCAGTGGTTATCAAAAGTAAATTGCAATCAATTAATTGCATTTATTTATCATTACCGTTCAAACAAATTCTTGATTTTGAGTTTTCAGTCTATTACTTCAATCTAGTGAATAAAGCTACATTCACCTACATGTTTTATGAGAATATACAGACCTGGATTACCTGAAATATTCTTAAATAGATGTGAATATTGATGCTTTTTAGTATACAGACTTATGTGCATGCATCATGATTATAGCACTAATCAAGTACTGAAACAACTGAATGAAGAATCACACGTGCCTATAGCAGAACGTTGGGTAGAGATTTAAAGATTTAAAGAAAAGCAGAGATGGAATCCAATGAAATGAAAGTTATAAAATCAATAGTAAAAGAACACAAAAGTCGCAAAGATGGCACTTTATTGGGCGAACGCTTTCGAGTATTTCCACTCATCTACAGGCATCATTCAACGGTAAAAGCAAGCACAAATACAATTTCAGGTGGCGCGAGTTAAAATCAAATCAATTCAATTAAAATAAGAACAATTCTTTCTATGTTGCTGTGGTTGTTCAGTAGCTTTTTATTTGTGTGATGATGTGTTGTTTGACAAAAGGTTTTATTATTTTTGTTGTGTGTGTGCGTGCGCGTATTCTGAAGCTGTAGTGAGGTCTAGTCTCAGAAAAACCAAAATCTTTTATTGCCTTGCCTTTCATCAAGATGTGAAAAATCATAGTATCTACTTCCTAAGGAAATAGATAAAATAATCAAAACCACAATTGTAAATTATTTCAGACACCTAAAAAACCAACAAATTTACAATATAATATATCTATATAACTAACGTGTGTCTCTGTGTATTGAATTCCAAATGCGAACAATGTCAGAAGTGTTACATCGGAGAGACGCGCCGTCACCTGCAAACCCGCATTAACGAACATATCAAAGGTTAACATTAACGAACACTGTCAGAAATCTCGACACACATTCACCCACCAACACACAACAGCTTCAGAATACTCATGTGCACAAACGACACAAAAATAACAGAAATCCTTTTCATCAAACAATACATCACACAGAATGAAAGCCTACTGAACAACCACAGCACATCAGAAGAATTGTTCTTATTTAAATTGGATTGATTTGATTTTAACTCGCGCCACCTGAAATAGTATTAATGTTTGCTTTTACTGTTGAATGATGCCTGTAGATGAGTGGAAATACTCGAAAGCGCTCGCCCAATCAATAGCAAAAGTAAATGCACACTTAAATTGCCCTTCATTAGTGGTAGCATGACTCGCAAAATTAATTCTTTTATTCGAAAATACAAACTAGATGTACGATTTGACAGTTTCGGTAACAAAAAGTTGAAACATGCTCTGAAAAAAGAGACTCGGTAAATAAACATGAAAATTGCGTTGTTTGCAATAAACTTCCAGAAAAATATAACTGTGATATCTCCTGTGTCGTATATCAATTTACCTGCAAGGTATGTAGTTCCAAATACATAGGAAAAAAACAGCACGTTCTTTTCCCATCACATTGTTTAGCCTCTGATACATGCAGACACATGAGACGCAAAGCCTATATAACAGGACTGCCGACAGAGGTTGCAGGAATATCATGCGTAGCCACGGATGTTTAGGGTCATGTGTAATTACGTGTGAATTACGCGTAATTGAGCGTGACATATCACCTAGTGAAGTGTGCTGCATTGCTATTTTTAGCCATGTAAATCGAATAAGTGTCAAAGTATGACAGCGTGCTCAAATCGTGCAAATCCTCAACCTTCGGTCTCGACGAATCCTAGATTGCAATAACTATCATTTGTGCAAAAGTAGAACCTTATCAAAGATTTCATTATAAGAAATTAAAAGTTCTTAGACAAAGACGTTGATGAAAATCTTCATTTAAACAAAGCTACTGAAAAGACAAAATGCTATGTAGGCTTGCCCGTACCGAAAAATATCTAAGTCTTTATTTTTGAACATTTGATAATGTGAAGAATATTACTTCGTTCTTTTTTTGACAGGCATGCAGACTGGAATCCACTTTTAGAATTGGTTGATCCGTTACATGGGGTTTGGTCGGTTGGCCAGTTTTGCTTCTCTCTGTACCAGGGATCTGGAACGGTCGATTTTTAACCGCTCCGCTCAGCTCCGTCCATGCCACCTCTTTAACAGCTCCGCTCCGCTCCAAGGCCCTTTCCCGCTCCATCTCAATACTGTAGGCCCCTCTCCTACTACCTGATTAAAACATAAATTGATTGTATGGGTTAGCTTACGAATTGCGATGGTCTAAGTTTTATGTGAGGCTAGCCGTTCTACGTATCATATTGGTAGGCCTATACCATTATATTTATTAATTATAACAAACTTTTATTCTTTACTAACAGCGCCACCAATAACAAACGACAGCAGTACAGTTGATCATGAAGCCGCGTGTATGAGTTATTGAGATAACTGATTGGCGTTTCAACAGCGATGCGTCCGTTTTATTCAATTGCATCAATTTCATCAAACAAACACACGTCAACATGCAAAAAATAGCAGTGATTTGTTTTATGATTTCCAACGTATTCCACCTTTCATCAAATAAATTATCGACCACTCCGCTCCAGCTCCTATCCCACTCCGCTCTGCTTCGCTCCACTTCCATAGCCGCTCCAGATCCGCTCCGTTCCAGATCCCTGCTCCGTACCGTTGATTGCACTCTCTTTTCAAATATCTTCAAGTATAATTGTTGATGCAAACGCAATCTATGGGCACGTAACACACGTAGAATGTCGAATGAAACGTGGTTACCTCGACACGTGAGTTAAATCAAATCTCATAGCAAACTCGGCAACCGGAATGTCCAGACAACATAGACATCTTACGCCTACAACAATCAACTGCTTGCAATGAATCATTGTCCGAATGAGCAACAATGTCACAGCAGCGATCTGACGCGCATTCATCGATCATGGAACCACTATGATCGTGTTATTTGTTATAGAGATTGTGTAAAAGATTTGATTGTGTATTTCAAGTTTCATTATAGAGGATACATATAAAAATGCAAGTTATGCAATCAGAACGACGTCGATCTCTTTACCCGTCGGTTAATTACAGGTTGTGGTATTATCGAAGAATTATGAATAAGTGAAACTATTTGACAAATGACAACTTATACCTTTGTGAACACAATTATTTAATAATTGATTGCCCAGAATTATAGCTCTTGCAAGTGACAAGAATTCAAGCAAACTTTTACAAAGCACCGTCGGTCTGATTACAGTTTGTGATGAAAAATAAAATCATTTTTTAATAATAAAAATAATTTTTGATATATTGGGAAAAATTGAAACTCCCATGCTCCTCAAATATCCTTCAAAGATCACTCTACATCATTTCTACACAAAAAGTGTTCAGAAATATTCTCTTTAAAATATCTATGAAAACCGTCGGTCTGATTACGATATTTTCTCAGGATAGACCTCTTTATAGTTCGATATTCTTTACTATGTACATCACAGTCACTTGACACAACATTCTATCTATAAGACAACGTAATCCCACAAATGGCATAGAGGCTATAGTTCACCATCAATGATACAAAATTTCATATCTTAGTGAAGTAATTGTATTGTGGACATGAAGAAATTGGTCATTTCTCATAAGACCGACGTCAATCTAAATACTGACGACTCGGCAAATGACGAAAATTTCATGTGTCTCATATACTAGAGGTGTAGTATTGCTGATCTTGCTTATATTTCGATTTCACAAAAAAAAGACATAAATTTCATCTTTGGCGCGTGTTAAACGAGAATTGCCCAGGTGGGAGACGTGGCGAGACATTGAGTGAATAGTGTTATTACTCAGACTTCAACTTCTTTCACAGCTTTTAACTCAGAATATCTTTATTATCAGCGATTACCAAAATTAGCGAGGTGAATTATTTTCTGCCTGTAAACTCTCCCAAATTGAATTTTTCACCTCAGATCCATTGAAAACTCATTTTAACTTACACGTGCGTTCTATCCTGTCGGGTTAATTTGTGTTGAGCTAAAGCATGAAACACTTGTTACAAAAGAAATTACAACAGGATTGATACGTCCTCGAATGAAAACGATTGTAATGAAAGTTTAATTGAGAAAACTTTCACAAAAGAGATTGCAATTTGCTTCTTGAGACAGTTACATGTATGTTTCAGAACTTCAAGATTGAACAATATGTGCTCAGTTGAGGGTACAACGTCTTTATGAAGTCGTCTGGTATATGGGTGACTAGCCTTACAGGCAACTTGCCCAATTCATTGCTTTACTATAGAACAAAATAATAGAGTGACATAAGCGTTTATTGAATATCAAAAGACTCCCAATTGGGAATCGGAGGAGGTCCACGAACATTCACAGAAACAATGACTGCAAACACTGTACATCACCTAAATGATTCATTATACAGACATTGGTAGAGCAAAATAACATCATCAAAGACAATGATTTCAATTAACTTTGAAAGATGTGAATGGGTCCACATCACTATTCAGATTCAAGTATTTAATGAATCATAAAATTATGACGATGAAAATTGAATTAAAAACTTCAAGTTTCAGCCAAGAAAGCACGAATAAGATCGCGAACTTTTTCATGAAGACTTCCATATATAATTCGGATTATAAAATTCCCTTCATCATCAGCATAATTTCCGCCTAGATAGGATGCTTATTAGCAAATATCCATTCATTTTGATATCCAACTTGCTTCATACTACTCATAAAGGAGCGTCATGTCAGTAGCACATAAATTGGCAAAAATCTAGCTTAAAATAACTGCTCAAATAATTTTTTGGACCGCACGAACGTTGTCCCCACAGAAAAGTGAATCTTTTGATATAAAAATTTTCACTGTGTACAGATACTTTTTTTAGTCAACACTTTAACCTACATTCACTTACTCTATGTTCTCTACAGTCAACAAAGTCCTTGCATACTTTGACATCTATCCCATGAGTAATGTGAAAAACCGGCTTTGTATGAGTTTTGAGTCAAGAATCAGGATGAATAAAAACGAGAGAGATGTTGTCCAAAGTAGATGAAAAAATGGATCATCATAAGGCAAAATAGGTTGCAGAACACGTAGTATGTGCGTTCTTCTTAATCATTGTATTGACATGTCGAAACTTTAAAATTTATTATTGATTCTTATGAAATTGGAATTCCGAATTGTATAAATAGCAAAGGAACATTATTGACAGCTGATGTTTCTTCATCGATTGAATAATGAAAAACAGGTCAATGGGTCACTTGGATATCATTTTCTGAATCGCTCTTTAACGCTTCATAGCATCGGTATACAAAGTTCAATTTCAACTATTGACGGAACAATTGCCATTTTGATAATGTTTATGATCTTTGTAGCGATAATTCATCAGGAATACTGAGTAATTAGATTAGCAGTGAACCTATATGTGACGGTGTAGCGGTGTCATCAATCAGCCTTAGTTGCGATGCACGCTAACAGATGGTGTACAGCTGCTGCTCTCCTTGATTTTAACACCTCTCTTTACTTCACTTTCCACTTGTAATCTCTTCGCCTTATCTTAATTACCTTTCCATCCTGTCACTTGGCGAATGTAATGCTGATGATAATATTAACACAACTATTCTGACTGCGAGACAAGACGGTGTTCTAAAAACTCTCTCCGGGCTGTTAGAGACTAGAATAACCCTCCAGGCGGTGGGGGGGCATATTTATGCCCCCTTTGTATTTTTCAATCTAATTCATGAAATATGAAACGTATGATTCTGAAATTTTCAGTAGCTTATTTTTTGCGTATTTTCGACAATTTCCTGTAAAATTATTAAAATTGGATCACAGGAACGACCTTTATATGACCTTTATTGAAAAGTACTTTCGAAATTTTATCAAATCAGTGAAATTCTTCAGAAATTTTGTCTATGAATGAATTGATATTGCTTCGAATCACTCATTACGTATAGAATAACTTATTTGACTATAAATAACTTTATGCTTATCACGGTTTACCAATTCAAATTTGAAAAAAAGCTGCATATACTACTTACAATGATATTGTAAGTACTTTATAGAGTAATATTAGTTTTTACATCTTTTTTATTACTGTTATGTATTGAAAATATATTCACATGTATATGTTATGTATTTTCTACATGTAGGCATGTACATGTACTATTTGAACATAAACATATGGAATACTGTTTTCAAAATTTCAGATTTCCCTTTTCAACTTACATAATCAGTTGACCGAATAGTCTACAGAATCCTTGTCTGCCTTGGCAGTAGAGGCAATAAGTCTGCGTATCACGCTCAATCGCCTTCCCACTGCATCCTTTCATCACTTACAAACACGCCGAAGGCGCTATTGCGTGACTAATTTGACTGCATTGGAATCGGTAACAGATATCTTCATAATCAGCTCTAACCAAATTTGATCACTTGAGTTGTATTCAACAATGAAAAACATTTGTTTGAATCAAATATGCTTCTATGACATTAACAAAAAAATCTTTTGATAAGAGTGATAAATGTTTCAATATTTTTAGAGTCCTCTCTGCTGATTATCTCAAAAAAAACTATATATATAATTTTATTTGATAATAACTAAACAAATAAATTTTCAAAATTTAAAATGCTATTTTTGCATATATTCAAATTTTAAAGCAATGCGAACACCACCATTGTATTCAGAGAACTTGAAACATGTTTGAGTCAATTTTTGCGATAATCTGATGATAAAATTTCGCTAAAAACATAAAAAATACATTTTTCTGAAAAAAAACGCATTTTCAAATTTTGAAATGCTATTTATAGCATGAAGACAGTCAAATTAAGTAATGCAAATGGCACCACTGAATTCAGCATGTCCGAAATGTGTAAGGGCCAGCATTTCATAAAAATCGCACACTTAGTTTAGGATATCATGGGGGGGCATAAATATGCCCCCCCCACCGCCTGGAAGGTGGCTGAAGGGCCCACCGCCTGGAGGGATAATTTACTTTGGTGATTTACCTTACTACAATCATCATAGACATTACCAAAAACCTCTACAAATTGGCGCCCAACTAAAAATCATGACCGACCCAACTCAACTCGCCGCTCTAAGTGTGAAGCTACCTTCCTTCTGGTCCTCCGACGTCGAGCTGTGGTTCCCACTCTGCGAGGCGGAATTCGACGTCTGTCGAGTTACCAAGCAGGAAACTATGTTTGGCCACATCATTCGCACACTCCCTCAAGAGATCGCTCAAGAAGCTCGCGACCTGATCGTTTCTCGCCCGATGACCGATCAGTATGATGAGCTGAAGGCTGCCATCATCAAGCGAACCTCAGTCTCCGAACACAAACGGTTGCGTCAGCTACTCAGCGAGGAGGAGCTTGGTGATCGTAAGCCTTCGCAACTCCTGCGCCGCATGCGTCACCTGCTGGGTCACCGCAACTTCGATGAAGGACTTCTGCGACAACTCTTCGTTCAGAGACTCCCCCTCCATGCTCAATCCATTCTCGCTGCCTCCAAGGACTCCATGCCACTTGAAGATGTTGCAGACATAGCTGATCGAATTCTCGACGCTCCAGTTCCTCTCCACGCCGCGGTCGCTTCAGTCAACCGCCCTGACAGTCAGCGACCGACTGGATCGCTTGGAGAAGACAGTGAACCGACTTGCTGAACGCATCTCCTCCTTGTGCACTACTAGGAACTCACGTGAACGTTCTAAGTCCCGGGACCGTTCTAATCGTCCTGTTGGCGACCGTCCTGATGTGTGCTGGTACCACCGAAAATACAGCACTGCAGCTGAGAAGTGCATTAAGCCCTGCAGCTTCCAATCGGGAAACTCCTCGGCCCCGCAGTAGAGGTGGCGGCTGCCACGGGCCCTTCATCTCCGAGCTGCCGACTTTTTGTTTGGGACCGCTACTCTGGCACCAAGTTCCTGATCGACAGTGGTGCTGAGGTCAGTGTCCTTCCTCCTACGACTGCTGATCGTCGAAATGGCTTCCGTGGTGAACCTCTCTTCGCAGCTAATCACGCCATCATCTCAACCTTCGGCCAGCGATCGTTGACTTTGAATTTGGGACTACGGCGTACCTTTCGGTGGATTTTTGTGATAGCTGATGTCACTCATCCTATCATCGGAGCTGACTTCCTCAGCCACTTCCACCTCCTGATTGACCTGAACCACCGTCGCCTTCTGGACAGCTTTACAAGCCTTTTTGTTCTTGGCACCACGGCCAACGGTGTTCAGCAGCTCAGTCCTCTCCTGACTCATCCGTCTGCGCCTGCCTCTCAATGTCCTTATTTGACTCTCCTACGCCAGTTTCCTCGATTAACGAATCACTCCCTGCATGATGACGCTGCCAAGCACAATGTGACTCACCACATCCGCACCACAGGCCCTCCAGTTTTCACTCGCCCTCGCCGTTTAGCACCGGACCGTTTGCGTTGTGCTAAAGAGGAGTTCCAGCACATGCTTGAGATGGGTATCGTTCGTCCGTCCGATAGCGCTTGGGCCTCTCCTCTGCACATGGTCACCAAGAAGTCTGGCGATTGGCGCCCTTGCGGTGACTACCGCGCTCTCAACCATGTGACTGTACCTGACCGGTATCCAGTTCCCCACATCCAAGACTTTTCGTCCAACCTCAAAGGCAAGACTGTGTTCTCATGCATCGACTTGACTCGTGCCTATCATCAGATTCCTGTCGAACCCGATGATATTGCGAAGACTGCAGTTACAACTCCTTTCGGTCTTTTCGAGTTTACCAGGATGCCCTTCGGTTACGCAACGCAGCACAGACATTTCAACGCTTCATCGACGAAATTTTACGTGGTTTTAACTTCGTATTTGCCTACGTTGATGACCTGCTAGTCGCTAGCTCCTCACCGGAAGAGCACCAGTACCATCTCAGAATGCTGTTTCAACGCCTTGATGAGTACGGACTCATACTGAACCTGTCTAAGTGTGTTTTCGGTGTCTCATCAATTACCTTTCTCGGACACAAGATCGACTGTCATGGAATAGCGCCCGTCGAAGACAAGGTCACTGCTATCTCGAACTTTCCCCAGCCGAACTCGATAGCTGAACTCCGTCGATTCCTCGGCATGATCAATTTTTACCGCCGCTTTATCCCTCGATGTGCAAGTCTTCTACAGCCCCTAACCAATCTGCTCAAAGGCGCATCCAAGTCCCTGAGTTGGTCCTCCGAAGCTGAACAATCCTTCAACGACGCCAAACGTGCCCTCACCAGCGCTACTTGTCTGGCTTTTCCCGATCAATCTTCACAGTTGGTACTCGCCGTCGACGCGTCTAACTTCGCTGTTGGTGCGTCTCTGCAACAGTTGACAGACAGTGAACTTCAACCGCTTGCATTCTTTTCACGGAAACTATCCGACACAGAGTCCCGGTACAGCACTTTCGGCAGAGAGCTGCTGGCCATCTACCTTGCAATTCGCCATTTTCGCCATTGCTTAGAAGGTCGGACCTTCACCGTACTGACTGACCATAAGCCACTCACTTACGCTGTCGCCACGTCTGCTGATCGACATTCCCCGCGAGAAGTCCGACACCTAGACTATATTTTGCAGTTTTCTTGTGACATTCGACATGTCAGCGGTAAGAATAACATTGTTGCTGATACTTTGTCACGGGTGGAAGTCTCAGCCATCACTCGTCCTTCCTGCCCTACTCATGAAGAAATCGCCAACGCTCAACGACAAGACAGCGACCTGCAAGGCTACCGCAACAAGCATGACACTGGCCTACAATTGCAAGACATACCCATTCCTTCGTCTACTCGATCAGTGACTTGTGACCTCTCTAATGGTTTACCTCGCCCCTTTATCCCAACTGTCTTGCGTAGAAGAATATTCGACGTTATTCACGGTCTCGCACATCCTGGCATCAAGCCCAGCATCAAACTGGTATCCGAGCGCTTTGTTTGGCCTGATATGAAACGCGATATCAGACAATGGACTCGCGCCTGCATTCCCTGCCAAAGGTCGAAGGTCAACCGCCATACTCGTGCTCCCGTCGGCACGTTTTCAGCACCGGACGCTCGCTTTCGTCATGTCCACATTGATCTTGTCGGAACCGTTTGCTCCCTCCAACGGTTACACTTACATTTAACCTGCATCGACCGTTTCACGCGATGGCCTCAAGCTATCCCTATAAAGGACATCACCGCATCAACGGTTGCACGCGCTTTCGTGGAGCGCTGGATCTCCATGTTTGGCGTTCCTGAGATCATCACAACTGATCGCGGTCGACAGTTTGAGTCTGCTTTATTTACTGACCTCACTCAACTTCTGGGATGTCCTCGCATTCGAACAACGGCGTATCATCCGATGTCAAACGGGATGGTGGAGCGTCTACATCGCCAGCTCAAAACCGCCCTCAAGTCACAACCCTCGCCGCAGCATTGGACAGACAATTTGCCTATCGTTATGCTCGGTTTGCGGTCAGCCGTCAAAACCGACATTAATTGCTCCCCAGCTGAATTGACTCTCGGCACCACATTGCGTTTACCTGGTCAATTCCTCAGCAGTGATCATTCCCAGTCACAGCCTGATGCAAACAGGAACGGACGCTTGTGATTACGTCACAAAAGTTCAGTCATTCATGCGAGAGCTGAAAGCCCCGTCTCCACGCCCTCAGTCCAAGCCAATTTTCTTTCCCAGCGAATTGGCAACATGCAGTCATGTTTTCATCCGACACGATGCTGTGCGCAAGCCGCTTCAACCTACGTACGACGGGCCGTATCTTATCCTCAGTCGGAGCGATAAATTTTACTGTATCTCCAAAAACGGCCGCTCAGAGACAATTTCCATCGACCGCCTCAAGCCCGCCCACTTCAGATAGATCAAGTGCTGACACTCCTACTCCGACCACGCGCTCTGGCCGGCACATACAATCTCCCGCTCGTTACGTTCCAGGATGAACATCTTTATTCTACTACGGCATCGCCTTGACTGACGTAAAGGCTGGGAGGGGAGTACTGTAGCGGTGTCATCAACTAGGCGGCCAGGTAGCGACGACCAAGTCATGGCGGCCAGCAGGAATGCTTTGTCATTGTTGCGGAGATGGGAAGTCGTCTGCTTGCGCGCGCACTTTGCCGACGCGACCAATTGGTCGTGGCGGTCATCAAGATTTGCAGCGACGCACACGCGGCCAGGATGTCGCGGCGACCAGTAAAATACGTTGCAGCTTATGACAGAGCGCGCACTTGGCGACCCTTCCCGCGACAAATAGATAATAAATTGCTGAAACCTCTTCCTCATTCATTCGTTTCCTCAACAAATGACGTCGATCGGTCGCTGTCGCAGCCGCTATCATGGTCGCACATTTTTTGGCCGCGGCGACCGTAGTCGCTTAGTGCGCGCACGCTAACAGATGGTGTACAGCTGCTGCTCTCCTTGATTTTAACACCTCTCTTTACTTCACTTTCCACTTGTAATCTCTTCGCCTTATCTTAATTACCTTTCCATCCTGTCACTTGGCGAATGTAATGCTGATGATAATATTAACACAACTATTCTGACTGCGAGACAAGACGGTGTTCTAAAAACTCTCTCCGGGCTGTTAGAGACTAGAATAATTTACTTTGGTGATTTACCTTACTACAATCATCATAGACATTACCAAAAACCTCTACAACGGTTTACAAAACAACAAATCACATATGTTTTATTCTACACTTATTCGACAGATGAATAGCAGATAATGATTAGCGGAATATTTGCTCTGTTGTCACTCATAATTCTTTCATGTTATGTTCACATAGTTGAGAATTATATCAGAAGATAATATTTAAGATGCGACTTTAAGATGCAGTTAAGATTGCGAATACTATCTGTCAAGCTGCATACTTCCCATAGAAAGCTTTATATTCATCGAACTGCAGAAGAGATTGCAGTAATTCACAATGTGGAAGTTAGAGTTGACTTTTGCTTTAATTTTGATCATTTCTGTTTTTCGAAGCGAATGCGCGGAAGGCAATGACGCTCTGGAGAACATGAAAACAGGGATAGATGGTCTGAAGGATTCATCCATTTTGAAAAATGTTGCAATTGCTGCAAAGGTGGTTGGAAATTCAGCAGCCGCCGTGAAGAACATTGTAGATCTAATCAAATCCGTGGCAGGAAAGTCTCAGGAATCAAAAGAACTTGCATACATGAAGAAGCAATTTGAGATTGTCAATAACAAGTTAGATGCATTGGAATACGAATTTAGAGACTTAAAGAATCAAATCGATTGGACTGTGGTGAAAGTGAACATTGGACTATATGAAAGAACAATTAAAGCAATGGAGATCGCCTACGCTGATTATGTTAATGCACCACCGCAAATTGCGTTCACTTTTGGAGATATCTTCATTAACACTTACGACCGCCAGTATAGAGATGCCGCTGTTAAATTATTTCATACCTTGGAAGGAGATGGAGTATTTCATGAAAATATCATTTCGATCGCTCGCAGACAATTCAAAGAACATCATGCAAAAATTGCACATTTTGTAAGCTTTTTATTGGTTGTCGTTCAGCAAGGCATAATCATTGAGAACGCCTATTATTCTATTAAAGGAGACACACAAGCTCAGAATATTTTGCAATCCGATTGGGCTGCACGGTTCAAGAAGTTGGAATCTGTAGCTAAGACCTTTGACAACCAGATAATGTCCGCATGGAGTACTCAATACAAAATTGACAGCCAGGAAATCGTTGTGAAGAATAGCGAGCTTGACAGCTTGAATATGATGACAAAGTTGTGTGGATTTTTGAGGGAAAAATATCCATGGAGGCATTGGTTCGTTTTTGTCTTCGCTGCAAATAGAGATTTTCATTATGACAGATGCGGTGGTTGGAATTCTGCCAGAATTGGAGACAAAATTGCTATTGTCAACAGTCTCAGTCCTATGGACATTCAAAGGCAAAGGTCAAATCCAAGAACGTATTTCGCCAATCTCAAGAGAATGCATGCCACATGGGATCCAGTGGCGGAGGTAATGTTTAAATCATCACCTACAGATTGTCGCCTGTATTTCTTCAAAGGTGTTTCAAACGTTCGCTTCCTATGCTCAGTATTGCTCACCAGGTAGCAGAAACTTGCACTCGCATGTTCATGAAAACTGAAGCTCTACCATGATCCAACATGGTATGAAAAATATGTGCTTGTTTAACTATATCCTTATTTGAAATGATCTTTCGATGCGTCAAGCAACAATAGCCTTGTTTGGTGGACATTGACGATATTAATAAACTCTAAACAAGTGAATAACAAAGGCCCAGAAATTCATTTCTTCCAATAAGATCCATTTGTGAATTTTATCTCTGCATATGACAGATATTTCTTCGATAAATCGACATTGTCTATAATACATAGTTTTCAAGTTTATTTGAAATCAACATATCTGAGAACAGCTGCAGGCATATCAGAAGGTGCAAAGTGATGCACTTTCTAGGAGTAGAACATTCAAATTGTTGACAACAAAGGTCTGTCGTAGTTTATTGAATATCGAAAGAGAATGACAGCTATTAAGTCAATACAAGACACCAACACCCTTGATTCCCCAACCGCACTCACCTGACCTAGGAATCGAACCGAAGTCCGCGGTGGAGACGAGCTCGCACCTTCTTCACTAGACCACGCTGACGGTTCAAAAGGAATGCGAGGAATGCGGAAGTCATCTGTAAGTGATATCGACAGCATATTGTCCTATTATTACTGACAGAACGCTAACAGCGTTCAAATTGTAGCGAGACAGCATATTAGAATGTCATACGACTACGTCACAGTGTAGATTGACAACAAAGAAGGTGCGATCTCGTCTCCACCGCGGACTTCGGTTCGATTCCTAGGTCAGGCGAGTGCGGTCGGGAAATCAAGGGTGTTGGTGTCTTGTATTGACTTAGTAGCTGTCATTCTCTTTCCATATTCATTCAAATTGTTCAAACGGGGAATGATTGCTTCGCTTAGTATTTCGGATGAAGCTTTTTGACATAGGATAAGCTAGGCTGAATCAGACACTGTTGGTGAGAAATCTATCTATTTACATGTACTCAATGATAGCTACTATAACATGATGATTTATGTCATAGTGATTATTAGTGCATGTCTATACATATGTCTATAAATGTATATTAAAGTGATAAAACCTGCAGCTTCACAACTGCATTACAGACTTACAGATTTAGTTTATTACATCATGATCTGTTGCGCTGTATCGACCGTTAGGTGAATAGAACACATAATGCAGTGAGTCTGACACCTTTGCTATGATATCTTTCATTTAAGCCTATAACAAAAGCATAATAATCAAATCTTGGTCAATTTAGAAAATGTCTCTCTTCAGCCGAAATTTATGTTTACCTTGAATTGCAAGTATCCAAAATAACTACGCTACATTTACTTTATGTGTTTAGGTACCTAAAACCAATTATCATTTCTAGGGCGCCCCGAAAATGCTCTAAGTCCCGCTGAAGCAATTATTAAAGTATAGGCGAAAGATGATTTAATAAAATAAGGATAATCTATCTATTAGC
>CAJQUW010010154.1:0-50481 GCA_907163375.1 Prostheceraeus crozeri
ATGTCCTGCCAATGGAAACACAATCGGAAGATTTCTTGTTATGACAATTTCGTCTAAAATTTAGAAAGAAACCATTCCATCTCGGTTTGTGACATCTCAAAACGATAATGGACTAAAAATGGCGATTAAAATTTGAAGTCTTCCCCTCAGCATCATCGCATCATTGACTGTCGAAAAATCTGCGAATATTTGCATTTATCACAGAGAGAAATTCATTCCAAGCAGCACATAATGTATCTATCATCTATCACAAGTTTTCCAAAGTTGTCAATCTGATGACTTCTGGATATTCTCTGGATGAAAAGTCAGCAATAGAAATTCAAAATCGGATTCAATTATGTAATACTTGGGAAAGACTGACAAAGTTCCGTGAAGCCAAATTCAACGGGCGGAAGATACAACCGAAGCATTGACCATTGACCATTGTAAGGGTCAGTTTCGAGAGGAAAAGAGAAGCCACCGATTTCCACACTAGGAATGTCATGGAATGAGGTGAACAGAAAAGTGAACTGTACGGAGATCCTTCTTTGCATTCAATTTCATGAAAACAATCATGATGGACACAATGAGCATTTACAACCTGAGCAGCTACTTCTATAAGGAGGTCTGAACAATTATCAGGCGATCCGACCTGTGATGGAGACTCTCCTGAGACCAATGACCAATGCTCGGAAAAGCACAGCCAAATCACATTGAGAAGGGTTTTAGCTGGATGCGTCAAATGACTGGTGCATATTATTTTATCTCCATGCGTCACCTTACAGAGAGTGACAAGAAAACAATAACTTTATTGAAGTTTTCCGGATTTAGTCTGAGAAGTGTTGATGATAAAATATCATACAGTCAACCACAGAAGATGATGTGTATGCAGGAGAATGTTTGCATACAAGAACTGATTTCAATTTGAATCCTAATAATCGAGAAGATGTAAGTGGTGCTTGCTGACCTTCACTCCTGAAATGTAAAAAATGTGATTTCTGTCGTTAATGTAATGTCACAAATAGTGAGTTGGCAATGTTCGACATCCTGAAGCTGCAAAGTTTTTGAGCAAAATTTATCATGGGAAGGCTTTTCCACCAAACGTATATGTGCTTCAACTATATACGTTTCCTTGCTGGAAGGTTTTACAAGCTATAACTGAGACTGAATAATTGTCTAAGAAAATAGCATCTTTCTTTAAAAAATGAAAGGACGATGCTCAGACTATCGATGAATACCATCACATTTCCGATTACTTCGTAAAAATCTCGCTGTTCGCACGTACATGAATCAGATTTCCGAAATTTCAATGACATTTTTCAACAGCATGTGTAAGATATTTGTTCATGAAATCTCTGATGCCTCAGCTCTGAGAAAGTTGTTAGAAAATAATCACAAAATTAGCAAATAACGCGGAGGTGTAGCACATGCGTTTAGCGCATAAGCATGTATAGGCTCATGCTTCCTGACTCCTAATGTACATAAATATGCATTCATGCTATGCTGGCAGGCAACCTGTTCTCCAAAATGTTGATTATGCTTATTGACAGTCTATATGTGTAAGGTAATCTATATTTAGGAATCCATGCCTGATCATGTATAAGCCAATTTCAACCTATCTGTCCAGAGAAATTTAGAAGTCTATGGTCTAGTCATCAATTTTATAATGAACAATAGACATCTATGAGGCACAAAATGAAAAGCTACACTCTTTCGGGAATAAATAAACGCTATAAACGCCTCGCTGCGCTCGGGCTGTGCAACATAGTTGAGGAGAAAAAGTTGATATTTCCTCTCTCAAGAAAGTAGCTATTATTTCTATTTAAAAACAGAAAGCGAGAAAATAAGGCTAATCTGATGATACCTTTCATCAATGATACGTGTAACAGACGCATCAAAAACGTGATGAAAAAAATACAACATTTCAGGAAACCTGATAAGTAAACCGAATGTTAGCCTTGAGAAATTCCTCAGAAAGAGACCTAAAATGACCAAAGATTGTGATTGCGAAATTTGTAAAGATATCGGACCTAAATATTCGTGCGCGGATAGGTATGTGGTATACCAGTATACCTGTAAAACTTGTAATGAAAATTATATTGGTAAAACAAGTCGTCCTTTTAAAATAAGACATCAAGAACATAAAAGTAGCATTAAAAACAACACATATAATAGTGCCCTATCTCAGCACCGGTCCAAACATCCGATCAAAGGAATTCAAGACTTCATAATTCAGTTCCTATCTAAGAAAAGTAACACTCGAGATGTTACTATTGAAGAAAGCAAGTGTATCAGAGCTAATAAGCCGGAAATCAATCGGAAGAACGAAATCAACTGTTATCCTTTGATCGCTTCTACTACGTAGTTATCGGATGTTAAATCTGTTCACTTTCGATTCTTAATGGAAGGGTTGAATGTATGACCTGCCACTTACCATCGCACCTTGAAGGCCAAAGGCCGAAGTACAGTGCAACTTCAGTGCACTTCAGTGTATATTTATTATTTTTTTTAAACAGATCAAAAAAATATACTGGTACGGAGGCACCAAGTAATTTGGTTTTTTCTTTTTATCAATGGATTTGAACCTCCTGAAAAAAAAATTTGATCAATTATATATAGTAGCTATTATGTCAGCACAAAATACAAATAATACACTTCGTTTACTTGATTCAACTCATTTATTGAAACTTGGGCGTAGGCTTTGGGTTTTGACCCAAGTATTGGGTATACCCAATACATGTTTTGCCCAAGTAATGGGCAAAAGACCGTTCCAGGACACCTAAAATTCAAAAAAATAGTATCTTTAAAAACGACATAAATTCACGAATTTGAACCCTTTTTCAGGTTTTTAAGACCTAAATACATGAATTTAGTCCATTCAAAAAGTACCATTTTTGAAAAAATGGTACTTTTTAAAAACGACATAAATTCATGAATTTGAACCCTTTTTCAGGTTATGAAGACCTAAATTCATGAATTTATGACGTTTTTAAAAATACCCAATTTTCAAATTTTTCAAAATCTCAAATTTGAGAATTACAATTTTCACCGCTTAAATCATGACCGTTCCAGGACACCGAAAAAATCAGAAAAGTTAAGAATCTCAAAATTTGAGAATTACAATTTTCACCGCTTAAATCATGACCGTTCCAGGACACCGAAAATCATAAAAGTTAAGAATCTCAAATTTGAGAATTACAATTTTCACCCCCAAAATCATGACCGTTCCAGGACACCGAAAATCATAAAAGTTGAGAATTTCAAATTCATGAATTTTATCCATCTTTCAGGTTTTTAAAATATATCATGTGACTAATAATATTTCTTTAAAAATGGAAGAAACAAAAGTGGATGAAACAAAAGTGGAAGGAACTTCAGAAATGGAAGAAACCGCAAGAATATATCCTTCGTTATCTCAATTAAACTTTTACGGAGCAGCGTGACTTCTTTCTTTCTTTCTTTCTCTCTCTCTCTCTCTCTCGATCCTGTCTGTTACAGGAATATTGTATTCACAATGACATGCATTCTTTAAAACAATTGCTTGTCTTCAATGAGAATAATTCCCATATGCTTTTAATAGAATGACCTTGAACGCTAATGGAAAAATACACCAACTATCGAACCATGTCGACAGCCATGTCGACAAACTTTCTGACATCGGTTCGACAGTTGGTGTATTTTTCCATTCAAAGCAATGTTGCATGAATGATTGTTATGGAAACCAAAATGAAGAGAAATGCTCATTCATTTCTCTTCCCTCTCATATGTCTATTGTGTTTAGATTGTATTTTGTTCTTTTGTTCTCATAGTGTGAATGAGATTTCACAACCCGTATCATGAGCTATTGTCTGTGATTTCCTTCACTCGTATCAGCTGACACAATTTTAGCAGCTGCTACACGGCAATTCTTTTGAGAAAGTTCTGAAATAGATTTTATTCCATTTAAAATGAGAAACATCAGGGACTTTCAAAAAATATACAGCAAACAAAACCACATTAAATTTCGATTTAAATGAGATTGCTAAGCAATTGGGAATAAAGAATTTTCACATATTGATGAGTAATGAATTACTATTGATAAAAGATGTGCGAAACACTAACTCTATGTAGTTAAACACTAACACAATGCAACAATGTAACGTTTAAATTTAGATTAAATTAAATCATTTCAAAATTGAATAAGTAGTAAAGAAAGACATCATTAGAGACCAGTTTTAAATCAATACCCCCCTCCCCCAAGTAGTAAGGAAAGACATTATTATAAAAATGTTTTAAATCAATACCCCCTTCTGACTAAGTAGTAAGGAAAGACATCATTAGAGAACAGTTTTAAATCAATACCCCCCTTCTGACTTCTAGGGGTCCCTTAAGAAATTTTTTTATTATAAAATGAGCAACATAAATGAGTTTTTGAAATTATATGGAACACAGACAACAACGAATTTCGATTTAAATAAGATTGCTAATCAATTGGGAATAAAGAATTTTCATGTTCTAATGAGAGACGAATTACAATTCCTAAAAAATAGGCCAACAGGAACCTTCAGTTCCCGGAACAAAGTTCCATCAATAACTGTAAATTTCATAACAAATCTTCATACGTCAGATGAAAAAGGTGTACATTGGTCAGCAGGCGTTAAAAATCATCAGCAGAACTATTATTTTGATACATACGGTTTGCCCCCTACAAATGAAGTAAAAGAATTACTTGGAACGGGAACATACAATACGTTTCAAATTCAAACACCAGGCACTACCTATTGTGGACAATTATGTTTATACGTTTTGTACAAATTACAAAAAGGAGTACCATTTCTAGATATTATGTTAGAGTTAAACAATCTATAACTCAAGCGAAGCTAGCTAAAGCGCCACCTAAAGGTTAAAGCTCTGTTTTCTGTAATTCATTTTGATAAAAACGACCTCTGATATCCTCATTATCTAAATCTTTAATTTCATAAGTAATCGGATAACTTTGATTTATTTTAGAAACTTCAAATATTTCTTTAGTCCAATAGCCAACAAAGCCTTTTTCAAATTTATTCTTATATTTAAATATTCTAACTCTATCTCCAATTTTAAATTTCGGCTTAAGTTTCTGCAAATTCGGATTACTCTCATTCAAATTATTATTCTCGAATATTTTCTTTCGTACTAGATCAGGGTCGTCAGAAGCATTCTTTGGAGTTTTCTTCAATACCAGAATGAACTTTATTATTGTACTCTTCCACAATTCCTGGTAATATCTTCAACCATTTCTGATTTCTTTGCTCAGTAAATTTCTTGAATAATTTATTTTTTAACGTCCGATTGAATCTTTCTATCACTATAGCTTTTCCTGCATTTTCAGTTGAATAAACTGAGCCTTGGCGATGACTTTCGTCTGTTTCAAATAGTGGCTGAACGTTTCTGTTATAAAATTCCGATCCTTTATCAACAAACAATTTCCTTGGCTTTCTCTTACTTTCTTTAAAGATTTCTTCAAACGCATATTTAACTGATAGACCACTTTTATTTTTTAAAGGTTTTACCCAAGCGTATCGTGTATATAAATCTATAACGGTCAATGCGTATTTGTAGTCCCTTTCATTCGGCATATGAATAAGATCAGCACTCCAAATATCATCTTTATTAAATACTTTTACTTTCAATAAATATTTAGGCCTTCTATATTCCTTGTGGATTTCAGACGCGTAGGTTCGAGCGTTGCTCTCAGAGTTATTAGTTCGAGCGTTGCTCTCAGACAGCTTAGCTGTCGTTTCATTTAAACCCTGGCCGAATAATATTTTAGCTTGTAAAGCTTTCTTAACAAACATTCTTTCAATTTTTTCTCTAAATGTAGGATTTTGAATACTATCTAATTCTTGAATCATCTTCTTATCAGCTGCATGTCGAGAACTTAGATCATGATTTCGATAAGTTAAATCATGCCTGTAAGCGGCGGCATCTACTCTATTTATCGGTTCTTCACCTGGTTTCGGATTATTATTCTCATCTAGTCTTATATCTAATCGAGTTCCTGGACCGGTATATGAATGACCAGGAAGATGTTTTTCTTTCGAATATTTACTCCAAATAAATCCAGGAAAGTTTTCTAATGTTTTTTGTATGTCGTTACCTTCATAAATTTTACAATTTGAGTTTTTATTTTTGTTTAATAGATAATTCAATAAATCTAAATTAGAAATTTTTAATTTAATTAAATTTTCGGAATTTTTAGAATTCATTTTAAAAGATAAAAAAAAATTTAAAAGATAAAATAAAATAATTGTTTTACCGAATCATACTAGGACTTAGATATATTCCAGAACCATCTTTAGTTTCTTTAATTTCAATTAAATCATCAACATTGTGGAGAATATTTTTAAGAACTCGTTTTCCTTCATCAACTAATTTTAATTTACTAATAAAATTATCTACTATTCCGTCACCCCCAGCAACTTTCTCTAACTCTCTATTATGACGTTTTTGTTCTTCTAATGCTGCCTTCTCTGATTTATTTTTATTTACTGCTTGAACAATACCAGCTGTCCCACCTGCAACACTTCCTGCAGCTGCTATGCCACCTATTATTAGTGGAATTAATGGGAGAATCCCGCCATTCTTTTCTTCTTGTAATTGAATATTCTCTATCATTGGTTTACTTATGTAATACTTTTTTTTATTAATCGTAATAGTTTTAGGGGTATTTTTGTCAACAATATTACGTAATTTTAATTCAACAGTTTTATTATTATTACTTTTCGCTTGCGACATTTTTAATAAAAAAATTTTAAGTTAGGAAAAATTTTAATCTATTCTAGTTATGAAAAATTTTAAGTTAAGAATTTTTAATCTATTCTAGTTATGAAAAAATTTTAATTAATTTATCGGAGCGAAGCTCCTCTGGCTTTAGCCTATCGGACCAAAGGTCCTAAGGTTACTAACCGATCCTAGACATCTTCCCATTAAGAACTTCAATAGAATATTTTACATCTTCTAGCAATAAACCATAAGCCATCAATGAAGTTGTGGAATCTTTCTTTTCAATATTAATTGTTACATCACAACCAGTCTTGATAATATCTTCAGATTGTGCACTTAAATCGAAACAGAAAACAGGATATAAATGTCTCCAATCTCCAGGAGTTAATTGTGGTTCAACTCCAAATTCTATACAAAGATTTCGATAAGAATCATATCCTTCCATAAATTGATTATTGCTATCGTCAAATCTTAATAGATCAATTGGATAACGGGTTTGATTTAATGAAACTTGTAAACTTCGAATTGTATTAATATGAAAAAGATTGTTGTTCTTATCAAAACTTGGAGAATTATTTCTTTGAAATGTTAGTAATAAATATCTTGGAGTATTCGCAGTTCTAGTAAAATGCCAGTTAAATCTTTGTTCGGAAAAAGTTACTGAACTAGCAGTACGCTTTAGAAAATTTACTGGAATTGGTTTGTTAGTATTTAATCTTTTTGCAATAGCTGTTTCAATCTCTAAACTAGGAGTAATATGCTTAATCCACCATTCAAGTCTATCAATTTTTAAATATGCTTTTTTTCCAGTCTTACCAAAAAAGATTAATTCATTATTTGCTGTACGATGTATTATTAATTTAAACTTTAATTGATATGATATTTTATCATAATCTAAATATCCGAATAATGGAGACAATGACCAATTTACTGTCTGTTTACTTTTTTTGTTAAATTCACGTCTTTCTTTATATGCATCATTATTTGTTTTATTTAAATGTTTTGCAATATTTTCTACATCTTTCGCAATTCCTGCTGCATCTGTTCCAGCGTGAGTTAAATCATCAACAATTATACCATCATTAGTATCAGGAAACCAACCTTCGATTTCATACTTTTTATTATTTTCACCAATTGTTACAAATCTAAGCATTGTATCAATTACACCTGGAGAATCACTTATTGTTTCTATATTTTGAGTTGCAACATCTAAACGCATTTGTGTAAATAATCTTGGAAAGAAATTATTCTCTAGTGCAATATTATCGGTTTCTGGTAATGGTGTTGTAAAATTGGCATCACTATACAAAGAATATTCACAGTGTAAAAATGAATCAGGTAGATATAAATAACTCTGCTGATTATCAACTTCAAAAATTAAATCACCTCCAGTATTTACTCTACTGGAAGATCCGGGATTCATAGCAATTCTTATATAGTCATTCTTTTTTTGATTGTAACTGACGAACGGAGGATCGTCTAATCTAAATTTATTTTCGATAAGCGAAGACATTTTTATAAAAAATAATTTGACTTTTTGTTTTTTCTCACACACAGAAAAAATTCTGCTAAAATAATTTTACTTAAATAATTTTTCTAAAAAATTTTACTAAAAAAATTTTACTAAAAAATATATTTTAGAATTTTGCTAGACCAGCTCCGCTACAGCTTTGCTGGTTAAACCGAAGGTTGCTACTCACGCCATTTCCTCTTATTTCTTCAATTGTTTTTTTATTATTTTTATTTTCATTATGTTTACTATTAGACGGAGCTCCGCTCCTCAAGGTTTCACCCCCCACAGCTATGTTAGCAATTTTGTTTTTTGTTTCCTCTGAAAGTTTTTTTAAATTTTTTAGTTCTTCAGAATCATTCCTAAGTTTACGAATAGCTTCTAGTTGTTTTAATTCGTTTTGAGACTTAACAGCATTTGATATTGCACTAGCTGTACTACCTATAGCAGCTGCTCCTTTTGCAGCAGATGTAATCAAATCTTTATTATTTTTAATTAAGTTAACGATACTTCCAATACCAGAAAAGATGCCAGCCCCTTCTTTTTGGACGGCACCTGCGGTGCCTAGGAACTTTTGTGTTCCGACAGTTTCTACACTATCATAATGGTACACAGGTTTCTGAGATGGTTCATGAGCAATTTTATTATTTGATGCAAAATGTTTAAGATTGTGTTTATAAATTATAGGCATTTTTTAGGATTAAATTTGACTTTTGGGAAAAATATCTACGTTCGGCTAAAGCCTCGAGGAGCTTCGCTCCGATTGGTTAGTAACCAGAGGACCTTTGGTCCGTTTAATATTTACGCTAAGATTTACGTTTGTGAATGGACAACAACTTCGAGATAACTTTATTAATTGACTGTTGCACTTTATCTATTGCGTCAAGCAGCGTGTGATGTACTTTAATTTCTTTTCTATTAACTTGCATTTTCTCCTGATTCATCTTCAACGCCGTTTTAAGTGCATTTAACTTAATTTTAAGAACATCTAATTGTCTTTTAACAGAATCTAACTGTTCTTTATTTTCTTTAGAGTTTTCTTGTAAATTTTTCTTTAATTCATTTTCTAAATTGATTTTCAGATTTTTCATTTTATCAACTTTTTCATTAAGTGAGTTTACTTCATTTATTATTCTATTCATCTTTTTCATTTGTTGAGTAATTTTAGAACTTAATTCATCAACACTTTTTTGGAATGTAGTTTGTAACTGCTTTAAATTTTTTTTAATTCTTTCAGGAAGTTTTTCTATTTCATCTTCTAATTGTTCTTTTAACATTTTTATCTGATGTTTATTTTTAATGACTGCAGATTTTAACTTTATAGAAAGTAATATTAAAATTTTTGATTGTTCAGAAATCTTTTTAAAAAGTTTTGCTATATCTGCTTCTAGCTCTCTATCCTTTTTATCAAGTTTTAATAATTTTTCGTTTAATAATTTGTCATTAAGTTTTAACAACATTAATTCATTCATCAGTGGAACCAAAACATCGTTTATATATTTTTCTTTTAAGTCATTGATTTGTGTATCAACATATTGTTTATTTGTCAACTCTGTATTTTGTTGCGGAAGAATAGAAAGATGCAATGGACCAGATAAAACGTCTCCAGTTTTCATGATATAATTTTCTATCTCTATTTCTAATTCACGATTATTCGGGATATATGCACCTCCACCAACATTTGGCAACATCATTTTTAAAACAATAAAAAAGTAAAATTTTTTCTAATAAAAATAAAAAAATAAAATTTTTTCTAATAAAAATAAAAAAATAAAATTTTTTCTAATAAAAATAAAAAAATGGAAAATCCAAATTTAAAAAAATTATATTCGCCCGCATCATCC
The DNA here is from genome assembly GCA_907163375.1 of Prostheceraeus crozeri. Lineage (NCBI taxonomy): Eukaryota > Metazoa > Platyhelminthes > Polycladida > Euryleptidae > Prostheceraeus > Prostheceraeus crozeri. The sequence goes on from CAJQUW010010154.1 coordinate 10,078, forward strand.
TGTTCTTCTTATTCGACGAGATCAACGGGATTTGAAAATAAATGTTTTGATAATAATAATAATAATAATCCATGTATAGATGTTAATATTTTATTTCAATTACAAGCCGAAATATTTAGAGAACAAACAAAAGGTTTACCTTCTATAGAAACTAACTATTGTTTATTTCCAGGTGATCCATTTATTAAATTTATGGAGATTGTTAGTAAATATAATGATGTAGCTTATGTGGAATTAAATAAAGAAAATATGGTTATAATAGGTCATAATAATGTTTATGGATTTATTAGAGCAGTGTTACCAATTAGTAATACTGATTGGATAGAAACTAAAATTATTAATTATATCAATATTAAAGAATTAGTTAAAAAATTAAAATCTTTTTCGAAAGAAAAAATTAGATTATTTGTTGACGATCAAAATCAATATAACATTCACATAGAGAGTAAAAAACATAATGAAGAATTATTATGTCAAGTTTATTATAGAGACACAATTTATAAACAAGAAACATTAGAAATGCCGCAAAGATATGATGATGATACGTATATAGGATTATATTCAAACTTAAATATTAATTTGTTAAAATCTTACATAAATGGCTTAGCTCAACAAGAAAAAATTTATATGTGGACAACACCTTATACTATTAACAATGACCATAATCATAATAAACGAACCGAAGGTTCTAGGGCTTTGCCCGATCTTAAAGAATCTTATGATAATAATGATACTAATATAGATGATAATAATATAGATGATGATATATAGATGATGATTCTGTAACATCTGAAAATGGTGTAAATGGTAAAAAAGATTATAAAAATATTAGTAATTATAAAAATTTATCTAAATTTCATTTTCTTACAATTGAAAATAATAATGATGCTATAGTTGAAGATACTGTTAGACAACTATGTGTCGGGTCTACAAAATTTAAATTAGGATTTACATCTAATCAATTTAAAATTTTATCATCTTTAATAAAAACTAAAAGTGATTCAGATTATGGTGGTGTTATTAAATTTTCCAAAAGAGATCAAAGACCAATATTTTTCTCTATTATATTATTATCAGATAAAAGATGTAATTTAGAATTAGATATTCCAATAAGAGAATGGTATCCTATCATGGAAGGGCATCCTATACCAAAAAGTGTAATTTATGATGATGAAAAAACAATTTATGATGATGATGAAGAATCATATGATGATGATGATGAAGAATCAATAGTTAGTGAAAAAAAATTTAAATTATCTTTTGATAAAACATTATATGATGAAACTTAATATGATAAAACTTAATATGATAAAACTTAATATGATAAAGAAAAAAATAACTAAAGAACGTGAAATATATAATAATATAAAATAACACTCAAGTCCTAGATATTAGAATGTTTATATCTAAAATTAAAACACAAATTTTTCCTTAAAAAATAAAAAAAATGGAAAATACCAAGTTTTATTGTGTCTTATGTAAAAAAAAGTTGCAAACAAAAAGAAGTTATCAATCTCATTTAAATAGTAAATTGCATTTACAAAATGTAGAACGAGTTGATGAAGGAAATATATTAAAATTAAATAGTTATAAAAACTATCTAGAAACATTGCCTACTGATATAAAAGTTAAAAAAATGTTTGATGATTATTCACATTCGGAATATAAAAAAGTTTTTAATAGTGAAGATGAGACCATACAAACCGAAGGTTCTAGGGCTTCGCCCGTACCAGATGGAAGATATTTATTTAGCGATACTGATGAATTTGATGAAGCTGAACGAAACGATGAAGCCTTAGCAAATATAAAATATTTATTTAATCAGTCTTTTGAATATAATGAAACCGATAAAACTTTTTCTGATATTCTAACCAACTTTTATAATATATTTAAGAAATCTTTCAAATGTTATATGAATGTAGAAGTACTTTATACAAAAAATGGACCTGATGGAATTCCTGAAGAAATAATACAAGGACATTTTACAAATTCACAAGAAATTCATAATGTAAATGATATACAACCCATATTTGAATCGATGATACTTAAATTAGAAAATTGTATAATTGAAGCCCAGTTACGTGAATCTGGTTGGAGATTTGTTAAAATACTATCTAAGAAAATAGTAATTGATAAATATAAAAATAATACTGGTGGTAGTTATGTTCCTTTACCTTTCAGTTCACCACAAATAATCAACATAAAAAATGAAGATGATTATTGTTTTCTGTGGAGTATTATAGCACATTTACATCCTGCAGAATATCATAAAGAAAGACTAAGTCATTATAATAAAGAAGAATACATAAATGAATTTGATCTTTCTGATGGCTTAGATGAATTTCCATATGATTATAATAGGTTAAAAAGTTTCATAAAAAGAATAAAAATTTAATAGAAGTAAATGTTTTTGAATTAAATGTGAATTATGTTTCTATTGGTAAAATTACTCCACTTTACTCAGATTCAAAAAAATTTTATTTGAATAATAAAAATTTATGTCAATCAGAAATAGTATATAATGATAGAGGAAATTACATGCATCATAATATTTTTTACCAAGGAAATATAATATGTACTGAAAAATTTGAACTTGTTAAAACACTATCACCAATAATGATTAGTCATAATAATTATAAAGGACGTAATTATAATTATGATTATGATTCCGATTATTCATCTTTATCTTTAAAATATCAACAAAAATTACAAAATTTAAATGAAAGTTTACAAAAATGTAAAACAGATTATCAACAACAAACAAAAATATTAGTACAAGAATATGGCCATAAATATGAAAATAAGATAGAAACGATTCAAAAATTAAATGATGACAATAAAGAATTAAATAATGAAGAAAATGAAACCAATCAAAAAATAAATGAATCTTTAAAAAAATGTCTACAACAATATAAAGAACAATATGATAAAGAATATAGTTATCAGCTACAAATATTAAATCAAAATTTTCATCGAAATACATTTAATCTTGCAAAAGAAATTAATGAAACACATGAAATATATCAAGATAAATTTGAAAAACTAGAACAGTCAAAACAACCAGCACAAGCGAATATATTATATTATCAGGGTCATTTTATATTGTGTAAAGATGTTTCTATATTCACAAAAACTTCAGATAATACAAATTTTCCTTGTCTTCAATGTATGACAAGTTTTAGAACTAAAGAAGAAATGAATAGACATTTGGAGAATTGTCAACAAAATGAAGCAGTCAGAAACACATTTCCAAAAGATGATTATTTAGAATATAATAAATGGTATTTTAAAAATAAAGTACCCTTTACTATTTATTGTGATTTTGAAGCTTATAATGTTAATATGACACAAAATCGAACGGAAAGTTCCAGGGCTTCACCCGATTCTAAAAATGATAATTCTGAAAATGGTACGGGCCAATTAGAACCTTCGGTTTTTAATTATGAAAAAAGTGCATCTGAACAAAGTAAAGAAAAATATTTATTTGAACAAAAACCATTATGTTGGGGAATGTACATTCATTCAAATTATCCTGAATTATTTAAATCAGAATATTTTCAATACTATGGTGAAGATAGTTCAGAAATGTTTACAAAGAAAGTAGAAGAATTACAAAATTATTTTTCACAATTGCTTGAAACAAATATACCGATGATGCCATTAACAGAAAAAGAAAAATTAAATTTTATTAATGAAACAAAATGTTATTACTGTGGAAGAGAATTTACAAAAAATTATAAAAATGGCAAAGGTAGATATCTTGATAAGGTAAAAGATCATGATCATCTAAATGGATTATATAGAGGTGCAGCACATAATTCTTGTAATCTTAATGCTAATAAATTTAAATATAACTTTGTTCCTTTATATTTCTATAATGGTTCTAAATATGATTTCCATCTAGTAATGAAAGATTTATTTTCATCTGAAAAATTACAACAACAACAAATAAATGTACTATGTAAAACAGAGGAAGAATATTTTTCAATGCAATTAGGTTGCATTAGAATTTTAGATGCATTTAGATTTTTTACTCCTTATTCATTAGATGTTATGGGAAAAACTTTGAAATCTGAACAATGTAAAATATTAAATAAATATAATTTAAAACCTTTAAAAGGCATATTTCCGTATGAATATTTAACCTGTGGCTCACAGTCGAAGACTGATATAACTGGAGATAAAACCTGTGGTTCACAGTCGAAGACTGATTTTAATTCTGTGAATAAAATTATGGAAGAAAAACAACTTCCTCCAATAAATAAATTTAAATCAACATTAAAACAATCAAAATTATCTGACGAAGACTATGCAGAAGCTGAAAAAAATTGGAGAGAGTTAAATTGTAAAACAATGTATGATTATACAATGAAATATCTACAGATAGATGTATTAATACTAGCTGATCTTTTTGAAAACTTTCGTGATATGTGTTTAGAATATTACGGAATAGATCCATGTTATTGTTATTCTACACCAGGTTTAACATGGTTAGCAGGATTAAAACATACAAATGTTAAACTTAAACATTATAAAGAAAATACATATGATAAATTATTATTTTTTGAATCTGGAATTAGAGGTGGAGTTTCATCAGTTTTAGGTAATAGATATGTTAAATGTTATAATAAGAAAGTAAATCCACAAGAATATGGAATAATGAAACCTTTATCTCCAGAAGAAAAAGAAAAAATATTAGAAATTTTTCGAACGAAACGAGAAGGAGTAGAACGTGAAAAAGCAATTGATGAATTCATGAGAGAAAACTATTTGTTATATTATGATTTTAATAGCTTATATTCTTCTTGCATGATACAAGAATTACCAACAGGTGAAATGTCATGGTGTAATATTCTAGATTATCAAAAAACATATGATGGAAATTATAATCATGGTTATATATATGAAGTTGATTTAGTATACCCTGATGAAATAAAAGATAAAACAAAATATTTTCCTTTCTGTCCCGAAAACAAAATTCCTAATATAGAAGATTTTTCAGATTATCAAAAATCTTTAATTCCTAAAAAATACAGACCAACAAAAAAACTTATGTTAACACAAAGCAATAAAGGAAAGTATGTTGTTGAAGGAAGAATGCTAGATTGGTATTTAGATCATGGAATGATTCTCACCAAAATACATCGAAAACTATTTTATCAAAAATCTAGGTGGTTAAAAAATTATATAGAGTTCAATATTGAAAAACGCAAAATAGCTAAAAGAAATAAAGATGATTTTGGAAACGTGTTCTTCAAATTAATGAATAATGCATTTTATGGTAAGACTTTAGAAAATGTGCGTAATAGACAAAATATTGAAATAGTTTATGATAAAGATAGGTTTCAAAATTTAACAAGGAAACCTACATATAAAAGAACTACTAGATTTAGTGATGAACTATGTGCTGTACATTTACGTCGAATCAGCGTAAAACATGATAAGTTTAATTTCATTGGTTTCACTATATTAGAATTAGCTAAACTATTTATGTATAGATTTATATATGATTATTTAGCACCTGCTTATGGCAAAAACTATAAATTACACTTTACAGATACCGATTCTGTTTTCTTAGAATTAACAATACCGTATAATTCTACACTTGATGAAGAAATTAATAAAATAAAAGATATCATTCATCCTTCTGATTTATGTAAAGTAAAAGATGAATTAGAAGGAAATGAAGATTTCATAACAGAAGCTATATTTTTAAAATCTAAATGTTACTGTTATGATACAACTAATAATATTAAAACACATAAAACATTAAAAGGAATTTCAAAGGCATCAGTGGCTAATCAAATAACATTTCAAGATTATAAAAATGCATTATTTAATAATGAAATAAAAACAGCATGTAATTATAGACTTAATTCAAAAAAACATAACATGTATTTAAAAGAAGAACATAAATTAGCATTAGATCCATTTGATGATAAAAGAAAAATTTTACCTGATGGAATAACTACTGAACCTTTTTAATTTTCTAATTTCTAAGATAGACAAATTTCATATATACATAAAATAAAAAATATTATAACACTATATTTGTACATTTTTATCACTCCGCGAAAATATTTTCTATCGACTTTCAGTCAGAGAACAATTGTTCGATAACTCTTTCATGAATTTTTTTATCAATATTAATTGTAATGAAGCCATAATCTTTTGACCAAGCATTGTTACACGATTGTTTAAATTCATCTTTATTTCTTACACATAAATCTCTTAACAAATCACTTAAGTTTCTTGCATTTATTTCAAATAGTATAAATATATTTGCATTCTTTCTAATAACACTTCCGTCTAATGAATACATACTTTGTGTTAAATAAAATACACTACAGTTATTATGTCTACCTCTTGTGAAATAATTTCTCTGAACTGACTGATTTCTATCATTAACACAATCATCAAAAATTACACAATGTTTCATTGTTTTATCTAGTTTACTAGGATCTTGCATATTACCACTATCATCTATTAATTGTATCTTTATATGGTTATTTTTATTAGATTCTACTAACTGATTATTTTTTGCTGCTTCTTCACACCACGAACTTATTTCTTCTTCATCTTCAGATTTTTCATATTCTTTGAATAATGAAGCAATTGCTGTTTTTTTAAGATTATTTTCAAATCCATATTTTAAAAATTGATAGACGGGTTGTTCTGCCGTTGTTGTATAAATTATAAGATTGTTATAATCCAAAAAATTTGGAGTCGTTAAAATTTTAAATAATAGATATGTTTTTCCACATCCTGATCTTCCACAAATAACTGACAAAACTTTATTAGATAAATTTGGATGATGATTAAATTTAAGTTTTTTTTATTTAATGGAGGTAGTTCACTCATTTTTTAATAAAAAACTTTATTTTTATTTTTTTTTATTTTTTGTTTCTAAAGAAGAAGAAAATTAAACTTCTCTAGCTTCGCGTGGGAGTTTATACCTCCCGAACCAAGAGATCTATCATAATCTCTTCACCTCCAAAATTTATTTCTTGTCCTTTTTCATCAGTGATTCTAATGCCAATGTTGTTAATAGTTTTTCTTGTAATAGGAAAATATATTAATGTTTGTGGAATTACATTTAATCTATAACCAATGGGTACAGTAAAAGCTGGAAAACTGAATATTAAATTTGATAATTTACCATTTATATATCCTCCTTCAATAATGTCACAATGTACAACAATTGAATTTATTTCAGTTATTTTTGGAATCTTATCACCTAAATGATAACCTTGACTATAGGTTTGTTTATTAAATCCTAATAGCTTTGACAATGATCTATCATGATTAAAATCAACTTGATGATTTTCGTCTAAAGTAAGAGAAAATTTATTAACTGCCGGTTCAACTGCAAAATGTAATTGTTTCTTATCTTTAAATGATATACCTAAATGTCTCTTAATTTCATTTGATATTGTTTCAACTTCGTAAGAACCAGGAAGAAAAGTTAGTATTTTCCATGTTTTGCCTTTATCAGTAGAATATCTAAATTGATCATTCACATCTTTGATAACGTTTTGAATAGTGTTAAATGTAGAGAAACTAGTCAATGCAATTTGATAATTTTTATTTTGTTCCAAATGTAGAATGGGTTCTAAATTACAAGTGTGTGATGAAGTAGTTGTTATAATTTTTAACGTCGTACTAAATTTTGATGAACCCAAAATCTCTGACAAATTTTCTAAATGATTATTAATTTTGTCTAAATCTGCTGAACACATTTTTAAACTAAAAAAATTAAATAAATATTTTTTTATGAAATATTTTTTTTATAAAAAATTAAAAACAACAACATATTTCAGCTACGGGCGAAGCCCTAGAACATTCGGTTCGTTATACTTTTATAATCCTCTTCATTTAGAATCTTCTTTTCTAACAGTCTTTTCAATATAGCATGAATTTCATTGAAACTAGAATTATGTCCTTCTTTTATTGCAGATATTAAAATATTTAATCTATTTAGTAATTCTTGTGGATCATCTGGTAAAAATACAGTTGTTTCAGTTTTCTGTTTTTCAGATAAACCTTTCCCTACTTTAACTCCCGTTGATAATAAATTTTCTAATTGTTTATAACGTCTAAGAGATTTTACTGCACCAACTCTGTCTAACATAGCTTTATATTTTATGAGATCTTCTACAGCATAATTATTTAAATCTGCTCCTCTTAAAAGATTAACAAAATTTCTATCTAAATTAAAAGGAGATTTATCTGGTGAAAAAATTAAACCTCGAAAAGGTTGTGGAAATATTTCTTTTTGTCCGAGATAAAATCTAGGTATTGTTTTTCCATCTATAAATGAAATAGAATGTTCAAATTGCATAGATTTTGGTAATTTCTTATTAATGTTTGATTCTAGTAATCCATAGTCATCTAATATAGTTTTGTGCTCTGGATCTGTTATATCAATTTGTTTATCATTATTTGTAAGTTCTTTTTCAAGAGTTTTAAATGGTTTCATAGTTTTTTCAAAATCAGTTTTTACTTGTTCGGTTTGCTGCATTTTTTCAAACATATCAGATTGAATACCAGCTTTTTTCATTCTATGTTGAAGATGATTTTCTTTCATAATATTTCTTTGTTTTATTAACTCTTCTAATTGTTTTATTCTTTTAAAATTATCAGCTCTAATTTTATCCATTTTTAAAATATAATATTTGAATTTTGTGGTAACATTGGAATACAACAAAAACATTTTACTGAACAAATTATTTTTTTATTGCTTTGTTGTTTGACATCTTTTCGTTTAAAGTTTTCTCGTTTTAAGTTTTGTTTAATAAAGTTTTGTTTAATAAAGTTTTGCTTAAATTTTCGCTTAAAGTTTTTAGCTCTTCTAAAAAAAATTTGTCATTTTCTTCATTAGAAATTTTAGCATCACTAGAAATTTTGCCATCCTTTTTATTTTTATCATCAACTTTTTCTGTCTGTGATTGAAATGATATTTGATTTACTTCATTAGCTATTTGATCAAATTTTTCAATCTCATCTAACGTAATAACATTATCATCTCATACTCTCTGAAAGTAGTAATGTAGTTTATCATAGACTTCTTTAATATGTAAATGCTTAGTTTTTAATGATTTTCGTTTCTTAGTTATTAAAGATTTATCTAACATTGTAACAAGTGAAGTTGCAAAAACACCCGTACCTGTTAAAGCTGTAGCAACTACTGGAATTACTAAAACACCTGAAGATATAACAATAGTGAGAGCGCCTAAACTTATTGTTAAGAATATGCCAATTCCTTGTGTTACATTCTTAACATTAGTCCATCTCTTTCTTAATTTTTTATAATGCTCTAATCTTAATAATAATTGAGATTCCTTATCTTTCATATACCTAACTCTATCTTTGTGTTTTTCTTTATTCATTTTTTCAATGTTAATCTTTTCAATGTCCATTAAAGTAGAACTACGTTCATATGATAACGAAGGATATATTCTTGAGGTTCCTTCCATTTCTGAAGTTCCTTCCACTTTTGTTTCTTCCATTTTTAAAGAAATATTATTAGTCACATGATATATTTTAAAAACCTGAAAAATGGATTTAAAAGACGTTTTTAAAAATACTAATTTTCGGTGTCCTAGAACGGTCATGATTTTGGCGGGGGTGAAAATTGTAATTCTCAAATTTTGAGATTCTTAACTTTTATGATTTTTTTTCGGTGTCCTGGAACGGTCATGATTTAAGCGGTGAAAATTGTAATTCTCAAATTTGAGATTTTGAAAAATTTGAAAATTGGGTATTTTTAAAAACGTCATAAATTCATGAATTTAGGTCTTCATAACCTGAAAAAGGGTTCAAATTCATGAATTTATGTCGTTTTTAAAAAGTACCATTTTTTCAAAAATGGTACTTTTTGAATGGACTAAATTCATGTATTTAGGTCTTAAAAACCTGAAAAAGGGTTCAAATTCGTGAATTTATGTCGTTTTTAAAGATACTATTTTTTTGAATTTTAGGTGTCCTGGAACGGTCTTTTGCCCATTACTTGCCCAACCTTGCTTTTAATTACGCGTACAACCTTTTGATTTGGTTGAAAAAATTTGCAATGTGAAACGGCTACAAAAGTAATAGTAAAAGTAATTAAGCTATCAATCAGCCAACTCTTAAGACAGCTCTCTATGTTATAAAAACTCAGAATGAGCAGAAAGGATTTCCTTTACCAGAAATTACTCAACAATAACAACCTAGCAAAACCGCATTGAATGATTACTATCCAATACTCCGATGCCAAATTCTTTGCACTAATGGACCTGCCGTTGTATCGAGTTCATTTTACTACACTTGATGAAATCTTCCGTTTGATGAGAAATCTTCACACCTTGATATCAAGGACAGTGTTTAGATGACGGACGCTTTGTTTGTCCACCGTCAAGAGTGTGGCGATGAGATAAAACGTATTAAGATATTTTATAGTAGTGAGAGTTTTTCTGCCCAAGTGAGTCTGAAGACACCAGTCAATCTGCTTACTGATTATGTTGATTTGCACCGGTCAACCTCATCAGCAATCAGTTGCATCATCAACTCATCGACAAAACGACGCAGAGCGGTGAGGAAGACAAGGAAACATTTGAGGCTGATTCGAGGAAAATATGCTTCCTTTGATCGATGAATTGAAAATATGCCACAATAAGTTACGGAGAAATGTTTTTCCAAAAAGTCACGACGTTTCGGAAGACACTGCTTCCCTTCTCAAGTGAAATAAAATGGTAAGAGATCATTGTACACAAAATCAGCGACGAACACTATTTACAATGCCCTTGACTGTTCTTCCAAAGCAGTGTCTTCCGAAACGTCGTGACTTTTTGGAAAAACATTTCTCCGTAACTTATTGTGGCATATTTTCAATTCAAGGAAACATTTACCATGTAAAAAATTGCCTTGTTCATGTTAACCCAAAAGTTAATGTCAAATATCTGTCCAAGTTATCTCTAATGGCCCTAAAATTAACTCTCAAACTAACGTTCTCAGTTCGAGTTGCTCCCTTCTTTCGTGGATAGACACAGTGTACTTGTATTCAACACTTAATAGAAGCCCCGTCAATATCGCAAACGTATATCTGATTTTATATCATGCCGAGATCAGACGGAAATGGAATTGATGAATGCTAAATTCAGTACAAAATATTGCTTTCAACTAAGAGAAACTAGAAAACGGTCTGTTTTTGAATAACTAACGAGGATCATTTTGAATTCAAAATAATTGAGTCTTTATACTTCGCGAAAATAGAAATTGTCTGGGGAAGAGGATTGATGATGAACGATTTTGATCTAAATCGTTTACTCAAATGAATATTGAAACATGGGGGTTCATTAGGCTCTAACTTCCGTGAATCTTATTCAATTTAGAAATTTCATCGAACAATTTGGACAAGCTTCTAAGTAGATTTAACTGAACTATGGCAGAGAAGTCTGCATGTTTCTAAGAGCCAGCAAAGCTAGAAGAAAGTAGGCTTCGAATTGCCGAATATGCAGATAGATTTCTAAGTCAGAATCAATATTGAAAGTACTATTACATTGATGTTTTTTCTATGTTTGAAGATGAGAAAAGCAGATTTGACAAACTTAGAAACCTACTTCAAAACTGAATTGCGCAAAAGTGATTTAAGATCATGAAAAAACTTGAAGTTCATCCTTTTACTATTATTTATTAGTTGATTATCAAATCATCCTCTAGCACTTCTCGGACTTACGAATGGGCCTGCATTTTCTGACTTGGGCCCGGTCTTAGGGAATATTCATGCTCTGAGCCGGCTTCTACATAATACTCGACTTTCATTAAGTCGCTGAAGTTGGTACCTAGCACCAACTATTTTCATACATTTTGCTCAAAGACGAAAACCAGCAAAAAAATCCGAAAAATTTGCCTCTGACACCAAAAGCGCCGTTTGACAACCATAACATGACAAAAAAGTATATTTTAAGTCAAAAAATGCAAAAAAGTTGGTGCTAGTCTCCTGACAACACAAAAAAATTTGCCCAACACCGATTCCACTCAAATCGAGCTCCACTTATCTCAATTGAATTTGCTCAAAGCAATGAAGCATCCCACTCCGCATATCTTCCTCTCTAGAGATCGGAAACATCAGATAAAATGAAAGAAATTCATTACTAGCCTCCTGATAGCACAAAATAATTTGCTCAGTGCCGAGTGTAGCTTTATTTTTTAATTAATACAAATATAATAATAATTTGCTCGATTTGAGTGTAATCAGCGTTGAACAAATTACTTTGTGCTATCAGGAGTAAGTAATGAATTTCTTTCATTTTTCTGATATTTTTCGGTCTTTTCCGGTCTGTAGAGAGCCAGATATGTGGAATTGGATGCCTGATTGCTTTGAGCAAATTCAATTGAAACGAGTGGAGCTCGATTTGAGTGGAATCGGCGTTGAGCAAATATTTTTGTGCTGCTAGGAGACTAGCACCAACTGTTTTGCATTTTTTGACGTATAATATACTTTTTTGTCATGTTATGGTTGTCAAACGGTTGTCGCATTTTTTTTACATAAGTGAGCTGGTTTCCGTCTTTGAGCAAAATGTTTGAAAAAAGTTGGTGTTAACTTCAGCGACTTACTTTCATTCAAGTCAAACGCACTTGTGCAACAACTATTAATGGATGTACCTCCAATTGCATCTGAGATTCACCTGCAAATACATGCTTGTATTTTGAATGTATGAAAATTGCGCAACCTCCGAATTTTCAACCTCATTCGCTTACCTTTCGATACACGGCCGACTTCATGATTGGTATTAGAGTCAATCAAATTGTTATTTTGAGGTGAAGATGTCTTTTGATTTGTTGATAATTTTTAGCTCCATAGAAATCCAACGTTCCATTTTTGTGGATGTTAGTGACTAGAATGGACCATTCAGCTGTATCGATCATGCTATGTAGATAAATGCTGACAGTTCTTGAGAATTCTCAAATAGTAAATATTCAACGCATCATTGTTTTCAATATGCATGTTCGTTCTAGTCCTTTGACAATACAGACTGTAGGATTTCTGCGATGGTTTCTATTGAAATATGCTCCAATTTAAAGATCAAAGGCTCAATCTGTTTGATCTCAATTTATGGACTAGAACATAGAGTAAGTATGTTAGGTATAGTGGTAACTCCGCATTTATTAAATCCCCAATGTGTATACACTTTTGATTTTATTAAATGAACTCAAGGGAGATACAGTCAGAATTGTTTCAAAATGTGAAATATACACATACATGTATATGCAGCTTTGAAGAAATTACAACGGAATTGACTGATCATGATAGCAAAGCAGAAGGAAATAATATTATTTTACAGATTGTCCGTGTCATGACAGCCTTGGAGAGGTAATATTTGTTGAATTGGCAACTCGATGACCTGTTATTGCTTTCATGAATTATAAACATGAAATTTCAGCCAAGAAAGCACAATAAGATGTCAATTTTTTAATGAAGACTTCCATTATAATGCGGTTCATGAAATTCCCTTTATGACCAGCTTACTTTCCGCTTAGTTAGGATGCTTGTTAGCAAATATTCATTCCTTTTAATATCCAACGTGTTGCATACTACTTACATAGAGGAGTCATGTCGGTAGTAAGTTATATAAATTGGGAAAATTTTGAATTTTTTAGAACTGCTCAAATAATTTTTTGAACCACGGGAACGTAATCTCCGCAAGAAACTGAATCTTTTCATATAAAAATTTTCACTGCATACAGATACTTTTTTAGAGTCGACACCATAGAGTAGTGATATATAGGTAGAGTGTCGACTCAAAAAAGTATCTGTATACAGTGAAAATTTTTATATGAAAAGATTCAGTTTCTTGCGGAGATTACGTTCCCGTGGTTCAAAAAATTATTTGAGCACTTTCGAAAAAAGTCAAAATTTTGCCAATTTATATACTACCGACATGACTCTCCTATATAAGTAGTATGAAACACGTTGGGTATCAAAATGAATGAATAAATGCTAATAAGCATCCTAACAAGGCGGAAATTAAGCTGATTATCAAGGGAATTTCATGATCCGTTTTATAATGGAAGTCTTCATGAAAAAGTCTTCATCGGGTGAAATTTCATGTTTATAATTCATGAAACAATAAGCATCGAGTTGCCAATTCAACAAATATTACCTCTCCAAGGCTGTCATGACACGGACAATCTGTAAAATAATATTATTTCCTTCTGCTTTGCTATCATGATCAGTCAATTCCGTTGTAATTTCTTCAAAGCTGCATATACATGTATGTGTACGTGTATATTTCACATTTTGAAACAATTCTGACTGTATCTCCCTTGAGTTCATTTAATAAAATCAAAAGTGTATACACATTGGGGATTTAATAAATGCGGAGTTACCACTATACCTAACATACTTACTCTGTGGTCGACACTCTACCTATATATCCCTACTCTATGGACTAGAACGTAGGCATTTCGCACAAGGGCATAATCCAATGGTATTAAAAATCTTTCATCAGAGCAGAGAATACTATTTCATTTTCAGTTAGGCCCGTGGTCCGTTTTTTAACAACCCATTAAAAGATTAGAGTTTTTTAATAAGAAAAACATTTTTCAGATGCAATTTGCGGGAAATTTATGCATCGTACGAGGTCGGGAGTGGCACCATTAGAACTGCGTTGATCTCCTCTTCAATTTTTCCACTTATGTGGGGACCTGGGGATAATATTGCCTCGGAACGTTGTTCAAAAAAATGCGACTCGATATGGTAGAAAAACTGTCACTCGGTACTAAAGGGTTACAGTTAGCAGCTACTTGAATGTATTTTCGCAAAATATGCCTCAACAATCCCATTACCATGCTTCAAGATTCACTCAAGACGTCTTCTGGTTCAAGTTAAGGCACGTGAGCATCCATGAGCTAATGAGCCACCAATTATATGCAATTTTCGATAAATATAGTAAGTGCATGCACTAAATCTTCGTAATTAGACGTATTCAAAATTCGTGCTTGCTTTTCAAACAGCAGTGATGACTTACCCGAAAGGAATGTTCTTAATAAATTGCCCCGACAAAAAAGAATACCGTGAGCATATCGCAGAAATCGGTTTTCGCATCTTCGGAAAGAGATTAGCGATCAGCATGATAGACCTGATTGTAAGTCGAAAAAATTAAACTTAAGAAAATAAGACAAAGTTCTCATTGCTTTTAAGAGGGCGTCAAAAAAGACATTAAAATCGGCCCAGACTCTGCCCGCCTGTCTAGAGTTATTTGCTGCAAGAGAAGAGGTTTATTACGGTTATCGAATTTTTGTTTATTACTAGGTTGCACATATTTGCCGAAGCCTTCGTCAGGTGTATGTTTACTGGGAAAACTTGTCGGACAATGTACTCATGACTTCGTGAGCACTTAAATGTTGGTAATTTAACCAATTCAAGCATTTATCTGAGATTCATAGCATTCAAAATCATAGTGTTGCGTCATCCAACGTCAGACGTACGGTGGAAGCACTGCACATTCGTCGGCTCATTCCTTGATTAATGGTCGTGAATTAGATATTTGCAATTGATTTATTTATTCCGTTTTTGCTTTCTACAGCCTAGCTTGAGTCCTTCTCTGAACTTCAATTTTTTCCTTTAAATGTTTGTACTCGTATATATAAATTTTCATCTGCATTGTAAGTGTATTTTTATTTTTCTTCTATTCACTTATCATTCTTTATATTTTTTCTTTCTATCATAATATATTATTGCTGATAGTTGTAAATATTTATTCATTTACTGATTATTCTTCTTGTATTTAGTGTAAATAACGACATGCTTTTAGTCCAGTGTAACATTTATTGTCCTCTTTAGCTACATTGTGTTGATATGTATGTCTTGAATTTTCATTCATGTCTATCTCCAGTTTGATGAGTGTTCAACATTTGCTACAGTTTGCCAGTCATATTCAGTTTATATGCACCAGACGAAGGCCTCGGTCGGAAATTTGTGCAATCTAGTAATAAACGAATACTCAAGTTCCGCAATAAACCTTTTTTCTTTCTCATTCCTCTTTAGAGATGAAATTATTTTAATAAAATCGTTCACAATGCATCAGCCTAAGACATGAATTTACAATTACTGTAAGTTTCTTAAACCTGATTTTCTTGAATATCACGCAATTATGGATCTATATACGCACCTCTGAGCGGCTGAAATGACCGTCAACAAACAGCTGTTGTCTTACTAACTACTGGCTATTAATTAAACAAAAGCGAAAAATAGTATTTCTACAGTAAAATTGTGTACTTTTAACAACCCGACTGTCAATCATTCTTTCGACTGAACCACACCAGGCGGTTCATACATAGAGACATGTCTCATGTTATGCTTATCATTCTCGTTTGACATCAGGTGCAATCCTCATCAAATTGTACGCTGCTACCCTTATGACAATTGATCATATATTAGACAAGGTCAAGAATCTGCCATGTGCCTATTCATAGTTTACAATGTGAACTTGCGGTCGGTCGACAAGTAAATTGGATGCATGATTCTGTTGCACACAACATTCATGTTTCGATATTTGAGAAGAAACACTTTTGCTGGAGTCCCTCCTCATTATTCCTCATTATCATACTCATCATTAAGAAAGCTTGTGTGCTCGACTTGGAGATTTATGAGAACAATGTGTTCGAAGTTAAACAGGAACATTCACCAAAGAAGTGCAAGGTCATTTTCAGTAAGTTCTTTTTTATCAGTAGCGCAACTATGATTCTCGCCTCCTCGATTTGCCTGATTTGGCTACTCAAAGCTACTTAAAATATCAAAATTAATGATTCGTTTGAAATAGAAATAATTGATTAAAAATTATATATGCAGATGAGCCTTGTGCTGAGACATTGATCTCGAAGTACATGTAGGTCTATAAGTATACGGTCGTGACCTCGAGTCACACTAGGCCGGCGTGGTTTGCATGACAATTTGATCTGTCGCAAGTATATTTCACCCAGATCGGACGGTTCGACCTATGAGCGCCATAAGATTGTAACAGCAACAGACTGCGAGATCTGTAATTACTAGGGCAATATTATTTTGCAATAAAAAGTAAAATTGTGCATTTAAAAAAACAATTATTATTTGTGCGATTATATTTCTAGTACTTGAAAGTGTAGCATTTAGGCTTCTAATACTCCGAGGTAAAGGAAACCATCAAAGTGAAGAAAGAAAAGAAGAATGCCAGAGAAATAAAGAAATGAAGAAATCGTACGTGAATGCAAGAAGGCCAACACATCCGCAGAACGAGCGATTTCCAAAGTGAAAGACAACGCAAACGGGGAGCAACACCAGAGCCTAGGCTCCAAAGATGGACAAGACAGAGCCATCAGAAAAGCCAAACAGAAGCACATACAATCGATGGGTGTCTATCAAGAAATCAATGACTCGGCTGGCGTGATACTTTATACAAGATCTACCAAACATACTATGTATTGCATCATTAGTTTCAAATTATTCAAAGAAATTTGCCACTAGGAGCCATCTTAGTCTACTACGAGTATACTCGACAACAAAGGTCTGTCGTAGTACACTGAACCTTTAAAGAGAATGAAAACTGTTAAGTCACTAAAAGACACCAACACCCTTGATTCCCGGACCGCACGCATCCTGATCCAGGAATCGAACCGAAGTCAGCGGTGGAGACGAGCTCGCACCTTCTTCTCTAGGCCATGCTGACGGTACAAAGGGAATGCGAGTGAAGGCAGAAGTCATCTCTGAGTGATATCGATATCATATTGTCCCATTATGATTGTTGACAGAACGCTGCCAGCATTCATATTGTAGCGAGACAACATATCAGCTTGTCATGTGACTGCGTCAATATGTCTCGCTACAAGTGCCCTATTCTCGCACTTTAAGCCGTCAGTCATCGTTCATACCATTTTGTACAGAACTACATAATCGAAGTTGTAATCTATGATCATTTCAGGAATTTGCTGTTCGTTCAATGTATCTTCTAAATCTATTTCCATATTTCTATGTATATCTTATGAAAATGATTGATTTTTATTGATTTGAAATATACACCTCCTATCCTATCCTATCCTACAATATGAATGCTGGCTGCGTTCTGTCAACAATCATAATGGGACAATATGATATCGATATCACTCAGAGATGACTTCTGCCTTCACTCGCATTCCTTTTGTACCGTCAGCATGGCCTAGAGAAGAAGGTGCGAGCTCGTCTCCACCGCTGACTTCGGTTCGATTCCTGGGTTAGGCGAGTGTGGTCGGGGAATCAAGATGTCGGTGTCTTTTATTGACTTAATAGTTGTCATTCTCTTTAGATATTAAAGGTGTGAACATAAGGGCCACTTTCCTTGTGTACCATTGTCAGAATCAAATGTTTGTTCACTCCCTTTTAATTACTAGTTTTTATTTCATCAATTAAAAATGAAATAACCCGACGTGTTGCGTCTTACAGACTGTTTCAAGGGTGCACTAGGAAGGTTTCAAGACAAGGGTTATATACTTTGGTATTGGATTCGATTTCTCCTTACACTAATATTTTGTCATTAGAGATATATTCAGGACCGATCTGTTTGCAAATGTCACATTGACAAAAGTCCTTACCTTTTATTTTATATTTTAGTTGTTTGGTTTACTCGTCTTCGAATTTTCGTGAAAAATCTTTCAAAAATAGTACATTGGTCAAAGTAGCCGACCTTTCCAATCACAGTATAATGAGCACGAGCGTAATGTCAGAAATTGAGACAAGAAAAGTGTCCTGAGTGATGATCATCTAAAACATCACAACGCTGAAATGATGGATATTCATTATCTCAGCTGCAGCATTTTGGATGAACAGAAATTGGCGATATTTGCTTAGACGGCTGAATTTAGCTGGATTACATCGAAAATGCCTAATTTGATGAATAGACGTCATGAGCTAGTGGGAAGAGAAGTCGAATCCGATGCCAAAGTATATACCCTTGCCATGCTGCCCTGCCAGTGTACCCTTGAAGCAGCCTGTAAGACGAAACACGTCGTATTATTTTTATTTGAATCAAAACTCGTTATAAAAAGGGAGTGAACAAACTTCTGATTTTGACAATGGCACACAAGGAAAGTAAATTTCATGTTCACGCATAACCGAGATCAATGTGTCAGTGGATCCATCATGCAGATATAATTAGAATGAGTGATGTAACGTTAGAATAAAACATGGGATAATCCAGCGGTTTTCTGAATCATGGCCACCCTATAGGACCTCATCAGGCTACAGGTTTGATGAAGGCAAGTAATTTTAAAATGCTTTATGAAAGCGTCTCCAAAGTTTGATGATGATGATGATGATGGTTCTGGGCTATTTTGAGTTCCGAAACCGGGGAATTCCTGCCCTCCGTCTGATTTTCATTTTCCAATAATTCAAGCATTCTCAAAATTGCTGCGCAACACACAATTGGCGCATCTCTTTAATGACGCCGTCAGTCTTCTTAAACTCGGTCATCTTGTTACTATAAATAGTAATTCAAAATTTAAATTCTAATTCTTTCAAAAAATTGTGTTTTGAGTTTTTGTTGGAAATTGAATGTACATGACTTTGATAAGCCATGCACTTTGATCAATTATCACATGAAGCCGTCCTAAGACAATACACATGTAGGATTAGGATAGTTTAGCGACGCGCAATGCAACTCAAATAGGTTGACCGTGAATTTCATTTAACATCTATTGAATTGTTTATCCAAGCATCCTTGAACTTATCCAAGAAGGATATTTGTAATAGTTAAGCTTTTCCCAAAAATTTTATTTATCAAGCAACCCGCAATCTACTTAAATTAAATGAATCAAAATGGAAGATTGATACCGATTTGTAGATCAACACAAGCAGTCGGATATATATCGCGAGAAGAATGATAATCATTACCTGACTTACCTTTAACATTAATTAAAGCTGAGAATGCTTGATCAGACATGCGTTCTTGAAAAAGAGTTTCGGAATTTCGTTCGCCTCAAACCTGGTTTCAAAACTAGAAACAATTCTCTTCTAAGAAAGTGTCTAAAAGACTAAAGTAGTTTTGAACCTCAAGACCTTTTCCTGGATCACAGAGATGTCGTCATCTTTCCAAATCCAACATCGGCATCAAAAGGCGTGCATACTCACTTCTTCGAAATGAAATGAGGAGATTCTCGAATTTCTCGGCCACTGGTTTCAGTTTGTTGAAAAAGACAGATTTATGTGTCGCCAATATGACGTTTATCAACAATACGTAAATACGATGATATTTACTGATGAATAACGTGTCAGACAGACTGCACCACCGCCAAAGAAGTCAATAGAAGGATCCGAGCGGCTTGGGGAAGCTGGAGAAGACTAACAGGGTTACTATATGACAAGAAGATGCCGACAAAATTAAAAGCAAAGGTACAACCATGGTGCGACCAGTGATGCTGTATGGAAGCGAGTGTTGAGCACTCAACGAGAAGAATCGCCAAAAGATCGCCGCAACAGAGATGCGCATGTTGTGAAGTATCCTCGGGGTAACAAGAAGAGACAGGATAAGAAATGAAGACATTCCTGGAGCACTCGGGATTCATCCGATTGATGGGATCATGCGGTGGCACAAGCTGAGGTGGTACGGGCACGTGGTACGTAGACATCGCGAACACCAAACCCGGCTATATAGAGTTGGGAATGCTTGTGCCGCGGCCACGAAACAGAGGGCGGCCAAGGAAGACATGGGAGCGCCAGGTGCTGGAGGACATTAGGATCATTGGAGCCTCAACCATGGATGCATTAGACCGCTTGAGATGGAAGAGGAAAATTAGGCCGCCCCCTTCCCTGGGACAAGGCCTTTCAAAGTGAGCAACGTGTCAGACAGGCGCTCCGTAATCATCGGAATACAGAAATTTCAAGATTTCAAATGTCGGTTCCTTCGTGACGTAATTTTGGGTCACGGCCTTCCTACCATAGAATGCTGATCAAGTGCTTCATGATTTCCCTAATTTTCTCTCCCCCTGATTACCATTTCATGTGACCGATGGCCTTAACTTTTGTGCACGTTGTGCGTCTGTCACTACTAAATTTATTATTGAAAAATAGCAGAGCCTCCATATGGATTTCTTAAATACTCATGGAGATAACGAGTTTCGCAAACGACGCTGTATATGGCTTCAACCACGTTTTCAAAAATGTCAAATTTTGGTCAATTTGTGCTTGACAAATGTTCTGTAAGACATCTACAGGCAAACATCAAGACGGCAATCCACCTCAAGGCATAGGTCAGTAGGCCTCAAGGTAGGCGGACTCAGTGAACATGTCGTTTGTCACTGTCGATACTGCCTCAGTAATGAGATTCAGTCAGTTGGGCCTTTTTTCTTTGAGAATGACATTATCACCGGCATGATGAAGTCCGGCGATTTCTGAATAGCGAACTGCTTCAATGATGATGTATCGGTCGCACCGTAGATTTGGCATTACATAAATGGCCAGTGAGATCAGCACACCAAGCAGTTCGTCATTTTTTTCCTTGGGGCAATGTGGAAGATGTTCACGCGAGTTTTGGCTGACTTGCGACATCTGTTACTGAAGGGGTCCAGAGGAGGTCAGAAAACTTGTCAATTTTATACATATAATATCTCTAAACATTTACATTTTTGGAAATCACAGAATCACAGAATGAAGAACCAGAGAACCATTTATAATTAATATAGTTCTTTTTCTCTTCAAGTATTTCACAATATGCTTCGAGACTCTGTTTCAATTCATTAAATAAGTAATGAAATCAGATAATTATTTTAAAACATCCTGTATTATATTGCAATTTAATGTCTTGTAATTATCTGCTGCTTGGACCCTTTGCTTCGATAAAGAACATAAGAAGCGTCGGCAAAGTATTTTATCATAATTTCATTCAATAGTTCTTAATATTCATGTCTCTGAATGTGCATGCAGTTACATCGTTAAATTTATTAGCTAAAAAGTCCCATGAACACTATATAAAATGGATGACTGTGATTTTAATCTCAGAACACTCCCTCAGTCTTCGAAAATGCTTTATAAAGAGGTATTTCGTGCAAAACGCATTTTCTTCATTTGTTTTTTTTCATCTGACTGTCTTTAATGAGTTTGGTTCGTCTTTTCAATAACGGTACTAGCACATTATTCGCCGACAATGAAACAGCGAGAATACTCATTAGTTTTCGTTACTTTCATGCATGATCACGTGGTTTGTCTTGTTTCTGGAGTTTGAAATTTCTTGGACAAGCAAGAAGTTGCCATCTTGAATATTTTCATTCTTTTCTGCAAAGATTCATTCCTGCGATAATTTGTCTCATGTTCATAATCATGTAGACATCCTTCATAAATGTCGATGTTCAAACAGAACATTTCAAAATGAAGTCGTGACTATGTGTTCTTTGAAATTGAAAAAGCAGCTTGGAAAGAATTAATTTTGGGACAATCGAGACAGATTTGTCCCACTTTAATAACATGCTACAGTGTAACTTGTTCATTGGGTTCAACCATTATTGAATAGTGATAGTTTAGGGATCGTCCATAATGTACGTGGACAAAAAATGGAATCTTTTGACCTACCCTCCCCCTAGCGGACAATGCATTATCAAAAGAATTTGGCAATTCTTTTAAATGTTTCATCCAACATTTTTCATCTATCAATAACACTTTATTTAACTTTATTAACTGAATAACAAAGTATGAAAATGAACATACTCAGAAATGCGCACCTCCAATTTAAATCAATTGATTTCCATTTATGTGAAAGATGACATTTTGCATTGAATGTTTGGAGATTTGTTTACTTCATTCCAAACAGATTGTCTATAGCTCAACATTTGTCAGAAAATGAACCTTCTCCGGACGCAAAGCTCTCTGCAATTTGCATTACCTTCTCACCAAATGCTTTGTTTTTAAGGGAAGCAGCTGAAAAAACTGAGTTTACAAGCGATGCTGTGTTGGTTAACATTCACTGAGATATGTAGATGAAGATTCTGATCGACATTTGTTGTAGCTTACGAAGAGTGGGATTGCATCTACACATCAAGATAATGGAGAATCAATCTTTCAGAAACTATGAGTATTCGTCTGTCAGCATTGATCTTTCGTTGATCTCATAGTAATTACAGCTTAAGGTCAGCAGTCAGTCTTTGTAATCCTTCGAATGCAGTCTACGGCGAATGTGTACTTAGAATTTTGTTCAACGGAGCGTTAAGAAGTCAGAGAGAATTCTCAAACAGAGTGCGACGTGAACTGTCTTGTCCATGGCTGAGTATTTCATTACATCAGTTTCCAGTTGAAAGGGCTGACTTGTATATCATTAATTACAAGTTAGATTATCGTCAGAGAAGAACAAGTTCAATGCAAGGAAATAATGAAACTAAATGTCACATTCAAAGTTCTTTAAAAAGGCTATTTGCCAAGATAATGGATTATAATTTGAAATTGATGAAATTTAGAACATCAATGTGAACTCAATCATCACAGTGCAGCGGTTTCTTTTACACTTTCTAAGCTGATCATAAAAAGCGGACCTTCTAAATTATGTCGAGACTCAAGCGATTCTCACGCTTTCCAATCGTGTCGCACATCAGCGTGCAATACATCATTCGAGAGCTTGAATTCTCAGCTTCGAATTAATCTACACTAAACTCCTATCTCGTTAGCTGGACAGATGATAACCGTTCATTTTTTCAATAAGAAGATATGTGAGTATGACAACGTGACCGTGCATTTTCTGAGTTCTCTGTCAATACATTGCTCATCGAACTCGGTGGACTATCAGAGAAGAGTGACATCGTAAATGCATCACAGTATCGTAGCTGTAAATAATGGCTGAAAATGTCATTTTCTCGTTGCACGGTAATTTACGGACAATTAGTGAAGGCGCATCCTTGCTCTCACACCGACTGCTGGTGTTCGCTTTTCATCAATTGTGCAATTGTCGAATAGAATTTAACAGTCTTCAGAAGCGTGCTGAAAGAAGTTAAATAAAACTTAAAGATATCACGTTAAGGATAAAGGTAATCCTTGCTCTTTAGATCGCAGGAATTCTGAAGATGATAAACACTAACACATTTGATTAAAAAGTGGGAATATGAAAATTTTCAGCGATGAGCAGTATATAAAAAGGAAACTGAGGAAATGCTCATTCGCCTCGTGCTTGATTCATTATTAAGCTAACTTTCTTAATGAAGCTTATTGAACTTTTTTAACTTTCCTTATTGAAAAATTGCGATTGGTAAATTTAGCCATTTTCAGATTTTGACCACTGTCCAGCTAACACCATAGCGGATGCAAGTTTATCCTATTTTGATTGATACCTGAGAATGCAAGCTTCCAATGATGCATGGCAAGTTTATGTGCGGCACGATAGGAAGGCATGAGAATCGATTAAATTTCGATGTTACTTAGGTGGTCCGTTTTTCATGATAGGGGACCTACAATGTGTTTAGAGATTGCAGTGCAAAGGACGGTCCACCGGACGATCTGCAGCGCTTTGGTATCGTGATAGTGAGGCAATGCCAACTCCATCCTTCGCTCCAGTTCATTCAAGTTTTACCCATCCAACCTTATTTTACCAAACAGTCAGCTTGATTGATCATTTTTCATAATGGCCTGACGATGGCTGGAGATATCTTTACCGCAACATTACAAGATCAAGGAGATCGATGAAGGAGACGGTACCGCAATATAAAATAAATGAGATTTGTTGTGTAGTGTTATGTACGTGGTGAGATCAAAAATGATTTAGACTCGACCAGAAGGAATAATGCTACGACTATATATTTAATAATATTATATTTACTAATATAATATTTAGTATTTTTCAGCATTTTAGTTGATTTTTTCCATACATTTCCTTAACTTTCCTCTGAATACATGTCACAAAAGTACAACAGCTAATCCAAAAAATGTATATTTCAAAAGTAAATACAAGTCATTTCTTCTCAATGTAACCCCCCTTATTCTCTACAGACTTACTCCACCTTTTAGGAAGCTCTTGAAAAGCCTCGTGGAAAAGTCTCGACTTCTGGAATTGAAAAATTCCATCACTGCATCTTTCACATCCTCACTATTAACAAAACGCTGTCCCCTGAGATGATGCTTTAGATAGCGGAATAGGAAATAGTCACTTGGAGCTAAGTCGGGGCTGTATGAGGGATGAGGAAGCACATGAAATATGAATACGAAATATTTAAAATCGATAAAAATACTATAGAAAAAATATCAATGAAAGTTATCAATACGATATTTGCTACCTATATACCCATTAGTCATACAGTGTGAAATATCTAAGTCGTAGCATTATTCCTTCTGGTCGAGTCTAAATCATTTTTGATCTCACCACGCATGTCAATAGATTCCTCTATTTATACAAAAAGTCAATATGGCTTGGTCACTGCATGGAGGTGTCCCTCAAGGATATGTTATCTCCCCATTTCTCTTCAATCCTCCTACGAATATGCAAAAGCTTATATACAGCATGCTTATGCAGTCCTGCAGCCACCATATTATAATGTTGCATTAAAATTGAACAGAAGGTGATATTTGCTTCTAAGAATGCAGTCTGCTCGGACCAGTAACAACTGTCTACTCTGATGGCAGCATACGATAAACTTCACATACTGCTCCTAAGCTACAGAGTAGATCATAGAAAACGGATCATATAAAATTCATCGAAAATCAAGCGATTCCCATGTCTTCCAATCGCGGCACACATCAACGGGCCATACATCATTCTAGAGCTTGCATTCTCAGCTTTAAAATGAGCTATGAATGACTTGCATCGGTTATTGCATTTGCTGATCAATACCCAAAATATGAAAATCGATCAATTTACAAATCGCAATTTTTCAATAGGAAAACATGTGGGTATGATAATGAATCAGGCACGGAGAGAAAAAGCATTTTCTGAGCTCTTTTTTGACACACTGGTCATCAAAATCGATGAACTTATAAAAAATTGATGATTTCGTGAAGTTGTCACAAAGTCATGACCTTTTTGGTTGAAAATGCTGTGTTCTCACTTTTTCATTAAAAATGTTCATGTTTGACATCTTCAGAATCCTTTCGATGTGAAGAGTACGAATTTGCAGTTCACATTCATATAAGTTCAATGGTTCCTTTTCAAACTTCATCAATATTTTTCTCATTTCCGCAAAAAGTACACAAACACCATGTAAGGTGAACGAAGGTTCAAAACAAGAAAATTGGCGAAGCAGGTCTCTGTACTGTCATAGCAGCTGCCGATTGTTTACTTTCATTCTTTGTGTACTTTTGCAGAAATGAGAAAAATACTGAAGAAGTTTGAAAAGGAACTATTGAACTTATATGAATGTGACTTGAATATTCGTACTCTTTATTATCACATGAAAAAGTTATGATCATGAAATTCGACACTCTATAATACTAAAATACTAGAACGCACATAGACATGGACATGTGTTTTCTTCACAACGGTGCCTAAAGGATGGCGGCTTCAAGTGGTTGACAATAGGAAGGCACCGGCAGCTTAATAGTGCACGTTGTAGATAATGACCTCTCTTAGGACGGGAGCTACTGACACTTTCTTCCTAAATTCGCGCACAAAGGGCTTTATTGTATGGATTTGTAGATCTTGAAATGCTGAATACAAAAATCAAATTTTTAACTGTCACAGCCAGTCGCTTTCGGTTATAGGTAAGGTTAAAGGATTCCCATCGGAATCCAATGGTAAAATTCAAGAAATATCTCTGTGGATTGTGAAACACTTAGCAATTTTCGTACATTTTCTTTTGCACAAAAGAGACTATTTATCAGAATGCCATGAAATTCGAAACATGATTGAGTTCAGAACATCAACTTTGATGTAAAAGTTGAAGTGAGTCACATGATTAAGTATTTGATGTTTGATAGCCTCTACAAAATGAGCAAATTTCATGTTTTGGCATAATTTTGGCGATTTTACTCATTTTGTAGAGGCTCTCAGATATCAAATACTGAATAATGTGACTCACTTCAACTTTTATATCGAAGTTGATGTTCTGAACTCAATCATGTTTCAAATTTCATGGCACTATGATAAATAGTTTCTTTTCTGCAAAAGAAAATTGACGAAAATGGCCAAGTGTTTCACAATCCATAGATATTTCTTGAATTTTGTCGTTGGACTCCAATGAGAATGCTTTGACCTTATCTATAACCGAAAGCGACTGGCTGTGACAGTTAAGAATTTGATTTTTGTATTCAGCGTTTCAAGATCTACAAATCCATGCTATTAGGCTCCTTGTGCGCGAATTTAGGAAGAAAGTGTCAGTAGCTCCCGGACTGCATATCTTTATATACAAAAGCATTTTGATAAAGAACCTTACAATAGATCACCTTGCCGAAAGAATCTACAACTGTTGCATGTTTCAGTAATTTGATTCTTCTAGAGATCCAACAATCAGCGCATAGACGAGCAACTGAAATTACCATCAACAAACAGCTGTTGTCTATTCCAGTATCATAACTTAAACAAATCGAAAAATCGGTTTTCTATGGTAATTAGAATAAATTGCATGCGATGGGCACAGATTCAAAGATACAGTCAGCAACCATGGAACATCGTCAACAATATGCACTTAAAGGACTGCATCTAAATGAGCCGAGCCTTTGTTCTGTTTACGCAAGCAAAAGGCCTCTAAACGAGAGATTCGCGTTCTCACGAGACCGCGTCCGTCAAAATTACCGGGAGATTTGTCTCCTCGCCACCTGCCAAGATAACTGTCAAATGAGTATTATCTAAAATGTTGAAAAGTGATGCGCAAAATGACCAATATTACATTGGTCAATTGCTTGACAGCAATTCCAGATCAAGTGTAAAACATGTTTAACAGAAATCATTGCATCAGTTGCGTCTGAATAAAGAAAATGTTGGCAATTATTAGAAAACATTCAAATCATGGCAAGGATATATGATTATCGGTGACAATGTTCACCTGCTACGAATTCTCGTCTCGCATATATATTTTCATCATTAGGTCCCAGCTTCATTCGTCATATCTGCCACTGCAAAAACTTTGAATATATTGAAAGTCGGTAGGGCCTGGAAATTTGTCCTTCTTGAAGAAAAGAAGGCTGGTATATGCTGACATAGAAGCGTGGGACTACTGTGGTAGCTGCAGTGTGGTATTCATTTCCCAAAACTTCTTTCATAGGTCTGTGTCGAGTCTCCATATACTGCACGTGGAATTATGAGTTGCTTGAATTGTTTTGATATTAATGTTCTATATGAAACTCAATACCGATTGCTCGTCAGCATCAACCAGCGGGATCTTTCGGCAAGAAACAGCGGGAGGTACCATTAATAGATTAAGAAATCCGAGGCCCAGTGATACACTGCATTTATCACGCGGCTCAAATAGATGTTGCCACTTAAAGACATCAGAAGACCGAATGTCTCAACAATTTGTTCCTTGTCGCATTTAGTTTTGTTGAAAACTGTATTTTCCACTATTGATCTGCAGTGATATTTTGATATCAAAATATTCCCATTATTGAGGATAACAACAGAAAATATTTCCTGAAGTCATAATTTTGCCATCAAATTCTTTGAAATGTTGACAAATGTCAGCTAAAATTGTCATGATTTCGGGAAATTGCAAACAAAGGATATGATTGTCATATCGCATACTGGTGTATCCCTGCCGACATTGAAATAATTTTCATTCTGTTTGGTTAGAGCAATATTACAAAGTCTGTTCGTCAAATTTGTCGGTTTATGATCTGACATTTCACCTAAATAAAGAAATTTAAACGATTAGGGAAAAGCTTTGATCATGAAATATTTGCGGATAGAATGATTCGTGATATTTATGATATATTCATGGTAGGTCAACACAAATAAAAATATGATGAAGCCGCTAGCCGCCCAAAGACAACTGCAATGATAGTGTAGTCGAACTTGTGCAGTTGTCTCGATAGTTGGGGTTCAATTCCTTCGAATTATAATTGGAGGTCTCCATGTGATATCCGAGCATAGCACTTATCCCCTTGAGGCGATGTGAAAGAAATAGCGGATGTTACATGTTGAGGCAGACGCAGTACCAAGGATCGAAGTAAAAATCAGACCTGTTGTCGGCTTCTTTAGGCGAGTTGAAATTAATTCGATTTTTTAATATTTACGAGCAATTTAAACTCTGCTGAGGAAGCAGCGGGGACGGTCGTTTTGTTCGACACGCTTTGATTGTCATGCTAGTATACATTGAATTTCTTTGGATTTACATGTACTTCAAAAGTCGTTTCTCAGACGAGGTACCCAAGATATCTGGAATCTATTCTATTAAAGAAATTGGACAATAAGCTGATGAATGAACGGGGAAGCTCCATGAATCTATGCCTAAATTTGTAGTTGTAAATAGCATTGATTTTACTCATTGACAAAATTTTTGAAACATTTACTTCTTTAACTTCTTTCATTTTTGACTGGTATATATACATGTATGTATGATACCGTGATAATTTAGTCACAATCTCCACCAAGTCGCTAGCACAGAAAAACAACGCATGTAGCAGATTCAACTTTAATAGCGCGTGTGCCCCCCTCTAGCTCCATTGCATTCAGTAATCCGAGATGGCATGGATTCACAACGTTTCTGAATGAAGGATGTTTCATGGAGAAGCCACTGCTCTGTCAGTCTTTCAGAGAGAATCTTCAGGGACACTGGTGGAAGTGAATAGCGGTCTCTCACTCGCCGCCCAAGCTCGTCCCAGACTTGTTCAATGGGTGACAAGTCTAGTGAGCGTGCAGGCCAGTCAAGGCTTTGAATGTTCAATCTCCTAACAGTGGCAATGACAGCCGAGGAGCGATGTGGTCTTGTGTTGTCGTCTTGGAAGACGAGATCCTCCACCCTGACCACTGGGGCAACAACAGGAAGCACAATTTCATTGAGATACCTCTCTCCAGTCAACGTGCCTTTGATGATGACTGCTGTCGTTCGTCCGCCATGCCAAATGCCACCCCACAGCATAACACTTCCACCACCATATCTGTCGTGTTCTTTAATGCAGCATGGGGCAAAGCGTTCACCTGGAAGACGATGCACTCTGACACGACCGTCATTGAAATCCAGAGTGAATCTCGATTCATCGGTCCACAAGATTTTCTGTCAGTGATGGTCATTCCATGAGCGATGGGCATCACACCAGGCAACTCGTCTTCTGCGGTGCTCAAAACTCAATGGAATTAGGACAGCTGGTCGTCGCGATTGAATTCCAGCTTCTCGCAATCTTCGGTAAGCCGTTCGAACGCTACAGTCTATATTTGAGGCACTCTTCCAGTGTACGACTAGCTTTGGGACTGACACAAATCTATTCCTCTTTGCAGCTAAAACGAGACGTGCGTCTGTCCTTCCTGCAGACTTTCTTGGTCGACCAGATCCCTTCTTCTTTTTAATATCTCCTTCTGCTTTCCATCGACACCACCACCTCCAAACAACGACTCTCGATAGTTGCAGCTCTTCGGCAACACTCGCACAACTTAAGTTCACTTAAAGCTGGACTTAAGTTCACGTTTATGTTCAATTTGTAAAAGCAATTGTGACAGTTGCATCGATATCAAATTTGAAATTTGACCACCATAGAGATCTAGATTCTCTAATGTGTTGAATGGTAATACATAGAAAGCGAGATATTGCATCATACCTGAGAAAAAAATGAAACAAACTTCAATTCAAGCCAATGACAGTTTGTTTCATTAATTATGTCAATGAGTATATTTCATGGTTCTACGAGTATCTTCTACTGTAACTGCTGTGAATGACCAATCCATTGATTTCAGCGACTGATTTTAACTTTGAAATGTGATCATATCATCCGATGTAACTGTGGATTTTATATTTAAGAGAATTTTGTGCTATACATACTCTTGTTCACCTGAAAATGGCATTGTGAAAATGACCGAAGCATGTTGTGCGCTCTAAACTAGAATTGTTCTAAATTCTCCAAAAATACTATGGGCATTATTTCTTTTATTGCTTCAATACATTTCCAATGGGTTGCATTGCTCCTTTCTATGTCAATAATGCAGGCATATTCAATACAAATGAGCAGAGGTTTGTCTTTGAAACTCCATCTGATCAAATTTAGGAAGCAAACTAGTGAAAATCTCAATTTTTGTTCTCTAAAACATCCCATTCAAAGTTTGATTTTGAGAATCTATATAGAATATGCATGCTGCAGATCTATCTATGCGCATAGATAGATCTGAAGGATATAAATTTCATTAATTTATGCCATAAAATGATCCATATTATAGACAGGTAAATACACTGATATCCGATAGTCGATTTTGTCGAACAGATGAAGCATTCGCGAAGTGGACCATAAAATTCTGCGTATGGGTTGTCGATGAAATGAACGCTTTTTTAAAGTTATCTTGTCGAACAAAATGACTAGATCCAAAGCAGCACGCCTGCGACACGTCGCTCAAGCATTAATAAATGTGACTGTGCAATCTCCATTTGTAGAACAGAGAGCGATCATAAGTAAAAAATGTCGGAATTAAATTTTAATGCAGTTTTCGCATTCACTGGATAGTCGCGGAATGCTGTGCATGGCTCTACATCACGTTTGGCGTGGATGCACCGTAGGGAGTGACTGCTATGTTTGAGATGCGATTTCCGTTTCTTTCACGTGGCAATTTGAATAAACAAAGGCAATAATATATACGTGGCACTATGCAGATCCATTAAATTTCCTTTAAATATAAATAAGTATTGAAATGCAAATACTTGTTCACAGACATAGGAAAGACATTAATCCATCTGAGATTTAAACTTTCCTCATGCTAACTTCAGTTCCAAGCAGACGATGTCATTACAGTGCATTAACTATTGCAAGATGTAATTATTACATCTCCGCCATCGCAATTAATGTAGACGGTATGGTTCACTTTACATGCGTCTAGCAATTTTCTATAGTTTGCTAAAGATTTGGCAGAAATTCATATATAGTACTTTTATCATGTCTTTTGTTAGTTTTCCCATTCGACAAAAAATCTGCACCTTTATGAGCCATGTCTGAACTTGAATTTGCACTTAAAGATAAAGGACAAAAAAATCATTTTATAAATGTTGCAGCACAAATTTTACAAATCATTACTGAACACTAGATGTGGAAATTTGTCGAAGGATCTTTCAAAAACCCAGCAATTATTGTTTCATGAATACGTGATCGCATGAAATGATCGACGCTGAAAACTTTTTGGATGTCCAGAAATATTGGCAATATAACATCAACATTTTAGGGCAATATTGTATAATATTTGAAGATATTGCATAAGTATCTGAGAATGTTCTTCATCGCTTTCCGACAATATCCACGCTTTAGTACTAGCAAAAGAAATTTGATTTTTATGTCATCATGTTTGTAAAACGCGTCCGTTTTCGAAAAGGTCGCTTTATTACTTGATAATTAGGCATTTCAGCGATGTCACAGAGTGGTCTCTAAAAAAGGATATCATGTAACTTTGCACGCAAGTACACGAAACACAAAGTGAAAAATACGCACTAAAAACAGTTTGATTTTGTTCGTTCAAAAACAAAGTTGACAAACGGCGATGATGACGAATCACATCACTTAGGAGCAAATTTTTACCAAATGGTCATAGTTCAAAATACACAGAAAAATATTCATTTTTTTCTTATGATTAATTAGCCGTAGAATTCGTGCATACAGGAAAATACATGTAGATATGGGAATGCAGCTAAATCTGAACTTACTAGAAGGGACACAAAGAAAACGAACGAAACTTAATTTCTAGGTCTAAGAAGCGATAAAACAAGCTTTACAGTATTTTTAACCTCAATTTTTACATTATGTGTATTTAATTATTAAAATAATTAAACTTTATATTTAGTCTTTCTCCATATGGCCGAGATTTATTCATCTCCCTCTTCTTGTCCTGACTGCTAAGCAAGTGTAGAGTGCACCCATTTGAAAATTCTCTGGTTTGACATGACACGGTTTGAACCCAGGGCTCCTGGACGCGAGCGAACACTCTGCCGTAAGGCGACTGTTTCAATTTATTATCCCATCTCACTATTAACATAAGTTGTTTTATGCTAAGTTAGAAATTTTTTACCATGTTGTACATAATTAAGCAACCATATGACGAGAAGGATCCTTTTTCTATTTATGTTGCTGATTTGACTAATTACAAAATCGAATGTTTAGAATGTGTGTTGCATTGCATTCAACATGTCCAGTTGCAGGCTATATATCAACATTTTTGTCTGTATCAAGCATGTAGCAAACAAATATACCCGTTGCATATGGCATGGTGCTTGTGTATACCTACTCACGAATATTCTTATTATAGCCTTATTTAACAAACATTCTAAATATTGTCTTAGACGAGTAATATCATAAAAGAAATCAATAACACTGATAGATACATGTAAGTTCTTTAAGAAG
Organism: Prostheceraeus crozeri; assembly: GCA_907163375.1. Classification (NCBI taxonomy): domain Eukaryota; kingdom Metazoa; phylum Platyhelminthes; order Polycladida; family Euryleptidae; genus Prostheceraeus; species Prostheceraeus crozeri. The sequence continues at coordinate 43,484 of CAJQUW010010154.1, forward strand.
TCAGTCTATCTCGACAGGAAACCAAAGAACGGCTTCATCCCAGTGCTCAAGTAAGACTTCTCAGTCGTGTTGTAGTGTCACTCAGTGACAGATGAAGTCTATTTTAAACCCAATGTGACCAATTTAGACGAAATTTGATGATTTTGGAAAACTTGAAAAATGAAATTGAAAAGAATAGAAGTACCTCAAAGAACTGTTACTTATTCATGTCAGAAAGCTTTTCATCACTGGCCACTCCGAAATGTCCCAACGTTTATCTAGCATAGCCAGCATGACCATTTCTGATGGTCCTAGAACTTCGAAGTTCACTTCTGTAGCCAACAGTTCTTGAGCAGACAGAGTGTATGACTAGATTACGGACAATGTTGCAATTTTATACTCCTTAATATCCTCTGTCAACTTTCAGGCTCGAAAATCTAAATACATTGCGTTTAACCAGATCATGACTTGAATTTGTGACTAAAGGGATTCACAAATTTTTGTCGTTTGTGAACCCGAATTTGTGTCGTATTATTAACCCGACTTTTAGTCTATGAATCATGTCATGATCATCTGTTGCGTCATTGACATCGCATAAAGTTCTTAAAATTCAAATTTTACGCAGGCACTACTTATAAAAAGCTTTAATAGTGACAATTATGTGCAGCCAGCTTTGAAAATTTTGATATTCATTTAAATTCCGATATCTGAAGTCGAGCGCTTTCTTTATACTTTTATAAATAATAATAATAAAATAAAATAATAATAAATAAAGGTAAAATCATAAAAATAATAATAACTGTTTCTCACACAGAGTAAATATATTAGGTTGAGTAGCAACTCAGTATTAATTAGATCCCCAATGATGTTGAAGGCTAGGAACAGGAGGTAACTTCAATTTTCCTGGCATGTCCTAAAAACAAGCGGGTCACTCCTTCTTCTTATTTGCCTTTGTGAAGTTACTGCATGTAACTAATTTTGGTTTGGTCGGAAACGACCTATCCGGTTCGTTTTGTCGGAGGAGTTGTAGATTGGCTTCTAACCAAAATTCTGAGCCAGCTCATCCAGCTTGTCGATAGCAACGTAAAAGCTCGATGAGTCTCTTAGAAAAACTGAAAGTTATCGACTTAAGCGAGAGGAAGACACTGCTAATTGCGTCTTCATATCTTCATCTGCTATAATGATACAGTATAATGATGTCACGCATCGTCAAATTGAAGGTGTGTCCGATGGGAGAGCCAGTTTCTTACCCATCCTTGTGCTATTACACGTGAAACCTCTATTTGAACGGCATGCCGCTCTATTTTTCAAACCTTTCCGCCCACTGCCGTTTAATTTAGAGGGTGCCGTTCAATTAGAGAGTGCCGTTCTATTTTTCGACTAGCTGAATCAAATTTAGAGACGAAATTTTCAGTAATTTTTATCTTAAATCTGTAAATTTTATAGATGAAAAGCGAAAAACATGTAACATAGAACTCTGCATATATCTATTTGACAAAAGTTGACAAACACAGGTTATCCGGTTAATCACTGGTTAGAAATCACAAACTCACTAATGAAAATCAAGTGACACGTCGCTGTTGTAGCTGTCCTCGTCATTTGCATCACCTTCAGCATCATCGTCAAAGTTCTTGATTGATTCCCGTTCGACACCAGCATTGGCTCGGGCTTGCCGGAGAAGTTTGCAAACCAGTCTGAATTGGACCGTCCGAGTCTGGCTTGAAGCAATGGATCTGGCAATCCTCCGAGCCGTCGAGAGCGTTGGTCAGTCCGCATCCTTTGAATGACTTGATGATCAGATCCTTCGGCAGCTGATACCAGGCATCGACAATCCATTTCAAGTGTATTTCCATTGATGGCGCTCGCATGTTGCCGGATTTCGTATAGCTCTTCTCGCCTGTGCAACATCCAATTCTCGTAGAACTGTCTGACTTTGGCCTTGAATGGGGCCTGTATGGAATTTGGTGCAACCCGCCTGGAATCACGGCCACGTCAATCTGTAGTTTCTTCAATTGCTGTCTTTGTTGGTGGTAACGGTATGAGTCCCAGGCCAGCAGGCGCTTGCCAAACATTGAAGATACCGATGAATATTCTGTAGAAACCAGAAGTCAGATCGTCATTTGAAGAAACGATGCAACTCCATTGAATGGGACTCTCCCAGCCTCTAAAAATAGCTCCATAGCATTCTACAAACTATTTTTCTGTTTTTACCACGTTTTGCACGAAGAGAATTTCAGTCATGATGTAATTGATGTAGGAGATACTTCATCAAAGTGTCCCGTTAAATTAGAGGTGACGTTCAATTAGAGGGTGCCATTCAATTTTTCAGCTCGTCCTCTAGGGCAAGCCGTTATATTAGAGGTTCCGGTTCAAATAGTAGGTTTTACGGTATATACATGTACCATATAGAACAAAATAGCAGGGGGGGGGGGGGGGGGGGGGGGGGGGGGGGGGGGGGGGGGGGGGGGGGGGCGTCAGTATTTTGAAAAGTGACCACACAATTATAGTACCTTCCTACCATGCCAATTGACGCAACCATAATTACCGGACCGCTTCGCGTCAAACAGCAAACAAATTGATAAAATAGTAGAAGCTTATATTTCCCCCGGTTTTTCTGATGATATGAAAATTCACTGTAGGGATACCAAAAATTAATTTTCTTCTTCTCAACTTTCTAGATATTAACCTTGAAATCAAAAATAGTCGAGTCTGAACCACACAGTGGTTTTGTCAAATACCATCCACATGGGTATTTCCCCTCAAGAAAAATAGGTTTGGATGCCGATTCATTATCTAAACTAAACAACCTTAAAAATAGGCAACAAACAACCGTAACCAGGTCGGTGTTCAGCGAAAACAGAACAAAACGAATTCTTTTAAAACCCTTCACAACCGCCTCAGAACAAAATTGTTTTCTCCCAACCAGCGATATCCTCCAAAAGAGTAAACAGAAAAATAAAAGCCAACATAAGAACGTCAATCAAAAGAAGCGTTGTATTATAAACTAAACTATGGTTAGCGATTTACTGGAAAATCGCAAATTGAAAAAACTGGCCAAACAGTGTGGACCCTCACCTATTGAAAATGACATAATAAGATTAAGTCTTTACTATTTTCTATATCTCAAGTCACCAACAACTAAAAAACAAAAAACAGGAAAACACGAAGATTGTTACCACCTGCTTATTGAGATGGTGATTTCTACATTCGGTCAAACTAACCGACCGTTCAACTAATATATAAAGAATACCAGCGCTATATCACTAAAAGAGGAACAAGAAAAATGCTTTCGTATGAGCACATCCGGAAGTTTCATGCAGTGGTGAGCATGTTCCGTCAATAGACGACCTGACCATAGATATCTTGGAACATAAGTGACAATTTGCGTGCTGACTGTCGAATTAGTGAAGCTCGTCAAATTGACCAATACTAAGCCCCGCTATGAACCGCAAGTCAAGTACGAACTACCAAACCTCTAAAGGTATTAACACATCTCGGCACAGAGTAAAGGACAGGTTGTCTCTTCTCTCTGTTTGACTAGAAAACAGAAATATTGGAACATGCATCGTTGAAATGAACATCGCCACAATCTATTTGACATAATACCATAACAATCGAACATGAGCAGCCCAGTTCAACATTAAACATGTCAAATTGTGCGAAGTTTTCAGTGAACTGTTATCAGACCGAAATGACATAGCAAAGAGATACGTCGATGTCAAGTTCTACAGAAAAGTTTTGTGAACGTCTTTTCGTGCGCTTTGCTAACCTTTTTAATAATGATCGGAGGGACCAACATTATCGAGAGAAACTTTTTCGAAATGATCTGAATTTTACGAATCTGAAGGAATCGTGGCGATCGGAGCATTTAGAAGGATTTCACAGCAATCCGCCAGTGCGTCGCACGACTGTTTTCATTGATAATTGGCAAGGTCATTAAAAATTTCTTTCTAACCCACTTAATAAGTTCCTGCATGATCCATCTTTTTGAATCAGCATGCACTTTCTAACAAAGTGATGCGCTAAAAACATATCTTAATTCTTTGTATCTCGGTCGTCATTTGCTATTTAATGCGTTGTATTGATGGACTGCAACACGGTCCAAACCATTTGAATGTTTCTTTGTGACACGAAGCGCCTTGTTTTTACCTAATCAATTGTATTCTGTACATACAGTAATCTTCACAAAGACAAATAAAAAGAAGGAGTGACCCGTTTTTTTTCGCACAATGCCAAGGGGAAAAATCAGATCCCCCAATGTGTGTGCAGTTTCGACTCTATCAAATGTGAACTCGAGTTGAGACTAGAACTGGAACGATTAGCCAATATTAAAAAATGTTGAGTTATATGGATTGAGATTATGATTAAAGTGTTCAAATATTTGATCCATGATTATGATTTGATTGAAGTGTTAAAGAATGGTGATTATTGATTAAGGCGGCCATAGGCTTGATTATGATTGATTAAGGTTGTTCCTAAATTGTGAACCGTGATTAATTGCTGGCCAGATTGCTTGATCAATGAAGGCTGGGGTAGAATAGGAATATGATGCTGATCTGCGGCTATCTGGACGTTTTGTCCTTGGTCAGTGATAATATATAGTTGCGTATAAGTTAGTAATTTGAATCGTGATAAAAATTTTTAATAATGTACTGTTAGATAGCAGTTTTTATTTAAACGCACCTCCCTGTTCAATTAATACAGTTTACTTTAATTAGTGTAACTGGAAGTTATTGCGATTTTGTCCAGTGCCATCATAGCGAGAATTTGAGGAAAGTGTTGAACCCTATTTGAGTCTATTGAGTATGTCTTGATAATATTGAGTACACGTTAAACTGAAAACATTACATGGATGAAAATTGCATTGAAGATGCTTCTTTGACATTGGTTGGTGAACGCGATGGTTCATTGACCGTGCAATCAAGGAATGGTACTCTCTGTGTACTATAACATCCATACATAGTCTAAGCATCAATCACTCTGCCACTCGATGGCCGTGTTCTGATCTCAACTGTTGTTTGGATGACCTTAAATCAAATTTAAATTAAATTTTCTGATTAATAAACGTGATTGTGATTATGAGTAATGATTGAACTAAAATTTTCAAATGCCGTGATTATGATTAAACCTTCAAACAGTTAATTGATTAAGATTTTGATTGATTAAATGATTGGATTAATTCCAGCTCTAGTTGAGACCCATTCCACGAATGTCTGAGCTTTTTTGGTGTGAATTTTTTGCAATTTTGACGAAATTGCCACGGTCTTGACTGATCATGATAAGAGAATACAGAAGGAATAATGGCATTTTACAATGAAAATTGAATCAAAAAACTTGAAATTTCAGCCAAGAACACAATAACATCTTAATTTTCCTCATGAAACTCTTGCATTATAATGCGTTCCGTATGAAATTTTCTTGACAATCAGCCTTGATTTTCGCTTAAAACTATGGTGCCTTGTTATGAATGCTTCATTCCTTTTGAATATCTAATAAGCTCCAAATTACTTATATAGTGGGATTCAACGTCGCTAAGCAGATATATACATGAATAAATTGCAGAAAATTATGCTTCTTAAAATAATCAAATATTTTTTAGAAACCGCAGGACGCAAACGCGCCAAAATTGAATCATATATTGATATAGAAATGTAGTCACTAGCATACGACATTATTTTTAGTCGACATTCTACACTGGAATACCTACCCTTGGTATTCACAGATCAAGGGAAAGGTTTATAGTTGAGAAAAAATTCATATTTCCTATACGTCGTATGTATGCACATCCCAGACGCAAGTGCAAAATGTTGAAATGCGACTCAGCCCCCTGACAACCCCCGGTACCCAATCAAAACGCCCCCGCAAACCCCACTCCCCAGACCATGCCCCACGCCCCTCCCGCCCAGCCCCCCAACCCAACACCCACCCCACCACACAACCCCCACCCTCACCCCACACCCCCCCACCCCCACCCCCACACCCCCCCCAACCCCACCCCCCCCCCCCAACACCAACCCACCCCCCCCCCACCACCCCCCACACCCACCACCCACCACCACCACCCCCCACCCCCCCCACCCACCACACACCCCCCCCCCCACCACACCAACCACCCCACCACCCCCCCACCCAACCCCACCACCCACCCCCACCCAACCCACCCCCAACACCACACACCCACCCCCCCACCCACCCCACCCCCCACTCAGAGCCCCCCCACCCACCAACCACACCCCACCCACCCCCCACCCCCCCCAACCCCCACACACCCCCAACCCCCCACCCACATCCACACCCCACCACCCTCAGCCAACAAACCAACAAACCAACACACAACCCCCACCCACCACACCCCCAAAAACACCAAACACCCCAAAAAAAAACACAAAGAAAAAACCATAACCCAAAGCCCCCCAACTACGCCCCTCACCTACAACCCCCACCAAGACACAAACCCCCTCCCTCTGGAAAGGAAGGAGCGGAGTTCGTCAAGGAAGTGCTAGGGAGGAAATGGGTCCGTGAGTGCGGAAACGTGTCCCCCACCCCCACCCCCTCCTGTCACACTTCCACCTTTGGTTGTAGAGAAGGTAGAACGTCGTGCCATACTAGCTCATTTGAAAGCCTGGAGAATGAGAAAAAGGCAAGAGTGAAAAGCTCGGTTGGACTCATTTTTTCTTGGGTTTAAGGGAGAACGTGCAGGAAACTGTCAGACTTGGAAAAGTCAGGTTTTGGTGGTTTTTGGTATGTATAAACGTCGTTTTTTTCGGCAAGAAGGAGTGCTCGAAGGGGAAATGGATTGCAAAGTTCGGACGTTTTGGTCAAAGTTGGGTCAGGCACATCTTCCCAACTCAATGCGGAGAGAAAAAGTTCTGACCACCCACCCTCACCCCCACCCCATCCTGTCACACTCTCCACCTTTGGTTTAAGAGATGGTAGAAAGTCGTCGCCATAGCTCATTTGAAAGCTGATAATGCGAAAAAGGCAGTGAAAGCTCGGTTGGACTCATTTTCTTGGTTTAG
>CAJQUW010010155.1:0-134154 GCA_907163375.1 Prostheceraeus crozeri
AATAAATTGGTATGAAACATAGTATGAAACCATCTGACTTGCACATACGTATGATCAGACATACTATGGAACATAGTATGTTACCATCTGACTTGCACATACGTATGATCAGACATACTATGGAACATAGTATGTTACCATCTGACTTGCACATACGTATGATCAGACATACTATGGAACATAGTATGTTACCATCTGACTTGCACATACGTATGATCAGACAATACTATGGAACATAGTATGTTTGCCATCTGACTTGTTCATGCGTATGATAAGACATACTATGGAACATAGTATGTTGCCATCTGACTTGTTCATGCGTATGATAAGACATACTGTGAAACATAGTATGTAGCCATCTGTTTCATTCATATGATATGGAGTACATCATGTTTTTATGACGCATGGTACAGATAGATAATTGTCAAATATTCATGTATACCATGTCGCTTTGGTCATTTTCAGTGTTATTATTATCATTAGAATTTTTATCATGTGATCTGCTTAGCTTGCAGTTGTATTTTTACGAACATTATTTCCTAACCTGGTTTTAAAAAAAGCATATCAGATTTTCCATTATGATGCGACTCTCTACCCAGATCCAATGATGCTGGTGATCAATCAGTTATCTAGACATCAGGGTTACATTAATATAACTAGGTTAAATCGACACTTTGCCCAGTTAATGTGTCGTTTTACGTCTTAACGATGACGTACCCATTTGTAATTTCTTTCGTGTGAATGACATTTATTATTCATGTTTGATTTTTTAAAAATCCATTCTGTCTGACGTGCAATGTTTTCACATTGCTCACCAGACCAACCTTCGATTCCACCTTTTTTGTGAATATTCTATGAATCAATTTTCTTATCGATTGTCCAATTCATTATGCCTCTACCATTACAGGAAGGGGGAGCCAATGAATCCCCAGTTTGCTAATGCTTTATCTTTTTCAGAATTTTCCTCTGGAACAGTCTTTGATTGAGACTGAGCTATTCAAACGGGCGATGTCAACAAAGACATGTGGATGCTATAAAGTGATGTCATATCATGAATTCAAAATTATATACTACATTAGTAAACATGATACAATTTCATTTTTTCCAATTTGATGTTATTAATCAGTAATGTAATTAACGTATGATTATTCTGAAATTGCCACCATATTATAAATATTGCACACAACATAATCTCGGAGACATCACTGTATGAACATTGTATTTTTATTGTAAAATCATTATTACGATAAAATTGATCTGATACATGTTTTCAAAATTGTTCTGTATCATCGACTCTCACACCTCGCTTTCACTTTCCCTGAATATTATATAAGAAATCTGAAGAAAATTTGAAAATTCCTCTAGCACACACTAGTATGCGATGATAATGCCATTCTATTTGCATTACAGATATCGACAGCATCTACATGGAAAAAAAAGAACGTCAACGCTTATTGGTTAGAGATAGAGTAAGACGACACCGAGAAAGACAAAGATGGCGGAGTATGGTTCTACAAGTACTTAACGAAGGTATAGAGAGACAGGGTTCTGGAGAGGAAGTTGGCAGGAATTTGGAAGTAGGTCATGAAGTTGAACGAGGGCATGATGAGGAAAGTCAAGCAACGGACAGTGAGGTTGGACGAGGTCATGTTGGGTCTGGGTATGAAGAAAACGATGATATGCAAGCAACGGATGATGAGGTTGAGCGAGGTCATGTTGGGTCTGGGTATGAAGAAAACGATGATATGCAAGCAACGGATGATGAGGTTGAGCGAGGTCATGTTGGGTCTGGGTATGAAGAAAACGATGATATGCAAGCAACGGATGATGAGGTTGAGCGAGGTCATGTGGGGTCTGGGTATGAAGAAAACGATGATATGCAAGCAACGGATGATGAGGTTGGACGAGGTCATGTTGGGTCTGGGTATGAAGAAAACGATGATATGCAAGCAACGGATGATGAGGTTGAGCGAGGTCATGTTGGGTCTGGGTATGAAGAAAACGATGATATGCAAGCAACGGATGATGAGGTTGGACGAGGTCATGTTGGGTCTGGGTATGAAGAAAACGATGATATGCAAGCAACGGATGATGAGGTTGAGCGAGGTCATGTTGGGTCTGGGTATGAAGAAAACGATGATATGCAAGCAACGGATGATGAGGTTGGACGAGGTCATGTGGGGTCTGGGTATGAAGAAAACGATGATATGCAAGCAACGGATGATGAGGTTGGACGAGGTCATGTGGGGTCTGGGTATGAAGAAAACGATGATATGCAAGCAACGGATGATGAGGTTGGACGAGATCATGTGGGGTCTGGGTATGAAGATGTCGCTACAACGGATGAACTGTCGATAATCGAGTGGCTGTCAATCTTCTACCTAGAAGTGGTAGGCCACCAACATCAGCTCCTCTAGACTTGCCTTTATATGAGGGAAGTAGTATTTCAGAAATGGAGAGTGCTGTTCTCATATTATATTATATAATGGAATCTGAAACAAAGAAAGAAAGCGTTGATTCACTTCTAAATTTGATTAGATTACTCTGTCCTAGTGGTAGCCGTGTTATTAGTTCAAAGTACAATTTGTTCAAACTACTAAGACAGCAGGACTTCGTCACATATCATAGATTCTGCCCCTCATGCTTCAAATATATTGGCAATCTGGAGAGTGTTAGGCATGTTCGGTCGTGTGATGAATGCAATCAGAACCTCCCAAGCAGTGAACAAAATCTCGATGGTACTTTTGTTGAATTTAACATAGCCAGTCAACTTGAAGATCTGCTCAACCGATTCCCTCACTTGACAGATGAACAGTTGCGGTCGACAAGACTTAGAGATGATGCAGTGATACGAAGCTTGCTCGATGGAGAGCGTCACAAAGAGTTTATTTTGAATCATAGTGGGGATGAGGCTATTCATTTGTCGTATACATGGGGTATGGATGCTTTACAGTTTTTCAGGACATCTAAGTACCAAGCGACCCCCGTTTATCTGAAGATCAACGAATTCCCTAACAAAGTGAAAAAAAATGAAATTTTGTGTCTTGGCATTTGGTACGGAACAGGAAAGACTGTTTCTAAATGCTTTTTGCAACCGCTGATAAATAGTTTGAATGGACTAGTGGATCCAGGCATTAGGTGGAAGGATCATTCCGTACGTTTTCACCCAATACTGGGTTGCTTTGATGCAGTGCAAAAAAGCCGATTTGCAGTGCATTCACCAATTCAACGGATCATTCGGGTGTGGAGCATGCCACCATCCTGGCAAACGTATTAGGAAAGGACGGGGATTCACTAACGTCTATCCGTTTACCGAAGACCCTCATCCATTACGAACGATGGCAGAAACATTGTTAATCGCCAATCACGTGCGAAATGGCGATGGTACCCATATCGATGGTGTGCTCGGTAAAAGTTGTCTCTTTTCCTTATCGGGATTTGATTACATCGCTGACGCTCCACCTGACCCATTGCATCAGCTACATCTTGGAGTTATGAAACGTATGTTGAGTTTGTGGCTAGACCGCGAAAACAATGGGCAACCTTGGTATATTGGTGATAGGATCAATGAAATAGATGATAAAATAGCCACCATCAGTGTGCCATCATCCATCAAACGATCTCCACGAACCTTAGCTGAAAGAAAACATTTCCGAGGACACGAATTTGAAAATTTTCTTCTGTATTATGGTCCGGTAGTGCTTAGAAATATTCTTTCTTATAGATTCTATAATCATTTTCTTTTATTATCCAGTGCCAGTTTCGTGCTGAGTGAAAATGATATTTGGCCATCTGATTTGCTGAAAGCTGGAAAAACTTTGAGAGTTTTCGGAAGATTATATGAGGAACTCTATGGTGTCTCCAACATGACTTACAATTTGCACCAAGTCACTGAACATCTAGCTGCTGCAGTGAAGCGGTTCGGTCCACTTGCTGCATTTTCCACTTCAGAATTTGAAGCACAACATTTCAAAATCAAGAAAAGCGTTAAAGGAACCCAGAAAGTCCACATGCAATTGGCCAATATAACACAAGAGCAATTGGGGTTAAGATCCTTGCAATCCAAGATTTCAGAGGGACTGCTTGCGAAAATAAGTAAACAACAAGAAGTGGGGATTTACTTGTCTCGAGTTGAAGCAATAATATTGGGTCCAGTTAAGGTTTTGCGGATTACTGAGCTGCATGGGTTAAAGGGGAAACTGTCAAGTTGCATGCGAATGAAAACCCGAGGTGTTTTGTGTCATACTGCAGACTACAAGTTCAAGGGTCGTCAACGCAATGATAGTCTCATTGATGCCTTCATTCCCAGTGACAGTGATTCCGGTCGCATAGCCTATGAGGTACAAAATATTATCGTGAAAACAGATTGTGCTTGCGGGATTAATGTCTGTTCTTCCCATAGTACTGTTTCTCTCTTCTGTAATGAGTTGATACTAGCAAGGAATTCTCGATCTCCAGCATCTCGCCTTAGGATACCTCATCCTGAACATTACCTCGCAGCTGATCATATCCGACAGTTAGTTAGAAAAGACAATACCATTGTCAGTGTTAGTCCTTCGAATATTCGTAATAGTCTCGTCAAAGTCAACAATTTTATCATCAGTTATCCAAATTTTTATGTAAATCAGTAATCAGCAAATTGATATAATCACACCAAGATCAAATTCTCCTCCGATTTGCAGAGATGTCTTTCTATGTGGTCAAATATAAGGGTACTGGGCAATTGGCAGTAGTTAAAGAAAGCCAGGTGTCGGTGAAAGACAGGGAAGGATGGATGGTGAAACCAAGCAAATGCGGGAAAACATACATGGCGAAGGCAATGCGCCATTCGCCGTTTGCTACCCACAAAGCCGCGACGGAGTTCACGAAGAAATGTCTTCAGGAAATAGAGCCGAAGCAAGCGATGAAAGTGAGTACAGACTAACCGATTAATAACAAAGGGTAAATACATAATTTTATTAAACGTCAAATTATCAAGATATTGTTATAATTATCAGTCATCATTATTTCTTCACCTCATTTTCCCCGCGCAAAGAACAATTTCGAAAATTCATCATTATGATTTGTAAAGCGCATTTCCAGCGAATTCTTATTTATCTGTAGTTATGAAAATACATTTTGTGGTTATGCTTCATTAACTTGGAATAGTTAATTGGATCTCATGCATGTAAAATGTATCTGACATATATTGCTCTGACGTATATTGCGATTATTCTACATTCAGCATATATTGACTTTCTTCTACACTCTGACTTTTCCAGGCCAAATGGTTGATACTCCTCTACCTTGCTTGGATTGCAAATCATGGCAAGATAAATACGAGGCAGAAAGAAAACAGAAGGAGTTACTGCAGCAGAAATTATTAGAAGAGAAGTCGCTTGTCAGAAAAACTGGTGGTAAGAAATATTTATTTCAATAATCAACTTGACCGATTTCTATTTGTGATTTTGTTTTTAAGATATGGATTCTTTGATCAATCGTTTGGTGGGAGTTACCGAGGATTTAGAGCGGGCGTCGGTCCAGACGATGGGAGTTCTTGCTTCGGCGTCTCAGACACTATCTGAGGCAACCAATAGACCAACCCATCAAAGGTTCTCACAACAAGGAACAACGATTGGGGAGCATACGTTCTCTGGCAAATGTGTTGCCAACATGAAAAGGGAATCAAGGAGCAAAGCCATTCGCACAGCCATGCATGAGATTTTCTTGCCCGAGGAATTGGCCCAAGGTACGCCCGCCGGGGGTGGTGGCAAACCACCTCTTAACTTCGATAAATTGGACTCAGTGAGAGGTAATTGTTTTTGCTTATTGTCATTACGCAGTACTATTGGTCATGAAACAAGAATTCTTTTGCTGTTTTGAAATATAAGGGTTACCGTAATAGCATATTATTGTCACCACTTCGTTGTCAAAATCAATGTGAGGAAACATCTTCCCCTTATTGTTTTATTCGTATAAATTCAGAATGTATCCTCGGACATTTTATAAGAGACTTGTCACCAGTGGCGTACCGAAGGGTGGGGAAGTAGGGGATGCATCCCCCCCCCGAAATTCTAGGTAGTATGATAAAGGGAGAACCTTGGCTATTTCATAACATAGTGACTGGTGAGCATGTGTAAAATATTGGCTTTCGTTAAAAGTTCAACTTTGTTCAGTTGACTGTTCAGTTCAATGTGTTTGTCGGGAATTATCATTACAATTTTGACTACTATTTTGGTCACCCCAGTGACGACCTGCACCGCAGAGAGATCTTTCAACCTGCTTCGATTGCTAAAAACCCATCATCGAGCAATGATGGGCCAAAGTCGACTAAATGGATTTGCGCATTTGGCCGTTCACAAAGACGTAAAACTGTCGTATAATTCCGTTGTGCATGAATATGCGAGGAGATTCGATTCTCGATTACGATAAATAGATTGAATTTGTTTAATATCATTTTCCGCTTTATTCATCCATTATAACGATAACTATTGAATGAGGGCTAATATGGATGAAAGATATACATGTACAATTATGTATTTCTCGTATTACATTTTTAAAACAGTTTTACAAATTTCATTGTTATTTGAGCACAAGTGTCCTTGATCAATATAGGCAAATCACATTCAGCTAAATCTGAGTCTGTTCATGCAAGTTCCAAAATGTTGAGGTCAATATCCAAAACGGCAACCCCTCCCCGAACAGAAATCCTAGGTACGCGCCTGCGTGTCACCATAAATGATGAAAAGAATCAACTTTTCCTCATGATTTTCTTTGGAGAGGCTTTTACTTATGTCTACTAAAACAATTGTTTACTTTTCATTTTCAGAAATGGCGAAGCTAGCGTTGAACCTCGACACTGAGGTTGAAAAATCAGAAATAAATGGCATCGCACGACAGCTATGTATAGAAGCACGGCGGCAAAAGAGAAAGAAGGGAATGAAGAAGACAACGTGTGTTGGTCAAGGAGAAGCTTCATCCCAAATGGAAGTAGAACAAAAGGATTGTGATATGGATGGACAAACTTGAGACAGTGATTCCTTAACCAGACTTGTAGAACCTTGCTTCCATAAAGACTAACCGAAGAGTGTTTAAGTTGGCTCAAGAGTAATTTTTAACGCATGTTGTCGAGATTTCAGTTTGATAGCTTCCTCATATATTCAGTCCCGTTCTCAATTCCTATATCAATATTGTATTTCATTTTTCGATTTTTCATGCAATTTTTGATATTTGTTAGTAATCCTAGCTGGTTTAATCATCATGAATTGTTTTACAGTTTTCGATGAGCATTTTCTTGACCTTTAAACGCATTCAAGATAGATTTTTGATATTTGTTAGTAATCCTAGCTGGTTTAATCATCATGAATTGTTTTACAGTTTTCGATGAGCATTTTCTTGACCTTTAAACGCATTCAAGATAGATTTTTTGATATTTGTTAGTAATCCTAGCTGGTTTAATCATAATGAATTGTTTTACAGTTTTCGATGAGCATTTTCTTGACCTTTAAACGCATTCAAGATAGATTTTTTGATATTTGTTAGTAATCCTAGCTGGTTTAATCATCATGAATTGTTTTACAGTTTTCGATGAGCATTTTCTTGACCTTTAAACGCATTCAAGATAGATTTTTTGATATTTGTTAGTAATCCTAGCTGGTTTAATCATAATGAATTGTTTTACAGTTTTCGATGAGCATTTTCTTGACCTTTAAACGCATTCAAGATAGATTTTTTGATATTTGTTAGTAATCCTAGCTGGTTTAATCATAATGAATTGTTTTACAGTTTTCGATGAGCATTTTCTTGACCTTTAAACGCATTCAAGATAGATTTTTTGATATTTGTTAGTAATCCTAGCTGGTTTAATCATCATGAATTGTTTTACAGTTTTCGATGAGTATATTCTTGCATATTATTGTTATACATCGGTAAGACACGCAATTTTGAACATTTATATAGTCCCTGATTATATTTTTGATCTTTGTGTCAGGAAATTCAATGTCTCAATTTGAGATAGACTTTTGTACTTTTGCTAGTACACTAATTTTTAGAGACTGCATGCCAATAGAATGTAGCACAATTAATGCTTTTTATTGTAACTTCATGTACACAGCAAACCCCTAACTACGTTCAGTACATTACTTTATACAGCTATAGATAGCTCAAGAGTTTATGTTGCTTTTTATAGACGGCTAGGACGTGATATTTAACGAGCCGAAGGCGAGTTGTCCATACAAAGAAATATAATACCGTTAGACCTACTTGCGACGATATTATCAACCGACTAAATCGAAAGCAGTTTTTAGCAAGTAGTGTAGCCTGTTTCTGATAGTCATACATTTTGAATGACGTTTTTGAGATTTAATTTACATTATGTGATACTCCTTTCAACAGCTATCCATTATTTTCTGCTTTATATTTCGTTTTAGATAATTTGAGATTTACATAAGAGTGCGTTTTGAGAGGTTGATTATATCTATAAGATATTTTCGAATTTCTGTCGTGCGGATTAGATTAAGAATCCATAAATTAGTTCGTTAAATCAAGTTTCGACTTTTTCTTGAGTGTTTTTTGACATAGTCCAAAAAGTCCTTATGCTTATTGCACTTTTTGTCATAATCAAGTCGCAAATCGCATTATCTTGATTTCAAATGAAATGTACCTATCATTCCTGATTTAAGTAAGTTTTGGAAAGAGACAAAACGATTGGTGATATTGATCAAACAATAAGTCAAACTTCATGAAACACACTTAAAAATTAACTGTTAATGCACTCTGCTATTTTTCATGCGGCACAAGTTTGCGTTTTGGATGGGTTATGATAGATATTAAAAAATAGAGCAGATGTAGGAATATGGTTATATATTAGGATAGAAGAATCGATGGCAAAGTAAGATTTTCTGAAATTACTAAAAACTTATTTGACACTTATCGTTTTGGCTCTTTCCGAAACTTTTTTGAGAGACTTTATCTATAAATGAAGCCCGACAAATATTGTAATATTACTGAATGTTGACCCGATAAAAGTACCATTTTTCGTGAACTACCCTTAATTAAATAATCATTTGTGAAGCCTACTGAATTATGCATTGAAGCTTACGTACTTGTATACATTATGTATTGACATGTCCTTTTTTTCAACATCACACATATTGTCGGAAACTCGGAATATATTTTTGAGAAAGAACGGACTAACACTGACAATGACATTTAGCAAGAATCTAAAAGTAAACTGTATTATTATCAATTTTTGACCTGAGATATTGTCTTTCACTTAGTACTACAATACATACGAAATTTTATAAAACGTTCTCTGTTTTATTTCTTTGTTGTTAATTTCATATCAAACTGTGAAACAAATTTTGGTTGCAATAATATCAATATGGTGGCAATTTCTTAGGATTTCACTTGGTCAAAAACATATCCTCTATAAAGTGCATGCCAATTTCATTAAACATCTCATGCTGAATTGAATGTCTGCATTGTTTATTTTCAGATAATTTTTTGTTCCTACGGTTCATTGTATAAGCTAAGCAATTTTTTTACGAGTGGGTACGTCTGATGTGTTATGACAAAAAGTAATTACACGTATCTCATTTCTTATCTCAGCAGACTATATTCTCACTTTTGTAGAGACTTTTTCCTTCAAGTTAGGATATTTCATGTTATCAAAGTATTGGTATAGATCGTTACATTTTCATACCTTTTCATGCGAACATGGTGTGAATGATAATCCGGTATACTATGATTCATACCATGCTTTATACTATGAGAGCCTGAGCCGTGTACATGAGCAGAACCTACATGCCGGTACTCATTCATACAATGTCTCATAGTCTATTTGCACGTACACTGCTTCATGGTATGCATGGCTATGGTATGATTCATACATATGAAGGGGTATGTATGTACATACAGCGTTACATTTTCATACCCTTTCATACTATGAATCATGCATATGATTCATACACGGTTTCATAGTATGCTTCATAGACTGTTTATACATACCCTGTTAATTCATGCCCTGTTTCATAGTCTGTTAATACATACCCTGATGGTTCATACCCTGTTTCATAGTATGGATAGCTAGGGTATGATTCATACGTATGAAGGGGTATGTATGTACATACAGCGTTACATTTTCATACCCTTTCATACTATGCTTCATACTATGACTCATACATATGATTCATACACTGTTTCATACGTATGTTTCATAGACTGTTTATACATACCCTGTTAATTCATGCCCTGTTTCATAGTATGTTTCATAGTCTGTTAATACATACCCTGATGGTTCATACCCTGTTTCATAGTATGGATAGCTAGGGTATGATTCATACGTATGAAGGGGTATGTATGTACATACAGCGTTACATTTTCATACCCTTTCATACTATGCTTCATACTATGACTCATACAAATGATTCATACACTGTTTCATACGTATGTTTCATACTATGATTCATACCAGTTTTTTCTGTACGGGGAACTTTTAGTACAGTGGAACATTTCGTACAAGAGGCGGTATCATCACTGATTTCGAACAGTTCCAAAGAATTCGGAGGGCTCAGACTGTCTCTGTCCATCTGTTCATCGACATTTGTGGTTGCTGTTGCGGTTGGTGTCCCTTGTTAGGGAACTCTGTGCTCTAGTGTTCTTAGCGCTGGTTAAAATTTTCTTCTTTCTTTATTCTTCTGTGTGTCCTCTATGGCTGTGAGCTGGTGCAACTCCAATATAAAATTGACAGCATTTTCCTTCATCAATGATTTACACACGATTACTATGACGCTGCATAAAGTACACAAAGTGGGATTGTCGGACGCTTATTGTCTGACTGACAGCGAAAAGATGCGGCGAGCATTGGTCTTATTGCTTTAATAGTTAACACTACTGACACGCGTTTTCAAGGCGCCATTCGGCCGGTCGGTTGGTACGGTGAGACCACAGACAAGAGTGAGAGAGGAATTCTGTAACCAATCCCTGTTCTTATTGAACAAGATTCTCTTCCACCGGCTACATGAGTGTTGTAAAGAATAACGAAAGTATGGACATGCACTTGTAGAAGTAATATAATCATTATTTTGTATTCATATCCTATTGTCTGCGATCGAGATTGAATTAATGATAGGGCAAAATGATTAATTAAAAATCACTAAGTCGCTGTAATTATATATGATTACAACGATCCAGCCGATTGCAAATCGCTATAAAATATCAAACAATCTGATTCGATTATCCGAATTTTTCCGAATATCATGATCTACTTCCGATTCGAAAATGAAGTTCCGAATATTCGGATAATCGGAATATTTAGTCCGATTATCCGATTGCCCACCTCTGGTGTATGTATATCATGATAAATATATAGAGTTAAAAAGAGCATGCTCAGATACATGGCAATCTGTTTTAGAAAATTTAAATTATTTACTTTTTTGGAGTATTCTTGCATTTCATGATAATCTCTCAGCACCATTTCGACTTCTAGAAACCGTTGAATTCCAATGCAGAATGAAATGAAGGCTTTAAAAGACGTTTAAATTGACATTGTCAATTGACAGCTCAAAATGAACTTAATGGTGAAGAAATCATTATCTTGCTTGCACTTGATACTACTCCCTTCTCCAGATCTCGCATCAAAATTTCGAATTAAACGTGCTATCAAGAAGCAAATTCGAACATTATAATTAACAACTTTGGAAAAATTCGCAGCAGAACACTTGATAGATCAGTCACAGTAACAGCAAGAAAGAAAATGCAACAAATGACATAACATACGAAAATCTTATTACTCGTACTTTGAAAAAACTCATTTGTTTAACAATTAGCTTATAAGAGTAAGTTATCACAATTATTGGCAGCTCTACTGCGTAATGCATATATGAGTTTCATCGACTGCAATCGGAAATGCTTGAAATAATGAACTTGTCTTAAATTCTAGCATTCTTTGACAGATGTCATATGCGGGTTGGATAGCACCCGTTCAAGCGTATAATAGGAGCAAACATGACAGTAACTCGACTCAGGACAGTACAAATTTTTACAAATCTATAGCCTTTGCTTACAATCAATCGCAAGAATGATTAAATAACGTAAATATAGGCACATATTGCACACTTACTCTCACAAAACAGGGTCAGTGTATAATTTCAATTCACTGGATTCTTCATGTTTAAATCAGCATGTCAACTGTCTTAATCTTCCTGTTTCAATTTCATGATGAAGCAAGGTGTGGTTTCAAAAATTATGATTGTCAGTAACAAATCGACGGAACTGTGGCTATTTAAGTAATCACTCGCATATGAAGAAAAGTGAGGATTCTGTAATGCAAACTGGTCTCACCCAGCATTCCAGTTTACTGACGATCAAATGATATGACGCTTTGCGTCTTTTTCCAGTTTTTATAAAACTAAGAATCATGAGACGAAAACATATGTAAACATCGTCTTGAAATGTTGCAGTTAGCAGCTGATCCGGAAATGCATTTTTCTCTATTTCACTGTTTTAGCACGAGTTTGTCCAATTACTTGGAAATAAACTTTTTTGAAATTGAATTTTTGAAATACTCCTCTTCACGATTTTTGTAGAATTGGAACAATTAACAGATCAACATAACAGCACAGTCCCTAAATGAATTCTTATCAGATTCTCATCAACTATATTAGGCTTCTAAATGGCATTTGCAGATCGTTTCATCAACAATGTGCATAAAAAAGTTAACCCATTCTCAAGTGTGATTTTCAAGTTAAGTCGTGGTTCAATTTCAATAAATCATATACCATGTGAGTTAATCTATGTTCTATAATTTACTTGTACATATTTTACTTTCTTAAGTGGTTAGTTGTGATCAGCAGTCCTTAAAAAGGTCGAAAAATGATCGAATTTTAAAGATGCAGTACGAAGAAGATCTCCTTAAAACTTGCTGCCCGAAAAATGTGACACTCTTTGTTCATTAATTATCGAAGTTTCCTTGATAATTGTTATAGCACATAAATAGCCGAAATATATAGATAAAATCTTAAATTTAATTTATTTTGCTTTTAAAAATCGTAAGTGGATAATTGTAGGGATTAAGTCGCATTTTACCCTATATAAGTTGATCTTGGCAGACAGAGTAGCAACAATGCACTCAGTAAAAGCAGCAATAAAAACAAAAAATATCACTTCCGGGTATTTGGATGAATCGATGTGATGATTAGACAAGCACGTTTACTCTCGGTAATACACCATACGTATTGACAATTTTCTCTCAATGGGGTGAATGAAAGTGACATGAACTCATAATCCATAAAGATCTCATCTTTACGAATTATTATTAAGACAAGCAATATAAGCGTATAAGTCCGACAAATTTCAAAGCCATAAATACTAAGTAATTGTAAGCATATCCACACTTTCGATAATGACACATTCTAATCTGACTAGATGGAGGACATCATCATCTGCAGTAAACTAAGTCGATTAAATCATTTATCATTACAAATGTTAATTTACCTCCGGTTTCGAATCCTCTTTATCCGCTTCCATGGTAGGCGTCCCAACGGGAGAAACATCTCGAGAGGAAGGCAATGATTGTCGCATCGAAAGAATATAAGTCAAGAGAGAGCACTTGTCCGCTGATTCATCCAAAACATCTGCAAAGGAAAAAGGGATAATAATGCTAACGCTGTACACATCTCCATATAATCGAAAATACTTTCACATATGAATTTACCTCTTGCTGAAATTATTTTGGCATCAAACTTAAAGATAATGAGTAAGACGGTACCTTGTTGTGAATTTTACCCATGAAATATCATTTCTTAAAAGCATCTATTAGCACATAATTAAGTTGAGAATGAATGCTTGTCGTGAGGGAGACAAAAGCAGCAATTTCACTCCAAGGATGAAGGCCAGGAATAAAGTCTGTAAAAACAACCAATTATCAAATGAAGGACAGACCAGTTAGATTAAATCTGAGCATACACAAAACCTCTTCGAATGACGTTCATTTATTCAATTGCTACAAATAAATCGGCTTCGCATCAAATCTTCAATGAAAGCAAAGACGATAAATAGGAAAATAAATGAAGAAAATTTATATCTGATGGTGTTTATTGCTTAAAACTGTTATGAAAGTAATCATGAGATTTAAAAAGTCATGCATCCACCGAGATGAATCAAATCAGCTTCTGTTACGAATTTATGAAAAATGCCAATCATTTATCACATCCAGCTAAAATCTGTGGAATTGAAACCGATCAGAAACTTAATACTTGATGCTTCTCTCTACTTTTCCTCTATTTTCATCGCCTAGCCGAATCACGATGTTGAAAATCATAAACAAGAGCATCAATGCCATCAGCTTGACCTCCAATTGCTGCTTGTATGCAAGCGACAATTCAATGTTTTCTTTAGACCCTTTGAATTCACTTCTGAAGTTGTACATGCTTGTCAGACGTTAATTGGTCATATGGATAGTATATGAACGGACGTGAAGTTACTAGAAATCCAGTGAATGACGCAACATTCATCCCAGATACTATAAGCGAATAAGTAACTGACAACGTCAACTTACGTGATTTGAATGCGAATCCATATCCACAAAACAAAATATTCGAATGTATTTTGTATGATGCGAAGTGTTACCAAATGAATTACGAGTCATGGAATATAAATGCAGGAGCCCGCAAAATTAATTTTTACTGTTCTTCTAAAATAAAGCTTGTAAGTCGAAAATTTCTTACTATATTCAATCTTAAGTCTAATTTTCCTAAGTTTTCTCATCTCCTGGGAGGAAACGAAGGAAGGAATGCGAACATTATAAACGATAAATGACATCTTCTACGCTAAAAGCAAAAATAAACTAAGACAAAAATTTGAACTTTGTCATTAAATGCACTGAATTATGAGCATTTGAACTATACTGATTTGAAGTATATTTGACGAAATTAATTGATTCTGAAATGTGCCTTTTTTCAAGTACGAGGATCATCCCGAATAACTTCGAATTAGATCGATTGAAATAAGAGAAATAACGGTAGAAATCAATATTGACTCATCTGTTATGGTCACAAAAAGGGGTGTAAGTCGCAGCTGAAACAGACTGATATCCTCATCAAAGGAAAATAATAATTCGGTTCCGGTCGGAACGCTGATACTCCTAGTTAAAGCATTAAGAGAGAAATGACGGTTAGCTCCTAAGTTATAATGAAAGTGTATTCTTAATTTAATAACAGCAACATCCGACGCGTTTTGTCCTCACAGACAGTTTCAAGAAACTACTTGAGTTCCTTTGAAGCTGAAGGTGTTGCTGCTTTTAAAATACACTTCCGCAATAACCTTAGTGGCTGACAGTCTTTTTCACTCTTGAAACTTCACTACTACTACTGGCAAAGACTCAAGCAAGTATCTAGGACCATCGTAGCAAAATGAAAGCCAAAATTTCAATACGTCATCGATTTATCAAAAAGCATGGGAACATGCCCACATGTAGAATCCTGCCTCTACAAGCGGTAAAATATACATCTAGAAAGTAGTGGCAAGTAAGTATAGGTGAAAGTATGTTCTTAAGATAGAACTACTCGTACAATAACAATGGGGTTTCTTTTCTTGTATAGAAATTTAACATCGCAATCTCAATACATGCATCATGCAGTCATTTCATTAGCTAGCTTGATGTGTCAATGCGATATTCCTGTTTGTTCATTGACGACAAGGAGATCGGTATTTTCTTAATCTTTAGTCCTTAATCATTTCTAAGCAAGACCTGCAGATAATTTTGATAGCATGAGTAAAACTAAGTAGTGCATTTTTACACGATTGTCAAATATGATAATTAATAACTAAATATTTCAGATCAAATCTCCTTTCTTTGTGGCTCATTGCATTAGTTTATCAAATACAAACAAACTTATAGTTCGTGCGTGGCAGGTATCATTCAAAGGCAATTGAAAATACATGGGCCTACCAACTGTAAGAAAGAATTCAAGATAAGATGAGAAAATCTGCAGCTGGATTTTTTAACGACCTAACCCGACAACTATTCAACTAATATCCCATCGAATAGGGCCGGATCTGAAAACATCCGAACGGAAAATACAGTACCTACATGAAATATGAGCATGAGTCAGACAATAACTTGCCTTCTGGATCCAAAAGCCGCTCCACGCCGAATTCTTGATCAGCTAGATGGAAAGCCAGACTGAGATTCTGAATAGCAGTTTTTCTTTCTCTTGATTCATAATCAAAGAAATCTTGTCTGCAATGCAAGAAGCAAAAGAAATATAATAACAATCACTTCAGATGATATTTTATCATGAACTGCCTAAATACCAAAGTTATGTTCACTTAATAATTAGAATAGAAACGTTTATTAGCTCATCAAGCTGCCGAAACTGATTGTGGTAGGCCTACAAATTAACCACAACCAACCATCAAATCAAGCTGATTATCTCATTAGAATAGATGAATTAAGCATTCATGCGCACTGAATTTATTGCTTGTGCTCTTATGGTCATTCAATGTGAGACTTGTTTTCATGTCATAAACATTGGGATCATATCTGATAGTTACCTGAAAGAATGCAAAATCGCGAGAAACGCCAAACCATCGCGCCATGAAGAAGTGAAATTCTTAATATTGATGCCGCTGTATCTGGAATTACACAACATTTCGTAAGAAAGATAAGACACTTGCTGCTGCATACACTTGAACGCACTATTGTTAGCTTAAGAGATGTACGACTTGACCATCCTCTTAGCTGTGTCAGCATCTTGACTTTCTAAGTCAATGTTTTTTATGTTAATCGAGTTAATAGTAATCAGATGACAGTGGTTCCTACGACAAGCACGAAATAATCAATATGCATCGTGGCTTCATGATCATAAGGAAAACTATAACCTATGCAAGACTGTGAGTCAATACATCGGTTAAATTCAAACTTAAATCTTGCAAAAAATGCCTTGACTGTACATTAAATTCGTGTTTTTTTAAACCTTCAATTTAACGATTAAGATGGTTTAACTTTAAACGGTTGAATTCAAACTACTTTACGTCTGTGGCTATTCAAAGTTGAATTGAAATTGATTGAATCCTCTAATGCTTACTGATCTCGTCTATAGATATAGAAGATATCTATCTGTATATTTACTAGACTGTATATCTCGTCTGTAGATGTAGTAGAAACAATCTACATAATGCTTAATCTGGTCTTTGATGTAATATCTCTCACATACAGCATCATGACTTTTAGTTTTGAAAATTATTTTTCTTGAGAAGTGTTGCGCTATAATTAAATAAGCATGTGAAAACATGCTACGTTTCCTTATTGATTTAGGAACATAAAGTGAAGTGAGTAATTGACACGTTTCTTGGACGTTCATATCGCAAGAAGTGTGATAGTGTGCAAGTGTATCCAACACAATCACGATGTCTATTTCGCATTCATATCACTTTTATTTATTTTATTACTTCTTATTATATTGCTTATTTTCCAGTAGGCAAGCTGTAAAATAGAGATAAGTGTTCTGTAGGAAAATATGCGCAGGAGTTTGAGGTCAGTGGTCGTTTACGATTAACTGCCGACAACGATCGGTCATCCTAATATAATGACGAAATTTTTACTTGGGCTGTGTGACATCAATCATATCACAGCGCTCATTTTGTTGAATCTTTGCAAAGATTATCAGATACTTCCAACAAACCCGTAATGTTCGACACAATACGAACTACAGACCGTTTCACAAATAATTGCACAAAAATCTTAACCTATATTCAAACGTAACTTTTGCATAGAAGATGTGGTTCAATTTTAACAAACTTTATACCATATATAGCCTCATGCTCCATAGATTATTTTGGTATATACTTTTATTTCACAATTGGTCAATGTGGTCTGTAGTCCCTGCAAAAGAAAATTGAAGGTTATCTTTTACAGAGGATTTCAACACGAAAACGACTGAATTTGTCAATGAAAGTTGACTGACAGGGTGATCTATCCATCAGTTATATAATGATGAATGAATGTCAAGAGTGTGTGAATATACAAAAAGATACATCACGAATAAGAGTCCTCGCAAATTTGTCGCTGAAAAACATTGAACACATATTATTCATTGACGGGAAGGTTAATTGAAGGGACGATTAATGAGACGGTCTCTCAATCAGAAACTTCGAAAAGCAGGTAGCAAAGCAAAGCAGGTACTTCCATTGCGTAGAGGTTATTCTTGCCTCACCAGAGATCGCTCAGATAAATACTGTTCACTCATCGAAAGCGCGCTATTGTTTTCATCGAACGATAGTTAAACTACATAAACTTACGCTAAGTGAACACTTTTTACTTTGATATTACAACTAACCCTTGTGTATGCCGCTGACACCAGCTGAGCAGCTCCGCCTCCATTCTTCCGCCATCTTCAGTTGCGAATGAGGATCGTCGTGAATGACAGTAGTAGCTGAAGATGATGGTCGTCATCAAAGACAATGTCAACTTTGCGTTCCCATTGACTACGTCATCACTGCTGATATTGACTAAACGAACCTGGAAGGGATTTCAATAAACATGACTTACTACTTGTATAGCCTACATGTTCAGTTAGGAGTGGACGGGATTTTGGCTGTTTCTAGAGATTGAGAAGTTTGTGTTTCATGTATTCATATTATATATTGCTCTTTTATTGGAAAGAGCAATGTCATTTGCAATAGATTGAAGTCTTACATCTTCATCTTGTGACTATAGCCGATGTTCCTACTGAAAGTCATTTATTTCTTTGGATATGCAGGATGACCGTGAAGTTCCATGTACGGAGATATATGGAGAGATGATGGATGTCGTCTCAAGAGAGATCACAGAAAATGTCAGTCTTCGTCAAAATGAACATCAACCGTTCGATGGTTACTGTACCGGGCATAATATCCGTGAGACAGGGGTTTAGTGCCTGGCCCAGCGATCTTTTGGTCCAGAGGTTGAACCTGAAAGTGTCATTGAAAGTCGGCAAGAAGGGCATCCGGACTAAAAGTGGCACGACGCTCCAGAAAAGTCTGACTGTGTTGGCACCGTCCAAGCCTCTAATGTGGGGGAGTAGTGACGTTAGAGCTTCATCAACAAACATGTTTTCGGAGCTATAATTTGAATTACCATCACAAAAGAATAAACGATAGTTGTTCAGCATAGAGTCTACACGCGTCAGGGATGGAATATCAGGCTTATGTGCACGCATATGTGCGTAATGCAGCTGTTGCACAGCATATCGGCAGGTCTACCGATTATTCTTGCACAAAAATTTCAATTTTCGCAATTTCCTCGGGACAAGAATGAGGCGTGTATTGCTGCAATACAGTGTATATGAAGTCAGTTTACATCACTGCAAGAACATGGTATCTCGACGGCTTGTTTCGTCTGTGTTATTTATCACTTGTTGACGACACTGCCGTACGAATTTGCCGAAAGACAAGTTTAGCAATCTGAAATGACACTGATATTGTACAAAAGAACTAATTTTCAGCCTTTCGAAAGACATTAACTGCTTTTCAAGAGACATCAATTATATCTTCCAAAATGAACGATGTTAATCCGCAGTATTGTACTTTTCTGTCACAAAGCGGCTAATGCGCACTTCTTAAAATTCTGCATTGCGCTGTGTTAAACGGACTCAGCACGAACCTATTTGCATGACAAGTTTGAATGAAAATTACAGATTATTTTAATGCTAATGCTGTCCATGTATTACTTCCCTGCCAATCGTTGTTCGACTAATGACGGATTCTCTCGTTTTCTACCACTAACATAGGCTTGCAAAGATCAACCCTGGTTCCTGATGGACTCAAAATTACAACGATTGTAGTTCAAATCCAAAGTAGAATGCTAACGGTTTTGAAGCAAATATAGACATTGAAATATGTTAGATAGAAGAAATCGAGAGTTGAAGAATATGTCCCTATTTAGCAAATTTCATAACGATTTCGCAAAGGACAGTGCTGGAGTCAGACAGACATCGATTGACATAAACACTTCTTCTGTGTTTTGCTACTATAAAAGCATTATGTTGAATCAAAATTGACATGTTCAGATCAGTACTATCGAATAAAGACACAAACAACATTTAGAAGATAAGACTTGAAAGCAATTAAGAGCAAGATAGACCCATCGGAGGCATTTCGTTTGTCATTTACGCATATGTCATATGTATATTGTAGACAGTATTCTCAAAAGATAAAATTGGAATACTTCTTATTCGATCATTTCTCCTTCAATTATTAGACATCGTCAATAAAGCAATTATTCTACTTATTGAAAAATCTGAAACCAGATTTAAGCGGCAGATCACTTGATGGCAAACATGAAAGAGAATATCATAAAAGCACTGACAACTCTACTTTCCCTGACTTTACCTGTGAAGCGTTAAGTGCTGCACACTAACACAACCACACATTACCCGGAGCAACGACAATGCGGAAATTCTTTCCTCTCTGATTATTTGACCTCAAATTCAAGGCTAGCACTTGGATGGTTAACAACATAAGAGTCGAGTTACATTTTGCTCCAACTGTAGTTCGTGTCAGTCCTTTTGAAGCTAGTTCATCAACTGCGCGTAGTATATATTCACGCATTCTCTCTCACTCTGAATTTCGATGCCTATCGATATCAGCAGTTGTAGAAATTGAGTAATTTGCTGTCATTTGTGAAATTACTTATCGTTATTATCATACTTTATCATTATTATTCATAAGTCATCTTAAAGCCGCGTTTACATCATGCCGATGACGATGAAATAATGACGGCATTAAATTTTACCGTTGAGCTCCGTTGTCACAAGTCAAAATCGATTATTTCTCGACAAGAGGACACGAAAGATCAACAATGGCCTTGTTCAGACATTGGAAATACATGTAGTCATGTACATTTTGACACTGGAAGGAGAGGACATTGCATTGATGCAAATGGCATTTGGATAGATTTATTGATAACATCAGTCACATGAATTGTGTATATGCAATTAGAGATCACAGGTGTACATAAATATAAAATGGTCCGATATGATATTAAAATTATTTACGGCATCCTAAAATACTATTCATACCTAGTTAGTAAGCCTAATTATTAAAAGAGGTCATGTGTTATTGTTCAATAAAAATAGCAATAATCTGTGCTGGAAAATTCTTTGGTGTTATTTGTGTTGCACATAAGATATAATTCACAAACATAAATAATTTACAGATTGCAAGTCATTTCTTGAAATATGCAGCACACCTATCTTTTTTCTATCTGCACATTCGCACGGCAAGTCAAGTTATAGTTACATCTCATTCAAATTCATAACGATTATCATGACTACATACATTAGAAACAATTAGATCAGGCATACATATACATGTATATCAGCAACATAGATATTATATACAGACATTCAAAAAACTATGTCACTGGCTAGGCCAACCTTACATCACAAAACTATGAACTATTGAAAATCTATGCAAATAGAGGCTAGAGACTATTCGTCAGAACATCCTGTAATAATCGCTGTTCATGCTACAAATAATTGTCGTTGAGAAAATGGGGCTAATGTGAGCAGAAGCGATTTCATTTCAATTTATCGTTATCGGTCTAATGTGAACGCGTCTTAACACGATCAAAGTTGGCAGATCTTCGAGACCTATAAAGCCATAAAACTGGTCACGACTCACGACTAGCAAATTTCTAATTATGCTTAAAGTGTGCATGCGGGTCTTTGAATGATTCAACCGGATGTGTACGATCCAGAACGACGGAGTTAAAGTACTTTGTCAAAAACCGCATCAATCTTCCAGGCTCATCCAAAATCGAACAATGATATCCATTTGACCATTCTGCTGAATGAAATTGAGAAACTTATCAACACTTATTGGACTAGGTCACTGACTAGAAACAATTTGGAAGACTTCCCGATCTTATCAGTAGACCGACATTAGTCATGCGTCGCAATAGCGGTTTATCTATCAAATCCTAAGTCGAATTTCTAGAGTAGTGATTCTAAACCCTCTCTGGAAGGGAAACTTCTATACATATCCTTAGAATGCTACCTTTCAACCATGAATTAGCGTCATTTACTTAATCAATTGTATAGGGTAATTATTAATGCACTATATACTTAGCCAGAAATGTCAAATAAACTTATTCTTTTTCATAAGAGTGCCATTGTAACAGCAAATAGAAATAAGCATGAAACATCGTTAACAAGAGCATATAATACCAACCAACGGTACTGTGCAGTACATATGTAGCATACGCGAGCATATCTCTAATCCTCTAATAAGCGTCGCAATTGAGAAGTCAACTTTTTTTAATAAACACCGCACACCTGATAGCAGGAAAATTTGAAAAGAATGACTAAGTACAATACATAATCGTCCATTGAGCTAAATAAAACAAGGATATACTTGTATAGTTATCAAACGTCACTAGAATGCTTAATGATTACACTGCTTGTATTATGGTAAAATAAGTAACATAATAAAAGGGCCACAATTAACCTCTCACTCGATCTAATCAATGCATCCAAAATCGTCATCAAAATCAGATTCTGAATTAGAATCATATTCGGTAATTTATAGAGATGCCTGTTCCGTTGAGCACTATTATGTCATGAGTATAACACATCATGCTCAAGCTTTGTGTGAGCCCTGCCCTCAAGTGACTTGGTAAAAGAAACAGTAAATACAGCTGTACCGGAAATTCCAAGAAATTTATATTTCCAGGTGAGGGAAGCCCAAAAACACCGCTGTTGGCTATAGCTGATCATTAAAGCATAGCCAACGGTGTTTTTGGGCTTCCCTGACCTGGAAATATGAATCACTCTAGCCCATTATTTGCTGGAATCAAGAAATTGATCCAGCACTGTTAGCGTCGAAACCACCACGTCCTGTTGCCAATGAATAAATCGGGAGTGCAGCAAGAAGAGTGCTAAATTAGTTTGCAGCTCTTAATGATGCTTTTTCTTAAAGGTCATTTCTCTGGTAATTGTTTTGCTGTTCAAATATTCAGTTAAATATATATATATATATATATATATATATAAATGATGCACGAGATTTTAGAAATTTCTTTTTTGAGATAACACAAGAATATGTGCAATTATGACTTATTAAATTACTTAATCGTCTGAATAATGATTTTCAATTGCTTCAGAAAATGCGACACACTGCCTTTCCGGAATCTTTTTCATGTGGCACTCATTCACTTTCCGGAATCTTTTTCATGTGGCACTCATTCACTATCATATGGGCAAGGTTGTCAAAATTGAGTGTTTGGTACGTTTCGAAAAAAATGTTATACACCTTCATTACTTTACATCATTGTCAATCTCATGACTTTTGCTCAACAAGAATGAAGACTAAATCATAATTTAATTAGCATTTCGGTTATTCCGAAATTTAGTAAATTTAGCAATAATACCGAACCTTGCATGATTCTGAAGGAAACACAAAATATATTATTAACAGGCTCATTTTTTTTATCGTTTAACCTGTTAAGAAATTTTGACCGCTTGCATCCCTGCAGGCATGCACAAAACAAGTTGCTAACTTGTGTCATTTATGTCATGTATGAAAAGGATAATGATCTGTATAGAAGATAGTGGAAATATATTTTATGAAGTGTGACATTTCATATCCGGCGATTAGATTCAATCCGTTTATCTTGTTTGTTTAGTTCAAGAATTAAGTGTTGTACTTAGAATATTATCCACAAGAGCCAACAGTGAAAGACACTGCAGAAATACATGCGGAGGTTTACTAGGAGTTTCGTGTACTTTAGATTGATTTGAATCTGTCTCATTGCTATTTATCTATATCTAAACAACGGCAAGGCGCTTATCTTTGATGGAGAATTATGAATGATAGACGTGAAGCTGAAACTGATTGCTTGTTTATAATAGTTCGCAACTCCTCCATTTATCATTTAGTGATGTAGTTTCAACTTTAACAAATGTCGGCATTGCCTCGACTGCATGACATCATCGTGCAATACTTTTCTAGCCTAATGCAATATTCAAGCATGTAACTCATCACGTACACCATTGCTCACGTACAATTCAATTTATACGATTCTATTTACAAAAGAAAAATTACTTGAAACACTTCTGAAAGACGACCTATTAATAAATTTTTATCTTTTTGATATTGAAAAACAATGTCAAGCAAATTTGCCTACAGAATCTGATGATCGAGTAATTGCCAAGAACTTGAAGTACAAAGCTGTAACGAAAAGTGGACATGCATATACATTAACTATAATTATACGTTGAATAGTTATGAACGCACTTGATAGAATTCTTGCAAGAAGGTTAGAGCTCTGTCGACATTGTTCATGTGATGAACGCGCATGCGTCCGCGCTCCGGTTTCTGCAAAAGATACAAATTATGCAATGAAATGATGATGAAGCTTTGACATGATAAATCATTTCGTACATAGAAAAAGTAGTAGTCCCGAATGGTAACGATCATGTCAGATAAATAGCAGAAGATAAGGAATTTTTACAAATGAGACTTACGAAAATAGACCTTTTTGAATTTGAATATTTCACAATAAGTCAATCATCTTATAATTTTAAGTTGCCATGTACGTAACAAAAGCAGATTTGTTCATTGGTGGAAAAATCAAGTGATGGTCCATATATATAAATTAATATACAACAATTAATTTCTGCTATAATCCGCAGTCATTTTCAAAGATAATACTCTTGACATTCTCGATTTCACAGTAAAATTACATTTCAATGGAGGACCCAATTTTAAATTCTACAAAAAGCCAACCAAAAAATATCTCTTGGTTCACTTCCAATCCCATATACTACCTGAATCAAAAATTAACATTATTCGAAATGATAGAAATCGCATCAATGTGAGGTGCACGAACCACGAAGATCAACCAATATTTGAAGATAACTTTGACAACATATTATCGCAAAACTACACAGAAGAGATTATACTGAATACTCAACGTAACCGAAGAAAGAAGAAAAAGCAAACCATGGACCCATTTTATCTTAAAATTGATTGCATCTCAGAAAACATTATAAAAACAATCAAACAATTGTTTTAGAGAAGAGAGAATCCCTACACGCCTTGCCAGTAAATCGAGAACACTGAGAAATACAATAAGAAGGAAAACTCGAACATAAAATCATAAATAGCAAATTCTTGAGTGATTTAGCTTGGATGAAGTTCGCACTATTTTGACTGGTGAATGTATTTGTGATGATAAATCAGCTTTTGTTAATAGTTCTTATGGTCATATTTTCACCGGCAACCTTGAAGTGATTGAAGACATAAGACTACGACAACTGATGTCAAAGGGTGCTAAGTTTCGCATACCAAATGTTGTTCCACTCTCTTCTGTTATGAAGGACTTGTTTGCTTCCGTTGAGGAACATGTTGTTAAGCCAGCGCGTCGTTTAAGTGTTCTACAAAATTGTTTTGATGATTTTAAAAAATATGTTCTTGCGCGTATTGCCAAGCGCTTAAGTTTTGCAAAATTTAATAATTTTGAACGCTTTGTATCATTAACCAGTGTAAAAGACAGTATTGAAGTTTTACATAAGAATTTTATAGTTTCAACTGTTGATAAAGCTTCTGGTAACTTTTCTATTGTATGTAAGAAGCACTATGTCTCAGTCTTGATGGACGAATTAGGAATAAATTGTAACAATTTGAGACCTGTTGGCAAAATCACTTATTCACCTGTTTAGGAAAATGTTAAATGTTATTATTGAAAGACATTGTGATTTATTCGATAATGTTTATGATAATTCTTTGGAGGATAAATGTAAACACTTCCCAAGAATTTTCTGGATTCCTAAGCTCCTTAAGAATCCCTTCAAGTTCAGATTTATTGTCGGAGCACGTCACTGTACAACCAAAAATCTTTCAGTAATACTCAATAAGGGTTTTAACTGTTGTTAGACAAAGTTTTAAGAATGATTGTGATGCTATACAGAAAAATAGTGGTCTCCTGCATTTTTGGAGTATTAAGTCTTCTTTGGAATTTTTAGAAATTGTTAATTCAAGTAATAAGGTCTTTTTCGTTTCCAGTTTACGATTTTTCGACGCTGTATACTAATATTGGACAAAATGATATTGCTTGTCATCTGTTCCAGCTGTTTAATTTGGTTTTCGATTCTGCTTCGCGAAAATATTTGTGTGTCGGATGGAATCGTAGTTTTTTCTCTAATGAGAATGCATAATGGCTATCATTGTTTTGATCTTGCACAATTTAAAGACGCTGTTCGTTTCATAGTATCTGAAGTTTATGTGGTTTTTGGCAGGCTTATTTTAAAGCAGATTCATGGAGTTCCAATGGGTGGTAACTGTAGCCCTTTGTTGGCAGATCTTTTTCTTCTCCATTGTGAATTTGTGTTTATGAAAAAGTTAGCATCAGACAAGAAATTTGGCCTTGCGAAGCTATTGCCACTCAATACGAGATATATAGATGACTTATGCATCTTTGATTATCAACATTTTGACAGTTTGTTAATGCAAATCTACCTGAATGAGTTGATTGCTGAAGAAACGGGAATAACGCAAATATGTAGCTTTTTTAGAAGTTAATATTAGTGCTTTTCAAGATGGATTCCACTCATCAGTGTATCACAAAATTGATGATTTCCCTTTTGAAGTTGTATTGTTCACCTTTCCTGAAAGTCTTCTTCCTTCCTATATGGGTAGTACAATTTTTGCAGGTCAAGTTTCAAGATATCTACGTATTTGCTCACATTTATGCTATATTGTTGATAAGATTAAAATCACATGCCAATTATTTACAAAAAGAGGCTATCCTTTATGTGATTTAAGGAGATGCATGGAAGAACTTCTACGTAAGCATTTTTCATTGCTGCTAAAGTTTGGCTTGTTTTCAAGCAGACAATTATCCGTCCAATGTGGTATGATTTGAGTGCATATATTTTGAATGCCGTTATTTCTG
The DNA here is from genome assembly GCA_907163375.1 of Prostheceraeus crozeri. Taxonomy (NCBI): domain Eukaryota; kingdom Metazoa; phylum Platyhelminthes; order Polycladida; family Euryleptidae; genus Prostheceraeus; species Prostheceraeus crozeri. The sequence continues at coordinate 26,915 of CAJQUW010010155.1, forward strand.
TGTATTGTATTTTATTTTTGCTTTATGGGGTACGCATATGGCGTGGGTCCACCACTGCTTATTCGTCCAAGATGTTAAAGGACCCGAAACGAGACGAAAGCAGCTGGTCATCTTGCTGATGAGCCCCTTGTATATATTTGTTTTAGTGTTGCTTTGTCCAGTTATATTTTTATATTTTCGTTCTTGTATGTGTGGACTTTTGAGAATACGTGTGTCCGGCCCAGTGAACGCTTAATGAGTCCTTTTCAGGACTATCTTACATTTTTTATACAAATAATTTTTATATTTTATTATATGTGTTATCCGTACGTTAGCGGACTTCAGTTACAAATGATAGCCGGTACATAGAACAAGCCATACGCCTCATTTGACTGCGCTGGACACAGAAAAAGCAATATGCAGTGATTTGTGCCGTATGGCTTAAGGCTTTTAGAAGATCGTGATGTAAGGTGTGTAAAGTGCTGAAGATGGCATATGCTATGACTCACATTATGTGCCTCCGGCTTTACTGACTACCTGTGAGTTCGCGTCAAGCCGTTTTCATCCCTCGCATCCACGCTTTTTTCTCAGTTCTTAATGCGTGCTCAATCGAAGAAATTAAACTCGCTATAATCGCCCGAACCGGTAGAGTGTGATGCAACTCCATCACTGTACTACTGCAGCAACACAAAAGGAGGATCAGAAATGTATTTCAGTAAAAATATACTCTAATTATTGTCAAACTGGGCTGACCAGAGTATGAGTGAGTGAAAGCTAAGAGATCTACGAAGTAAATCAGATACGAACAGTCTGCAACGAATCATCTGCGTTCATTCACAATGACGTCTGATCAACTGAGATGCCTATGACAAACATTTTCATCGCAAACTGCAACAACAGAATACTTTGTATCACGAATTCATTTATGGACACAAGAGAATTTACAGCTGATCAAGTGGCCTAAAATCAGGAGATCATGTGTGAAGCTTTAGCAAAAGGATGAGACCAACTAGGGCAAAATCAACGATACAGAACACTTGCTCGATGAGATAAAAAATGTAAAAGACAATATGACATATTGATCTAGCCACGTTCTGATGACATTTCTAACTCATCGTGAGTATTCATGCGATCTTTAATACTTTACCTGTGATACTGCGTGGAATTCTATCAAGCGTTAATAGGAAATTCAAAAAATCAAAGACATTTGAAATGATTTTTTCGCGATAGAAAGTTTGCCAGTCTTAGAAACAATGCGACGATTGCCGGTCACAACTAAAAAGTTGATCTTGAGATTTCACTCATGATTTTAGCTATGAATTCATCTATGAAATTTGGTTGGATTCCTGGGTTCGACGAGTGCAGTCGGGAATTCAACAATGATGGTGCCCTTCATGCAGTTAATTGTGAGTGTTTTCTATTATAGAACAACGCATACGTTGTATGAATGTAACTCGTCAAGCTAAACTTATTTCCTTCCCTCCAAATAAGGTCAATGATCACAAAAAAAATTCTTCGTGATTTTGAGATAATTTCTTCGATATACAATATAATACGACTAACATGAAAAGTAGAGTGACGCACGATAAAATAATTTCGTATTGAAATTAACTCCAGGAAAACAATTCACAAATTTACAGACAGTGACACAAAATCATCCATAAGCGTCTATCATGAAATTCAAATTTTTTAACTTAAAGCCATTTGAACATTACATTAAACCAAAGCAGATGCCATCAAATTCACGATTAACTAATAGAGATAAGGGATGCACTTAAAAAGGCACCACAGAAGCGCATAGTATGAATGAAAACATAAATAATGGTATCTACATCTACGAAACACTTTCGATATGAGAAGGATAGACCTCGTGCGTTTAATGCAATTAACACAATATTTCAATACCGGACATAAATCCTAATCAATTTGTGATTGTGATTTAATCACATTGCACATCTATTTTTCACATAATACTTTGCTTCTGATATTATCATTATTGCTTTTAAACTATGTCATAAAATCGGTTTTATGAATGATTCATAATGTGCTTTTATTTTTGCATTTTTCTAGCATGATGGTATAAATATTTCATCAATTTTATAATATTGCGGTTACTTGACCAAATGCAGTTTTAAAAATGATAAGAAATATAGAGTTTAGTTTTTCCTAATATCAAACTTGATACATAGTTATTAGTGATGTGGCTTATACTAAACAATCGTTATCGTCTTACCGAATGAATTTGATTTATATTACATTTGACATGCGAAAAGGTTGCGATAAATTGAATTAGCAATGCTCTAAAAATGATCATGTATAATCAATTACCGGTATGAGATCCTAACAGAAAAATTAATATATTTGAACTGCCTCACATTGTTTTGAAATGATAGGAAGTAAAATTTTATTTTAGATTTTGGCAGTTTATCGGTTATTAGAAAATTAAACCAACACAATCCCTGATACGTAAGTCATTCGAAAATAAGTGAAGAAGCATGCGCAAATTACCAAAACCCATCTGTTTGTGCTTCTTTGGACATTGTTCAAATGAATGAGGTAGTTGAGGAGAATCAAGTAGATCAATAATCCCTTAATCAAGCCATTAGCTCATCCACTTCCCCATTCAATTATGGGATGATGTAACATAATACTGGAATTGTCAGTGCCAGCTAATTTGACATATAACAGAATGTCGACCTTCTCAACTTCACGAAATTGTTTGTTGAATACATTAATAAGATGAGATTCATGTATATTTCATAATTCCCTATCCGTACTGAAACTAAGTGTCGTATATCTGATAGTCTAGATTTGAACAAAATGAATAACATTCACAATAAACCATTACTTGAAGAAATATACAAAAGGACATCCATAGTTAAACTTATCTTACGTTCAACTCATAGATTGCGGAGAATTAAATAATTCCACAAATGATGGAAAAACAAAAAAACACTGAAAAATTAAGTAAGTCGAATGTGTGCCTGTAATTATTGTACTTTCATGCTGACTATCTTCGTTTCCAGCTTGTGAATTACTGAGACATTACGTTAATAATCCTAACAAAAAATATGAATTTATCCTTCGAGAGCAACTTTAGCAAAATTTTGATTTGACTAATTGAATGATTTCAAGATAATGAAGAGCGACAATTAAGTAGTAGTTATACCATAGATAAATGTGGTGTATGGAGATTTATTCTCATACATTCAAAACATGAGTATTTTGCATAGCTTTAACGAGTGATCGATGCAGAATACTAGTGTTTTGAAACTGTGAAAATCTCCATACATCACATTTGCCTGTGGCATAACTGTTTTGTACCACAGTTATCAGCACAAAGCAATGATAAATCATAGCCTAGCTCTATCATTGTGACCTCCATTATTCAAAAGTCAGTTACTTTCACAGTTTTCAATTCAACTATGGGAGCAGTTACTCCAAGATGCAATGTTTGATTTTATGATGACATTGGTGCATAAATGACAGAAATTAACAAAACCAAAGCACGATCAAAACACGAGGCCTAATTGGAGACTTAACCACACACTATATAGATTGTCAAAGAGGTCGAGAAAAGTTGTTGGGTAATATGTCAGCGCCAATTGAATTTTGTATCACAACAAATGCGATGAATGACGAAAGTTTAGAACAGGAGAAAGTTCAATGAAGAAGAGTGAAACAATGCAGTATTTTCGAATTTACAGGAAACTCGAAGCAATCAATGACCTGCAAATATCTTTATGATAAATTAATGAAGCCATATTGAGCAAGAGAGCTGCCACAAAAATGTTTAATTGCATTCTAAAATTGACTCTTACAAAATTTGCTTTCGGAAAACATCCTTTGCAGCTGATTTAACGGACATTCCCAGCAATTCAAAGGAATGTAATATGCTTTTCAAACGAGAAATCATAAGTAACAAACCATCAAAGACAATCAAAACAGCAGCGAAAATTAGAAAGTTAAGTTAAATTAACTGGATAATTTGATGTTCAAATCCAAAAAGTCAGATGCTGTTTTCTTCTATTTAAAGGTCGATTAAGATCGAAAAAAAGTGATTAGTAAACAAATGAAAACCAAGGAACATGAATATACATTCTATCGTGATATCAACACTACGTAGTAATGTGTCACAATCGAAGTAACATTAACTGTTCATGTATTGTATACGTGTATATCGGTTATTTTCTACAAAATGAATAAATAACTGTTCTATTCTTACAAATGAGTATTTCGGTTATTTTCACTGTTTTCAATTAATTTCACACTTTCATAGTAAAACTATGAAATTAAAGAAATTTATTCTTTTATGATCTATGAAAGAATAACTCATTACTATGGTACAATTACTAGAAACAGTTCAAGAAATATTCACAACCTTTTACAGAGCTATAATTTTCCTAGCGCTGCACCCATTGGCAGCGAACAGATGTTCAGGCCACAAGACGCAGAAGATGTTGACTTTAAGATTCTCGAGAGATTTTTTCATATACGTACATTTCAAAAGTGACGCAAATTGCCTATCAACACCTCTTCACGGTTTGGATTGAATATATACGAGCAGATCACTTCGTTCCCATACATACAACTAGAACCCCCAACTGTGTCAACCAAACCGCTCTAGACGACGATTTTGACCTCCTACCGATTTTGAGCTATCAACACTTTGCAGCTAAATATGCGCCGATGTTTATCGGATCATTTGCTTTTCCTTTCCTAGCATAAGGAACATGTGTCGTGAACTAATGGTTCACAATGTCGCAATTTTAATAGAAGCAAGAAAATCACTTTATCATAGTCTTGCAACAAGTTAAGAAATACAATTAACGACCACTATGTGGTCGAGTTACGTATTTCGAAATTCATCGACCGCATGACGATTGAATAATAAGTGGTAGTCCTATAATTTAGTAATAAAATTATTCTATTCATTGCATATTTACAGCGACTTGGAGACTGACTCAAAGCATTTGCAATAGACTTCTGGTTGATATCCAATCATCGTTGTATCGCAGGTTATAAAAGTTATATTATACAAATACTCCGAACATATATGTCTGATGACATACAAACACAACTGCACTACTGTGCTTGAATCTTTCGCAGTAATTCATTCATATAATTAAACCTATAAATATAAATAACTGAAAAGAATTTTACATAAATGCATTTCAAAAAATCATGACAAACGGGAAAATAATTAAAATGTTATGCTTCTATTAACTGAAATTAAGGCATGCCAGCATTGCAGTCTACCAACTCTTAACGCTAAAACTCTTAGCTACTGTATTATTTCCATGCAGTACAGGTGATGATGCTTCAAAGTGAAATACAATAGTCGTAATCACCTTTGTAGTACTGCTGTCAAATCATGAAAGATGAAAGAAAAGCTGTTCACGCTTTCCAAAGTAAAAGAATTTTGCATATCCAACGCTTGTGTGACAATGATCATGAAATCATTCTGTACCAATTACCAAATTTGTAATTGTCATCAAGGTTTTGTGTCACGATTAGACGACAAGTCTTAAAAACAGAGTTTATTATAAAATAGTGAAATTGATGAAAATACAAAAATGAGAAGTATTCAACATCATTCGTGTTACATGATGACATGACATAAAGTTGATACAATATCTCGATGAAATTAACGAAAATAAGACTATGAGGCATATCATTTATTAATTCTCATTTCAAAACCGAAATGAAAGGAAATATTTCATCGTGTTCTCTGTTACTTATGGAAACAATGACTGACAATAACGATCCATTGTGCATGCTGTCCGATTAGAAGTTTCACATCATTACTTAGGAGGATAACTCACCAGTTGCTTGCCAGTGAGTATTTCTAACAGGGAAAGTAAAAGCACGCCACTGCGAAAGTCAACGAAGAGGTCTTCCACCAGGGTTTTATCAGCCTGAAACAAAAGAATCAAATATTACCATCTGATTTATGAATAACAATTGAGCGGATATGTCAACATCACGTGATCTGAGAGGCCTGCAACGCTAGTAGATCTGCATTACAATCTGTAGACATTACCTGCACACACTGCTTACAGTTCCATTGATAAATTACATACAAACGTACACCGCACATTCCAATACCTATGACCGATGCCATCATTGACAATCAACCAACTCTTGACAGCTGCGTTGCAAACAATAAATTGAAAGCTGCCGCCTTTTCCTAAATGCCAACTAAGGCAACTACGAACAACTTCTTAAAGCCAATAATACCCCTAAAGCTGATCAAACTCAACATTCAATGCCAGTGCCAAATGAAAACAGTCAAAAACATTGTTAGATGATTGACGTCATTACTTTTCACAAGTGATCCTTCCATGAAGAAAGTTTTGTATACGGACTAAAATTATTGTGAGTGACAAGTCAAAAAGCATTTACTTCACTTCCATGCACAATCGACGTACAAATATTGTGCAGCAGTCAGTAGTGTCGAAGTTGTATTGACTGGCATCAATACAATTTCAAGAATATTCAATAAATCAGACCTGAAAACCTGAAAGTGTCTTTATGAATAATCAGAGTAGATGACCTGAAATTGGAAGTCGTCAGAACCAGTTGTTTTTCGGTTCGGTCAATCTTTTATTTTTTTTCTTTTACGTCACCACTCCCCATACTTGGAGCTTGGACGGTGGTGACATAGTCAGACTTATGGAGCGTTGTAGTACTTTTAATCCGGATGCCCTTCCTGCCGACTTCCAATGACACCTTCGGGGCTCGACCTTTGGACCAAAAGATCGCTAGGCCAAGCACTTAACCACTGCGCCACGGAGACCACAATGTAAACAAAAAACCTGAAAATCTTTTGACACCTAGTCGCACTTTTCTCCACTTTATCATTTATTTTGATGATGCATTGCTATGCATACCAATTCTGCTATGATTCATTTATCTTTGTAGGTCATGCAATAAATAACATACCACTCACTCATCCCACGTTTTGTTAAATATTTAGTGTGATGATTTTTAATGAAGCGCCTCGATTTTCAATATGAGCACAGCATTTTGAAAGCATGTGTCTATGAATCATGTCATAATCATCTACTGTACTACAGACGTCGAATAGAGTATCGGAAAATCAAATGTTTATGTAAATGCTACTCATTAATGCTTTTAGTGATGGCACATTCAAGTAGTCATCATGTCTTTTCCTAATCCTTTGAATTCTTTGGGTATCTGCAAGTCATCTCCAATTCTTCATAATTAAATTTGAAGTTCTTCAGAACTGCTGAATGCCATTTCATAGATGCATAAGAATTGCTATTGATGACGGAAAATCTTCCAAATTTCACATTCGCATGCTTCAGTTGTATTCCAAGCACAAATCAATTAAGTAAATCTCTTCCTGTACTCATAAGTGGCCCCTCAGTACTTTCAACCAGCTTGGAATCGTAAATATTACTTAGTAAGAAGATTCAAAGAGATTCACCGTCAAAATAATAATTTCAGCCAAAATTCCTCTTCTTTTATTACTATTCCCACCAGAACAAGTACCGAAGCAGCTACCACTGTGCGCCTGAGGAGGATAGACGAGGCCAGTAAAGACCTACCAGCCTGTGGAGTGTCCTTTTCTCAAGCGGAACAGCTCGCTGCTGATCACCATCAATGGAAGGCACTCCAGTTGCAAGTTGGCTATGCGCAACGTGCAGTGCTTGAGGATTGATGCGTTCAATTCACAGAACGAAGATGACCGAGTTAGAGGAAATAAATATTATTGCCATCACAACGCTCACAGACTGAATATATCAACCGTCAATTCTTGCAATACTTTATAAGTTGAGGGGCGAACCCCCTCCCGGTATTTCGACGCGCTTCAGAGTTTGGTAGAGACAGGGATGTTCATATTCTCCTTGATATTCTTATGTCATCTCTTCTTGTGAAGACCTCATGGTCGTACAGCAACTTTGAAAGACAAAACGTTCTTTGGCCACGAATCTTCATCTATCGTTGCATGTAAACACCGAATTTCGTCTTCGATCATGTGGATAACAAGCCTGCTGATCTTCGGGAACGCGGCGGTAAGTCGCTTCAAAGAAATCGACTTCATAACGTTGATCATAGCGGATGAAGTGATCTACATCATCGCTGGTGAAGGGTCAAGTTTCACTAAGGTTAGCAAAATGCGTCTGACACACATGTTGTGAGCGTGTCCGTCCACGACTTCTGAAGGGTATCCGACGATCCGAGAGAACGAGAAGCACTAGGAAAATTTTGCGAAACAGGAACAACTTCATGCTCCAATTTCATCCCGGTTCACTTGAATACTCGAAAGAGAAGTCTACCTACGAGATATTTGCAGCTTCAATGCGACACGCTTTGCAGTCACAATTTTCTGTCAGAACTGCCACAACTAAGCGTCTGGACGTGAAACGTCGGCACATTTTTACATCTGTAAATTTTATATTTATGAAAACATCGGCAGTTATAAACCTAACTCGGGAGAGTATTGCTTATTTCTACATTTGAATCATGGTCCTCCCGCCTTCTGGTATTGCATATAGTCACAATTAGGGTAATCTACAAGTTGGCCCCGGAACCTGATAACAACAGCAACCAACAGCACCGCATTATGGAGATATTCGTTTCAAGCATTAATCACTACATAATATGCAGGCTTATGTGCAATTCGAGTTATTTACCTACTACTCTGTTTTGTTTGCGGAGTGGAGCTAACTACGTCATTCAAGGTGACGCCTTGCGGTCGCTTGTGTTACCCAGGAAACTACTACTATTAACTCGCAGTCAATTTCGCCGAGTACAGTGACTTCGACAAGGCTAGATTTCTTTATCAGACACGGATAAAGCGTTTTGATGGACTTGGACACCGCTAGGATTTCTTTGATGGACTTGTACTCGGTTGGAATTGGTTCCGTAATCCTGTGCATAAATAATAAACTTTTATCCAATTATTTTATAGGTGCTTTGAAAAAGAAATTAGGTAACAATTCAAATGACGATTTTTAAAAAAGTTCACATTTTTTTGGAGAACATAATCATGGCATAAACAGTCATTGAGCAGCTAGTTTTTAAGAGATCAAGCACACTTAAAAGTCAGAAATGAGATATTTCAATCATAAGCTTGATTTGAGGCCTCTTATTTCTAATTTCAATCCATTTCTACAGTGAACGGGTAACTCTGATGATAGACGCTGAATTGACGTTTGAAAAAGAACACCACGAAAAACATTGCCTACTAGATATTTTACAGTTGATAAACCACTAACATGCTGTATAGACTAGCAGTGGCATCTATTTGTCATTGTGAGCCAATTTCGCTCATTACCTTATCACATTAGAAAGTCATTACAATTCCAGGTCGGATTGTCAAGGTCATGTTTCCATACTCAATGATAATTTGCTACTCAACTTTTCATTGATAGATCAATCTTCATCTAAATTCATATAATGTGCACATTTAGATGAAGAAACGTAACGGTGGACCCTCCCTACTACTTGACAAAGTCAACTACTTTTAATTATTTTTCAGAATACTCTGACGAACAATGCACACATAGGACAGCGCCGACCCATCATTGAAATGAAGGCAAGTTCAATAAAGCAATCAAATGGAAAAATTAACAAAAATAAGAGTTACGGCCATTCGCTTGACTCTTAGAAGTAGCAGACACATATTGAGCAAAGGAGATTCAGAGAGGTTGAGTGAAACAACATATTCTTTTCCCCGAGACTAATCTCCCTTTACAGTGCATAAGCATGACGAAGCTATAATTCTTGATTTTTTTCGTAACACAGTGGAAATTCGACTTAATACAGTACTAACAAATCTCCTGAATTCGCACTCTCATCCAGTTAACATGTGAATGTGAATATTATTGCACTTGAAGTCATGAAAAAAGTATTTTACTCCGATTACTGGACCTTCATTCAACGTCGCACCGTAAACGTATACGCCAATAAGGCATAAAGTATATTTCATAAAACTATTCATGAAACATGACTTTTATTATGGCATGTTCACATTTCAGCTTAACTGTCGATGAAACAGCAAACAATATATTTATCACGTCCACTACTCGCTTTTCACCGATTGGTCACGTGGACACGCTGGCAATTATGCGTACTTCTATGTGAATGTTTCCGAAGACAACGGGGCTGAGATAAGATGAAAACGCAAGGAGATATCGGGTTAGGGGATCATGAATGTTGCACATACGATATTCAGTGGTATAATTCAAAGTTTTTCATATAACACTGAACATTTTTCATTTAATACTTTTATCTCCCGAGCATATTAACTCATTTTGAAATGGATCAGGGCCCATCTTGTTAATTTTCTATTTATTCTATCACATTGATTAGCAACATTTCAGCAAGACAGTTTAATGTACACGTAGAAAATATAGGAACTATATCCATGATTGTATAGAGGTGAGAATCTCCATTTGCGATGATGTGCTTTGTTGTAAATCACAAATGCACTCTAATCTATTGAGCGCGTTCTAAATAGATCATCATAATGATGGTCTCGCAGTTGCGCAACGGTAAGTCGACGCAAATTGTATTAGCACTTTCATCGAAGTGCATCAACCGAAAATGATCAATCGAAGTGATGTATAAGCACTTAGCTTATATCTTACTTACATCTCTAGGAAAAAAGAATGTCTTACAATTGTCGAAAAATGAGAGCAAGCATTGACAGCGGTTTAAATCCATCACTCTTGAGCAGTGGTTCCCAACCTTTTAATGTCTCAGTACCACTTGAGATCTTGCACGTTCGCCGCGTATCACTTAGTTTCAAAGAAAGATATTTTTTGTTAGGAAAGACATTTTTTCTATATTCTTTTTATCTTTCAAATTTTTGCGAACAAAACAAACATGAAGCAAATAACTGTCATTCTAAAAGTTGAGGATGCTTTCTTTCGAAGCTTCCGAGTTTGTGCATCGTTTTTTAAGAAACTTAGCCACTATATTTTTTCAATACTTTTGGCTTGCCAAAGTTGAATGTAAATTCCATACCACAAGCATTTTCAAAATACGTGATTTTGGCTTGATGAGCTTCAAGTATGATCTAAAATGCACGATTTTATTCTGTTGATTTCGACCTGTCGGTCGCTCAATAGATGTCATTGAATCGCCTGTCGCATTGATATCTAAACAACCTAACAATAATAATAACGAACTAGAACATTAAAAACAACAGAACGTCGTGGACATGAGTTGTCATGACAACAATATCTAAACGATGGCGGCTTCCAGTGGTTGACGTTGGGAAGGTGCAGGTTGCTTGTCAGTGTACCTTGTAAATATTCACGGTTATCATCATCTCTCTATATATCAAAAAGTATTTTGATAAAGCAACTTACAATAAATCCATCCTAGGCTCACCAATTTGAACAACGAAAAGTCAGATTTCTATGCTTCGACCCGTCAAATCTCAAGCAGTCAAGTCTTCTACATGCATCTACATGCAGCTCTTACAAGGAAAGGCTTGCGTTCCGAATACACATGTGACTATGTGCTAATTTCACATCTGAACAAAATATTCATTAAATCCCAGTAACTGAACTTACTTTCGAAAACCGAGCATTGACCCATCTTGTGAAAGTCTTCTTCGGAACTGAAACTCGTTCATCTGAAATTCAATGATAGAATAGTTGCACAAGACACTTGTCATAATTGTCATGCAAATTGTTGTAATTTACGAACCTGTTTGCAATCACATTTCAAGCTATGACGAATGTAGCCTATATATCATACAATACAGTAAAGAATCTGACTTTCATTACTAAAAATATATATTGCCCTTTGGTTTAGTGAAATTGCATGTAACATGTTGTTAGATATAATGTGTGATTGGATCATATTTGTACTAACAGCATCGCATGCTCTGAAGTTAGGAATTCAGTAGCAGGCTAGAATGACAATTTTAAAAATCAAAGATCATGCTTCTAATCATACAATAAAAACCGCACTGTACAAAAACATTTCATTGTTTTTCAGTAATTTGTCATGCAATTCTTGCATGATTCCTCCCCAAGGCTGCAAAAACGGCTTTTGAAAGTAGATAAAAACACTAAGGCATACTAGCAATTCTGCATGACTTTCAGCTGAAACTTTGGAACGAAGCCTCATAATATGGGGAACATGACTAGCATCTCATATGATTTCAAGACAATCGAATAAATCCCCTGTCGATTTCGAGTCAGGTAAGAGAACAACTTCTAACTTTCCTATACTTTATTTTTTGGGTAAATGCATGTTTTTCTGCTAGCTTCTTGTGTCATTATGTTTGAGATGAGTATTTTGCGAAAAATCATGGGAAAATCGAAATTTAGATCCTAACGGAATAGCATTTATAGTTCCGGAAGCCCCAGTCGGATGCTTTGCCTATTAATCTTATAAAGTTATTGTGAATTAATGCAATGTTTAATATATTCATGATGAGACTTTTTTATGGCATCAATCATCTTCCTATAACACTGCTTCGTATGTAAAAACAGTTTTAATTGCGTAGGGGAAAATACGAGAAAATATGGATTACAAACTGCATCGGCTACTTTAATTAAATAAATTATTAACCATGCTGTATAAACGGCAGTTCGAAATTTTTGCCACGCGTCAAACTGATTTCCAAATTTATAAATGGCATCAGGTTATATAATTCATTTATTGCATTACTGTTGATTAATGCTCATTGCTCATGAGCCTTTTAAAAAGTGACTAATTGATAAAATTGGAAAGTGTGACAGCTGCATTTCCTTGAAGGTAGTAGTCAGATTGTATTCTTGAACCTATACTCGAGATCAAAAAGACAGTCAAACCGAAGAACGAATCAAAGAGATTGGAATTAATTTTCTTACTGTAACATCAGTGACGATTAGTTAATGAGAAACTTATTCATTTCGCAGATGGAGCATTGAAACAGTTTTTGCAAGAATATTTACTGTAAATTTGCGTTGTTATCGACTAAACATTTTCCACGCATTTATACAATTTTCGAGTTATCCTAGTCATACAATCATTGCTGAAATCACCATACATTTAAAATAAAGCGATGTATGGTAAAAAGAAGCAATTATGCGAAATAGACGATAGGCGTAAAATAATTTCACAAATATCAGGCAACTACGACTTAAGTGCTGATACCACAGACAGAACAACACATGTATCATGATAAGGAAGGAGTGGCACCATTGTTGTGAATTCTGGCAGAAGTTGAAATTCTGCAGTCGTCATGAGCATTTGACGCTTACCTTGTAACAAAATAACATAACTCAACCCCGCCTTGTGTTTTGCATCACCCACATGTGACAAAAGCATGTGATCAATTATTAATATGCTAGTTTTGTGTAGAAAACATTATAAATCAGCTGATCATATTCGATCGTCAGCTAGACGAGCGAACATCAGTTCATATGTAACATATGAATTATATTGCTCTTTCTGGCATATTATCAAGAAATATTTAGATTACAGTCAAGACTTCAAAAACATCAAGACAGTTATTAATGAGTTCAATGTTTAATCAGGGGCTTACTAGAAGTCTGAAGTAACCAGCAATATATGAGATATACACTGTACATGTAGAGCTACATGCAATCCGAGAAAACGGCGGTCTTTATTAACCAGAATCTTATCTAAGTCCGAAATGTCGAGCTTTGACCGTACTCGCATTTCCAAATTTCAAGGGCTCGTTTACATATTACTAATTAATGATTTATTCATGAGCTTATATTATACTCGCATTATAGAAACTAAGACAAGTCAGAAAAACAAGTTCAAACCAGTGTTTTTAAACTAGCATTGTTTGACAATCCATGTGATAGACAGACTGACAGAAAATAGCCTGTTGCTTTTCGCTACATGAATCAACCAGTGGGGAAGGGCATGGGTAGAATAAATGAAAGAGACTAAATTTGCCTCAATACAAAATGCGAAGAATCTATGATTAGAAAATATAATAGAACAAAAATTTTTGATGATATCATTTTACATCACTTTTCAAAAATAAAAAGATATATTATATGAGATAATGATGATATATTATCCTCAGAATAAAATGATATCATTTTATCATTGCCGATCCTTGCCTTCATCCCAATGATTCAGATATTCAAATCCGAAATAAGGCAATGACTTTCCATTACTACCCGCTTTTTCATAGAAAATATCAGCTATCATTATGAGATTTTTTTAAATTCACACTTAATAAATAAATATGTAGGAGCTTATCAATCGATTTTATAATATGCTGTATGAAAAAATGACATCAAATGTCTATTGAAGTATAACTAAAAGTCTCAAATCTGATACTGCATTCTCACTATTTATAAAAGTCGTCTGATACAAAATCTGATGCTGTAATCTTTCTCGTTGTTAGCAATGATAAAAATTATAATCTTGAATCTATGTATCACTGGATCGGTTGACAGATGAAAATCTACAAAGTTATCAAAAACTAGTTCATACATCTTCCAATGTTTCCTTTTTCTACGCTTCTTAATAGTCTTGAAACAGTCAACAGACGGCCAACCAATGCGATGGAGAGTCTATTTCTAAGTTTTGACTGTATTAGGCCGACAAAATATTCTTTCAATGACTGCCGAAGATGGTGGTGGTAGAAAAATTTTCTGCGTCAAGTTTGTGAACTTCTTTAGGTTTCCTCAGATGCTATTCGTGTTATATATGCCCAATATTTGCTGGTTAGAGTAGCTTATAAGTGACTAATCCAGGCTTACTAATGTCCAGCCAGCCTTGGGTGGATAATGGATATCGGATAGGGAGGAGAAGCGAGGAATATCTTACGCAATCATCGGCAATATCGAAGCAGTTTATGAAACTGTGCATGAAAAGAGGTCCATGATCCTTAAAGAGAGATACATAACTGAACGGTAAATCAGAAAGTTGAATACCATATCGAGTGACATATATGCATCCATAAATAAATATAAGTAATATACATGTATGTAATATATGAAGTACATAAGTATCCTTAACGAGACCTTGTAGTGAAAAATCAAATTCACCCAATTTCGGCGGACTTCACCCCGGTGGAAAAGATCGGTTTTCTAATCACCGGGCAAGTTTTGACCAGCCCTTTAGGAATGGCTACCTAAATGACTCAAGAAGTTGACTTTCTTTATGGTTCAAAAATCTATTGATAAAAGAGGCTTTGGAGATCAGTGAAATTCAAGATTCTTAAAAATAAGCTATCATCGCCTCTGATTATCGAAACGTTGTAAAACGTTGTTGGTGCAAGCTGACATCTCCTGCATCAAATTCTTCCATTAAAAATAATTGTTTGCAGCATATTTTTTGCCAAGGTGTAACAAAAAACGAACCATACATGTCAAATACTCGTGTATATGAGATGTTAGGAAAAGTTGTACAAGGCATGATGTTCAGATCAATAAGCGAAAACAGGTTTTCTGAATGGATCGATATGATGTGAAAGTTGAATTGTGGCATGGTTACAACGGATAATATTCTTTTTTGTGTTAAACAGAATTGCTTATGGAGATTGACACCGAGCATTTTTAATGATAGAATCAAAATCAGTCATTAGCATCCAGTTTAGGTGGAACAAAGGAGAATTTTTCGCTCCCTCTAATCTTTATTGATTTTTACAATCTCTCTATGGAAAACCGAACAAAGTTTTTCACAAAATTTCGCGCTCGGGATTGTACTGATGAAAAAGAACCGGAGACATATAGTCATTTTTAGGAATTAAGATGAATATCTTGCGAGTTGCGACTACTGTTGAGTGCACATGAAAGACAAATCCAATATAGTGCTTATAACAGCAGTAAAGCTTTTTAGTACTTCGATAGGATAACAATGATCACAAAATATCCACATGCGCTAAGCTTACGCGTTAATCGTGAGAGAGAAGGTGGACAGACATCAAAACAAATTTATAGTAAAACGTGATCGCTTTTCCATTGCAGAAGTTTTAGTTCCTGAGGAAAACATGAGGAGCGTGAAGTGGATACAATTTGAGTTAATCAGCTATCAAATTTGATTTTGACGTAACCACATCAATGACGCACGATATTGAGTAGAGGACATAGGGGACGATGGATATTCAATGACAATCGGTACAGAGATCAATGAAAATGTCGAAAATATGCTTCAGATTTACAGTCACTGACGCGGAATTATCCTTCTGAATCTACATCACTGTCTACGGTATGCTATATTATCATAACACCATTAAACTATGAAAATACAATTATTGAATGAGATTATTGAATGAACTATGAATTGAGATGCAGTTAAGTTTCCTTCATAAAACAGCAATATAACATTTTAAGATATTGATGGCTTGTTTCATTGATTCACTCATTGAATTCTTAAGACGAGCAAATTCTATGATTACTTCTAATTGCAGAAGTAGGCATATTTCAATTTTAAAAATGGACAATTCAGTAGTTGAATTTTAATGAGCATGAATAATGTGGTTTATAAACTTCAGATATTTGATGTGTTTCAAATGCATTATTTCCTTGACCTTTCAGATTGTCGACATGTACATTTTGAAAAATGTTTGACAATGATAATGAAGTCTACTTATATGAAAAGGCCTTATTGACAGCAGGAATCGTTAGGCCAATCAGACTACATTTTGTCGCATTCAAATTTAATTATGAATAATCACTCACGCTGAATGCGTGTAAGCTATTACTTCGAAAATTAATGATATGCACAATTGCCATCATAATGCAAATCAGTTCCAGTGACAATCAGCTGAGGCTTCTTAGATTTCACATTAACATTATACTCGTACATGTATATTATCACTTGATATTACATTATATTATGACATTATATGGATTTTTAACTTAAAGATGCAGCGCATATTGCTAATAGATATTGATGCTGCTGCGGTTTAGATAAATCTTTCGTAGTATGATATACAATAAAATGATAAACCAACTTTCACCAGGTATTTTATTTCATGCTACTCCGCCCTCACAACAGACATAAATAGACAAACAAGGATAGACACGAATATTTGGAAAATAATTCATGAATAGATCAATGAAATGAAATAATAATCGGGGAGTGATTTGCTTGAAGCGGTTAAGTTAGATAGAAAAAATGATAAATTGCATAAGTTGAACATTAGAGCAAAAAGTTTATCATAAAATGTATAATAACTATCATGCCTGTTAAACATTGTAAGTTTGAAATTGAACTTTTGTAATTACAAATTTTAACTTATCAAGCAATATACATTGCACCTTTTTCTCATTCACACCAACCGCTTGGTCATTCAATTTAGCTGTTCAGTCATTGGAATTATTTGTGAGGTCATTCAATTTCATTATATGATAATTCCTCAATTTAATTTCTTGGCCATTTGATTCAATAGCTTGTTCATTCAATTTAACTGTACTTTTCCTTAATTTTGCGATCATGACAGTGATGCCAGATTTATAGATGAAGCCTCAAGTATTCTTGCCACCATATACTTGCACCATGTGTACAAAACATATTTAGCCCCACAACTATCCTCCCTGAAGACACAAACTCAGTGAGCCTTCATTTTACTCTTAAGTGCGATGTAAATAATGTTATGATCAAATTTAGAGTAAGAATATCAACCTACCCATAGCTAAATTTGAATAGTTCATGTCTGTAGCTAAATGCATTTTGCATACGCTAGTGAATGTAAGCATCGAAAGTGTCAAAGAAGTATACATGTACATGATGGTACAAAATACGCATTCGACTTCATCAGAATTCAGAAATATTAATCTGATATCATTGTCATGATCGCAAAAACATGCAACTATCATTTTAAAGTTAATGTAGCACGACCGAATTAAACAGTCAAGCAACCAAATTGTAAATGACCATGTAATTAGATCGAATGGTCATAATGATATTCAATGACCAAGCCATCAACGTGAAAGAGGAAAGGTGTAGCTTGAATCGCAAAGTTTTCAGTACAAGCACTGTTATCTGAATTGTAAAGCTGAAAGTACATGTAATGTGCAGATTAACTAATTTAGTGAAAAACGTGGTAGTGTAAAGAAATTGCAAAGTAAAATCATTGAGTAAATATGAAAAGCTTGAGGATGATCAGAGTTGCAACCGGGCCCAGCCATTGACATTTCGAATTGAATTAATGGTAATCAAGGTGTTATAGTACTTAGTATCCCAAGATATAGTAATCGGGGCAGAAAAATTAATGGATTCTCTACTTAGGCTATCAATGATGACAGTCTAAATCAAATTTTCTCGAAGCCTCATTTAAATCTTATCAACGCAACCACCTCTTAGGAACGCGACTGCAATTACATGTGAAACCTAAGTAGAGAGAGACAACTCAATAACATTCGGTATAAAATTCTGATAGAAGACTGACCGTGCCGGGACTGCAATCACGTTGTGATAAACTACAAATTACACTTGTTTAGATAAGGTTTAACAAAATCTGCAATCTTCTTTGGTTCTATTATTCTTTGAAGTGGAAATCTGAATCAATTAGCACTCATCATTATATTTGCATATACTTCACAATGTCAAACTAACACATTTTTTACTCCGAGAATGCACGTCAAATCCGACCGTCGAATCATGCCATGCTTTAGTTCCTCTGGGATGGATATTGTGGAAATCAGTAATGCTATACGAGCAAAAATAGCATATCAATTAGGGGTTTCATCCTGTGGGGGCATGGGGATTCTGTGGGAATACCCACAGGTTTTTCTGTGGGCATGGGGTGGGGAGTGGGAAACTCAAATATCAATCCCCACGACAACCCTGCTGATTGATCAATCTGAGTAACTGCATAAAGAGCGCAATGAATCAGGTGTCATTACCTAAATAAAAAAGTCATTAATAGAGTTGCAACAAATCTTTTATTTATCATGTCTTCTTCATTAGTTAGTTCGGTTAAATGTGATCACGTTCATCATATCAAAACCGAGTCCGACCGCACTTGAATTTGGGGTCTTGACTAGCAATATTCTGAACAAGAACATGTTTAACAATATCTACACCGCGCTGAACTACATGTACGTTGGGAGCATAGTTGTTGACCCGGTTACAACTGCAGATAAGAGATAAAATTGAGTAGTGCAGGAGCCATCGAGTCACTTTCATCAAGCAAATCGCAAATTTAAACAGCACTTTATGAGCATGCAGGTGATCTTTCCAGCATATATATTTCACGAGCTTCCGAGCTCTTTATGAGACTGGCCTCCACCTAATGAAAATCATTGCTTGAACGCTCATGAAATGAGAATTATCTTCATGTGACCATAAAGTGCTGCTTCAATTAACTATTTGCTTAATTGATAAATTTTTGGTGTGGTAACTTGTTCACTTATTTGAATTCAAGTCATCACTTTAGGATAAGTGAGCTAAGTGGAGCAATTAAAATGGATACATCCAATAATTATGTAAAGATCAAGACGATAATTAACGACATCAAAACACTATCATCTACGGATGAACTCACTTCGAGATTCAAAAAGATTGGCAATTACGAAATGTGCTGATTTCAAAGTTGTCAGCATCTGTAGGTTAGTTGTAAAAAGAAATGCAGCAATGGCACAACTGAATTGAATCTTGTAATCCACAATCTTCAAATGACAATCATCAAACAACTTAACATGTGCTGTTTTCACACGTTCGACAATACACCAAAGTGAGGTTGCCTATTCGACCTGATTACAACACAGATCACTTAGAGGATGGAAGGTATCAAATGATCTATTATCTTGAGGATACTTGGCGACTGCTGTACAACTGACGACGAATATTCTCCTGAGAAATTTGTTGCCATGAAGAGCACAATCCACTTAAAACAATAACTAGCCGCTAGTGCAAACGGCACATATCAGCGTATGTCTTCAGATAAAACACATGTCGTATGAGCTCCAATATAACTGCTTAGGGGATGGTAACCGACAAATCGATGAAAAGTGAAACTGGTTGGTTATTATTGACAAGGGAACACTGTTAACTCTATCTAAGTTGAACTTTGGTTATTAGCAATATTTACTTCGACACTCATGACGGGAGGAGAGCCTCGATTCAAATTTCAAACTTGTTATTCTTTTATAATGTGTCCTTCAACAGCATAGTTTCATAAAGGGCGTGTGCCAGTAAACACAAATGCACATGCTTGAAGTATAAATTTATGTGGCATCACAATTTCTGATCAAAGCATGCAATTGTTATTCTTTATAATCTGCATTTACACGAATATTATCAGCTAATTAAAAGTGGAAACTACAAAATTCTCCATCACCATGGAATTGTGACATTCATAAAATGTGAATCAACGCAAACTGAAGGAGTGTGCCCCAGATTTCAATCTGAAAACAGCAAATCTCTGGGAATCATTAACAAGATAAAGCTCATCGAAGTGTAATCAAGAGAAGTCATATCTTCACGACAAATATGTTCTCATAAAATATCACTGCAACATTCTAGTATATGAGAATCTATTCACCGGGAACGATATGGCTTCATTTGATATCGGGGAATCGCACACGGAGCACTTTTTGGCATTATTAGTGAGGAGTTGAAAATGTGACAGATTTCAACCTCCGCATAACATACCGTTATCGTTTTCACAGCGTCATTATAAGATGATTTGCTATATTTCAAAAAGCTATATCTTGGATTGCGTGATTGACGCATGATTTACAAGCATCTAAAAATTTTACAATGTATCAATGATCATTCGATGCCGCGACACACAATAATTACAATGTTATCACAGCATTGGACGAAGGCTGCTACGCATACATAGATAAAACAACATATTCACAGAAAAACTTACTTTCTCCATCAATATCTAGAGAAACGAAAATAAGCATTTTTTGGATTAAAATTTGACATTTGAGGTGCTAGATTATCATGCCTGCCAAAAATGCATAAAGTGGGACAATTTCTGAGAGATATTAATGAACTCAAATTTAAATTAATTGATGAAATTCAAGATACCTTAGAATGAGCTCGTTCGACCAACTTTTGATGTCATTTCGTTAGGTGGCGCACGTAAACCGCCGGATTTTAAACTTACTCCTCAAATATTCATCCGATCGTCATGAAATTTCGACTCATACTACTTTGGAGTATAGGATTTATGATGATTATACCTGTTGAACTGAGAATTGTCAGAAAATTCTGATTCTATTGACCGAATGACATGTAGTAAAATTGACATACCAACAATGTACCTTAACATGTAAAATTTAATGATAAACGCTTCCCTTTATTTCCCCCACGTCTTTATCAATAATGACCAAAACGAATTAAGGTAAATATCATAGAAAACATTTATTAAATGAAAAACATAAGAAAAAAGTGTTAGTAGTCATCGAACTTCAACGTGTCCTCCTCCATTCTCGAGGACGGATTCGAGTCGCTTTTGGTAGGCCGGAGCAGTTTCTCGACACATCTCAGTTGTCACTTCTTGAAATGCTTGTATGATGCGGTCCTTCAAGTCTTGCATGGATGTTGGCCGTGTATGGTAAACCTTGGACTTGACAAAACCCCATAAGAGGAAATCGCAAGGCGTCAGGTCAGGTGAACGCGGTGGCCAGGGCATGTCAGGAGATCCACGTCCCATCCATCAGTTAGGCATCTTCTTGTTCAACCACTCACGCACAGGAAGTCCCCAGTGTGGAGGTGCACCATCCTGCATGAATGTTATGCTCCTGCCTCTTCTGTCCGACTGCACCGCTGGCCAAAATTCCTCCTGTAGCATCTTGAGATACTGATCCTTGTTGACGGAGGTGTCGAAGAAGAACGGTCCGTAGATACCTGATTGGTTGATTGCCGCCCAGACGGTGGTGCGTGGCGAGTGCATAGACTATTGCTTGATCCAGTGAGGGTTCTGGTTGGCCCAATAACGACAATTGTGGCGATTCACAACACCATCCAGATGGAAGTGAGCTTCATCGGACCAGGTTAGTCCCACTAAATGGCTCGGGTTGGCATGGATGCGCTGTAGCTCCTGTTCTGCGAACTCCATTCGGTTTTCCAGATCTTCTTCGTGTAATCGCTGCACCACCTGAACCTTGTACGGATGCCATCCATAGTCATGGAGGATGCGCTGGATAGTGCGGCGACTCACTTGAAAAGCATTAGATGCACGACGGGTAGATGTGTTTGGATCCTCCTCGAAGTGCTGCACAACTCGTTCCACATTCTGCTCCGTTCGTTCAGAAGATGACCGGTCCCGCTTGACAGTCACCACACTACCACTGGTCAACAGGTTTGTGTGCCACCGCTTTATGGTACGGGCATCCGGTGCTCTCGCGTTCTTGCCATACTCTGAATGATAGAGCCTTTGTACCTCCACTGGACTCTTGAGCCATTCGTACCAAGCCGCGCATTTTGCTCGTTCTGCAACCGAATAATCATCCATTCTTCTATGTTCGATTCTTTTCAGATAGTGATTTAATCGTCGAATGGTATTTTATATGACATGGAAGTAACTGAACAATCTTCACTTCAAGACTGCGCACAATTCGTTGTGCAGAATACGATTCATGTTAAGTTAATTAACTTGATCTAGATTTTCGATGTCAACAAAATGAGTACATGTCATTCGGTCAATAGAATCAGAATTTTCTGACAATTCTCAGTTCAACAGGTATAATCATCATAAATCCTATGCTCCAAAGTAGTATGAGTCGAAATTTCATGACGATCGGATGAATATTTGAGGAGTAAGTTTAAAATCCGGCGGTTTACGTGCGCCACCCTGTATTTTATCGACGATCTGAAATTTAGTCAACATCAATTTTATCAACTCCTATCGATTGATTTTGTCCAGCGAGATCGAAACTTCTTAATAAGCTGATCGATATCTAATAAGCCTAAGTTCAATTCATTGACAAGTTGATGCTATCGTCCGAATGATAGCCACGAGCACGCATTATGACGGGCAGGGCTGAGCACGAATATCATTTTACTCGAATACTCGTGCGAACGCTGACATTCACCAGATTCGAGCAAAAATCACATTTTCTATTAATTCAGTTAATCATAAGCCGCAATGTACAATAATCATGAGGTTGCTCATGAGGTCATATTGCTTAAATTAATGACTTCTTCAATATTGCGATCTTGTCAAGAACAGTTAACTACACCTGATATCTTCATCAATTCTCATTGCAGAATTGCGAGCAAACTATACCCACAGAACGGCTTATAAGTCATGTGCATCATCATTTTTTAACGACAGTAGGATTGCAAGTCATCCGAAAAAGATATCCCAACAGCGGAAAATGCACAGAAAAAATGATGCGCATGACTCCGAAAATCATTTTATCTAAAGCTTTTAATACTTTTTCTTAAGCTCTACAACCACTACAGTGTTTAAAGTCACTGGAACCTTCATTTGTTTGAGGTTCGAACTCTATTCCTTTTTACATGTACTGGTGTGATTTAACTTCATTCAACTGAACAGATAACGTGTGAGTGTCAATGTTATCGCATTGATCTGATAACCTCTTTATTGACCGAATAAAACCACTATACACCATATAACTACTAAACTATATAAAACCACTAAGGCCGAGCACCGTGCGGCTCCCGGCCTTATAGTAGTACCGTACCGGCACATACCTGCGTGTCGTAAGAAACGATTAAAAAAGAGGTCATGTGGTAGACGAGTTGTCGCCCGGGGTAGATGCCACGGGCCATTTCCAGTGTATAGCACGCACTTTTGGTAGTCTGTCGGTCTCTCTTTTCTTCCTCCTATTTCTTCTTAAAATCTTACTGTGACAGAGTAGTGAGACGCTGGCAGGTTTGGCAAACTGGAACCCGGTAGCTGAACTCTGCACGTAAGCGACTACAGTCTGATGGTCGTACTACTGAGTAGGGGATGTCCTGCTGTAGCGACCAGGCGGCCCTGTTTAGAGATGACCCGCCTGCCTTTAGTTAAGGAGGGAACTAGAAAAGATGGTGTAAAAAGGACATTCCCCATTTCGCTTGGCCGGCCAGCCATATTTGAGGGGGCTCCCATCCACTGTGGTCGAAAGTGTTTTAGTGTTCAGTTTTGCAATATACGTGGCCTGAACGCCAACCTTAACTCAGTTCACCAGCTCTTCAGACTAGCCGACCCAGTATTTTAGCGCTCACAGAAACCCTGATTCGTTATCCTAAGACGGTGAGCCATTTAAACTGTCTTGGACACATTTTTCACACTATGTTCCGCGGAGAAGCTGGGGTTTGTTTTTATGAGTTCAGATCTGCAAGCTTC
The DNA here is from genome assembly GCA_907163375.1 of Prostheceraeus crozeri. Lineage (NCBI taxonomy): Eukaryota > Metazoa > Platyhelminthes > Polycladida > Euryleptidae > Prostheceraeus > Prostheceraeus crozeri. Next base: position 51,117 of record CAJQUW010010155.1, read on the forward strand.
TAGAGCGCCTACATTCGATGGGGTTTTGATCGCACGTTTGGCCATCAAGAACTCAGGGTAGTTTAGATATACTTGATTGCATTCAGTGTAAGGCACTTCGTCTGGTAAATGAACATGTTAGTGCTGCTTCAAAGTTGGCATTAGTCGGATACTGTAGAGCAGTTTCCTGTCTTTCTCTCTTCTATCGCCATTATCACGATCTATATTTTAATGAACTTGCTTCTGTTGCTCCACGTCCTCGCTCTTTTACCAGATGCATAAGAGGAAGAGACTGACAAAATTCACACCTTGACACTATTCCTCGCTGTCGTACAAAACATTTTAAGAGATCCCTATTTCATAGGACAGCAAGGCAGTGGAATGGGCATCCTTATGAGGTATTCCCAACATCTTAGAGAGCCGTCAATAAACTTCCACTAAGCTCTTTGGAGATTTGATAATTTGAAGGATATTTTGTCTTATACACTTATGTAATGTTATTTTGGTTTATAACATTGTACTTTTCGCTATTTCCACTTTTGTCCCCAAGAGTTATACAGTTATTGGTTGTTTGGCTGTTACTTAGCTATTTTACATTTTACACCCCCTTATATGTCTATTCACTTTTAACCAACTTATAATAGTCTTCACTGTTTCTGTGCTTCGTTATACAGCTTTTAAGTATAAATCTTTTCACTTTGCTGCCACCCAATGGCTTAGTTATTAAGATATATTCCTTTATCATACCCACTTTCGTTCACCGTTTTCTGCTTCTTTCCCCTCAATCTTCTGCTGAGGGGCACTTTTGGTGAATGCGCTCATCCTCTTCTCTCAAGCTTTGATTAAAATGAAAAGATAACCAGATGGGTCTTCTTTAACTAATTTGTTCATCTTTTGATCGTGTGATTCGCATTTGAAGTGATGATTTCAAATATATGTAGATCTGATGAGAATTTTGATGCTGCTCGAATATCACTATTCGCACAGTATATCAATGTGCTCGAATATCAACAACAGGACTACCCAAGTACAGCCACGCGATAGTATTCAGACTCATTCCTGATGGCAAGAGCGCAAGTGGGATTTTAGAAAAGGAGTTGCGCACATTCTCTAATATCCGAAAGTTAACTCATCAAACAACTGTGCGATGACTACTGCGTCCAACTAGCCTCACAACCATGTCTAGCTCCCACTTTTCATGAATGATTCTTCACAATAATCATATTTTCGAAATGATTGATTAATGCATACATAGCAGCAGATTAATAAGATTGGTGGCATCTACAATGTTTAAAACCATGAGCAAGAGTGATGAACAGACCGAGAAATGAGGTTGCTTAATGAGCAGACTTGTATCAATGAGCAGTTAAAACAGCTACTAATTTACACACAGTTATGCCGATTAGGTGTGAGTTGGAGAGATTAAGAGTTACGATTGTGGGAAAGTGTACTGCGACAGAGAAGCGTCGAAGATGTGTTGGAATTATCGAAAAATCCCTACAGTTGGCCAAGAATAGAAAGTCGTTCAGGAGAAACATCAAATTAAAACGCATGTTAATTGCCTCATTGGTTCCTATCACTAATCAAGGTTCCGGTTCGTTAGGCATGCGTGTAAATGAAACATTCAGATCCGAAGAAGATCACTGCTCTTCTGATAGATCTTGTTTAGCAATTCAACAATATGTCTAACATGAGAAGACAATTATGTAGCAATGATTTATGTCAAAATATGAATATTGAAATTAATTGACAGCTTTGCTTCAGTCTACACTACGTAAGACAAACCAGATATACGAAAAAACATCAACTAAAATACAAGAACATGTTTAAACTAGAAAATATACTTGTAGTCAGCTAACTCCTTGATCATCAAAACTCAAAATATAATATACCAGTATATTCATTAATAAACAGAAGAGTGGAGCATTTCCAACATTTGAAAACTTTCATGATTTTTCAAATTCAACTATCCGATATGATTTCGAGACAAATAAAAATTTGAATGCTGAAACAGATATTTCGGGCATAACGCCAATAGATACTGCATTTCTTCGAACAGTAATTCTCTTGTCAGGAGCTTGCAATAGTAGCTGCGTCAATTATTCAAAGGTATAAATCTACATTTAAGCAACCATCATGCCGTTTACATGTATGTAGAGACACATGCTTGCAATTTACATTAGTGTTATATATTAAACAACGCCTTCATTTTCAGCATGCTTCCATTCATATTTCTCTATGTATTGGATCTGTAAGACAGCATCACCGTCCGAACGATCTCCCTTAAGCACCGAAACCTTAACCCATGCCACCCTTGCTCATTTGTTTTCAATTTTACCCGAAAACTTGACTTTAAGTTAGAAGGTAAGTAGCCATTAGGAGGTCAGAATTCCATTGCACATCAACATCAATTGTTTTGTCAGAAATGTTATCAATGCCAACAGTCAAAACCAGCATTTTACGCACTTTCATATCATGCCATTCGACTCCACGACTATTATAGGTCTACTCGACTAAGCTAAGCTGCGTTAATGAATTCGGAATAACCTGAATGTTATCACATTGAAAATGCCGCATGTGCTAACATCGAAATTGTCGTGGGTCGGACATAGAACTTTTTAGTAGTAGCTGCCCCCGAATAGCAAGTGACAGCTTCTAATAGTATTTGAAGAAATGCGGTACATTAAATACAATGAACACATTCGACTTCATAGTGTTCCCTATTTTCTTAGCAAAAATAAAGTAGAAGGTATTGAAGTGATGTATAATTATCCTCATGACGCATCAATTTTTGGAAATAGGATTTTTTATGCAATTCACTGATAAAACCTGTTTTAAAAACTCGTGTATTAATGAAACATCTGGATTTTCGAAATTCCAAAGTAATCAGTCGCATGCTTTCTCCTACATTCTGGTATGATTCAGACATTTATTGGCTCCATCATAGAATGACATTTTGGAGAAACAGAAATGTGTGAACAATCTGAACTGTATCAGGCTTCTTTGAATTATTAGACAAAATATTCCCTTGCAATATTCATGTAGGTATATATCTGAACATGGACGCAGGATCAGGGGGCAAGGGGGCAGTTGCCCCCCTCCAAAAAATATTTTGATGGGGCAAAGTATCAGGAATAGAAAGATAATGTGGAATTTAAATCGAGTTTAAGTATGAGGCAAACTTTGTGTTTGCACATACTTGAATTTTCCAGTTTCGTAATAAACTCATAAACTATAATATTGTTTTAAGTGTTTTAAGTTTTAAAGTGCAAATAAAGATTCATAATGGATACATTAGGCCTACTCTTTGACATCAACTAACATCCTTTCAAAAAACGCTTCATAGAAAGTTTAGACAATTACCAAACAGGCATGCGTTTCCTTTTGCCCCTCTACTTTGAAACTGCTCCCGCGTGCCTGTACCTGAATTCTCGCTCAACTGTGTTATTGTACAACTTGCAAAATCTCATGATTACATGAAATAGCATTGCCTGAGATAAATAACTCAGATGAAGACCGATATTACGTACACAGTATGCATATATAACTTGCATCTGTTCATCACTATTATCATGAACTGAAGCCCGACTTACCGATTCCACCACATTCCGTGATAGATGAATTTGATGTCATTGAGAAAACGTATATCTTTCTGCTACCATCAGAAATGGAAAGTGGCGATTATCATTGAGTGAAAGGAAAAATACAGCAGCCACTTCTTAATTAAAAGAATCGAAATGTTTTTTTAAAAAATCGAAGAAGTTGCTACCAAAAGAACAATGAAGTACAGTTTGATCGAAATTCTCACTGCTCCCAAGATTTATTGGAATTCGAAAAAGGTGATTTTTCACTTCAATGTCCACTGACGATGATTAAATCAAACACAAAATTTTAATCCGCATCTGTTAACGCACACCTAACCACACAAGCAATTGATGACGAAGTATACATGTAGAGACGAGAGCAGACAGACACATTTAATAATCCACAGTATAGTAGGAGTTAAGTCACCATCAAAAGTGGTGAACGAATGTGTATCAGTGTGTGCGCGTGTGAGCGATCTAGCGAGAGGGACAATCCCAAAATTCTGCTGTACATCCGATCTTTCGACAGGTCATACATACACGCGTTCGCATACATGTATTACAATCTGTCGCACATATGCTGGCGTTTGAAATTGTACGTTGCCACATGAACATACCAGTGGCACACACAAATTCGCCGTGGACACTTACCTGCATTTGCATACTTAACTTGCGATATGCACGCTAGGGGAGATGGGGAGAAGTGATGAGGTAAATAGACAAACATAGACAGAACCAACATATGGGTATAATCATTCATGACAATTAGAGACAACCGTAGACCTCAGCACATTCGACGGTGTTCGAAAAAGATTTAAGAGTGACGCAAGAAACACAAATCAAAATTAATTTCAATTATCTGGCCAAACAGTCTATTTAAGATCTATAATAGATGCTAAACCACTGTGATTAGCAATGAAAGTACAAACTCAGTGCAGACCTGCAATTTATGCATTTTGCGTAATTTCCGAATATCTCTCCTCTCAGCTTCAAACATCCGCTTGATAAAGGACAAAAACGTCAGTCCGTCGAAGAACAAAGGTACTTTTAGCTCGGCGGCCCGTCTAAACTAGCAGATCTCCAAAATTTTCGAAGTCCTATATAATATGAATCTGTCGCCCATTTCAAAATACAGACACTAATTATAGCTTAGTCTGGTAACTTTGCTATACTTTAGAGTAAGAATATATAACTTGAAGTATGAGGAAAATTTTAAAATTTCATATAATACATTCGTGAGACTGAACACAACCGAAGAATTACATGCATTTTAAGTGACAACTTAGATATTTTCTCTGTATTTTACCGTCTTCAGTTATCTTACCTTGAATTCAATGAGCGCATCAGCGTATTCCTAAAAACATGCGTTGGACAACTCGACAAAGGAGATGAAAATCAAACCCATATTGGAAAATGCTTCATTTAAAAGATTGCATTCAATGTCTACCGCATGTTATGAAAATGTCCCACATTCAAATAGAAAATAGACTAATTATTACAGAACTAAATTCCATTGCAGATAAGATTCAATACTGCTCCGGAAAGTTGCTAGGGAAAAGCAGGCCTTTTGCATAATTTGTAAATACAAAATGACACAAGCGAGTTTCTTGATGCTGCATATTCGAGTGCTTCGCCCATCTCTCGTAGCAACACAGCGGAATGTTTTATGATGAATTGTACAATCAAAGAAGATGGTCTCCTGATGCATAGTGGACATGAGACATGACATAGAAATCTGGCTGAAATAATGGAAGCAAAGCAAAGATAGAGAGGGGAAGAACAACAAATTACATTATCACCATAAGCACAAAGTCATAACGGAATCTCTCTGTCTGCATGAATCAGAGTCAAAATTCTAAATAACAAGGGCCTCTAATGTACATGCTACATGTCCGAATGAACTACTGGGAACAAACAGTTCAATACTGTAAAACGATAACGGGCGTCAGGGATATTCACTAAGCACATCTGGATATGACAAGTGACAGCACTCGCATGAGTGCGTGCACAACGCGGCGGGTTGGTATCAGAAAAGATTCAACGCAGCACATATTCGCCGACACGTAGATCTATCTCTCGAAGTCATCTCCCTTGTTCTCCCCATGTATATCCCTTGTGTGAAATATGTGAAAATCAATATTTGCCATATTTTCGAAGTTCAAGAATCCGTATGGACGGCTTCTTAAATTAGTATTTTTCTTTTCCTGCGGGTTACCAAGACTTTTCAGTATTTCAGAATATAGTAAGGTTGGCGAGCACGAATTAATTTCTGGTCAATGAGCTCAAAGTATTGTCGTGTCGTCCTTTGAAATTTTCAAATTCTTACTAAATCATCTAACTGAAAATAAATATGTCATCGCCTTACTGCATATCTGATACGTAATAAACTGTGATACAACATTCCCTTCTATTCTAGTAGTCGCATTTTTTCAATTTTCTCTCTTTGATCTTCATGAGAAGTTCTGCTGCATCAGGTACACAAACTATCTGTCTCACTAATATGCGCCTGATTTTATGTGCCTAAATTGATAAGTCGCTTATACTTCTCTGATACTTCATCAGAAGGAGATCTAAAGTTGAAGTTGACAATTTACATTAGCTTCTAATGAAAAAGGCGATGAGAAATCATTAAAAGCCGAAAGAGCAAAATATCATTGAATGAATGATTTAGACAGACCACTTTTAGAACATTCTACGAGAGCGACGGACTTGACATTGCAGGCACAGATTAACTTCTTGATGTCATTCTCGGGTAGCTTCAATTCATATAACACCAAGGTTAATTTGTACTCAAACATATCCCCTTGGAATAATTTCATGGCAATTCTAGCACTCGTGTGACGTAGTAATAATATTCTTGTACTATCTTTGAATGCATAAAGTAAAATCACTGTAACATGTGATTGTGCATGTTTGCCAGCTTGTCTTGTTCACTCTCAACTTGTCGTGCCTGAGGAAGGGTGGATCACCCGAAAGCTTGCCAATAAAGAAATTTCGAAGAGAACTATACCACTGAAGAATTCTTTACTTTATGCTAACTTCGTTCTCGAGAAGAAGGAACAATGTATGATATCTTTGAATGATTTGAATTCCTGTCCGCAAGGAAATCATTAATAATCAATTCGGATATATTTCAATTTAGATATCAATGTGATTAAAAGCGATTGGTTGAGGTGTAGTTCGGTAAAAATTTACATATTGCTTTTATTCGCTCAATCAAAGCTAGCTGCATACCCTGATCCTTGCTCGGGACATGATTTCATCCAATTCATCAACTTTGAAGCGCAGGAGCACGGAAAAGTTTCGTGATGACGTTTTCGCGCACAAGTTCTCAATTGAGAGAGATTGGTGCAACGTGCATGCAGAGATTGCGCTGACACTGTCTGATAGGAAAGCTTGATCGACCTGTCTCGCATACATGGTGCTCCATCACTCTCACACAAAGCAGAAATGAGTGACCGAGAAATGAGCGATGAGTCATCCATTGAAATGTGAAAATTAAGAGAAGAATCTCATTTATTAAAAGTTATGATCAGCGCTCATCAATATGCTGTAAAATATTAAGTTATCGAATTTGAACGATTAGTATTTATCTGAGCTTAATTATAAGTCAACCAAACAAATGTTTTTCATGAATCAAATTGGGTGAAGATATTTATGAATGATTGGACCATACTTTTGAATGACGAATAATCGTCCAATCCAACGGAGATGGAGAAAAGGACTCTAAAAGCATAAAGTAAGTAAGAAAAGCAATAATCACATTTTCATGTACGAGTAATGAAGTATACGCCAGGCGTCGAAAATTAGGTCAAGATGCTGGAATGTCAACAGCAATTATATAAGTAAGCATGAAATAAATAACCTGGTATAACCGAATTGTCAGAGTCGTCACACATATATTGTACATGCATATGTGCAACTCGAACATCATACAAGGGACTTAGTTCTCCACGTCATATGAAATTTGTGGAGATCAAGTGAAGACATCAAACAGAATCACTGCATTACTTATGACCATCGGCTACAAGCTAAGTCCCCATACATACTTTTGTAAGAGTTCCAAGGGCTCACTGCCCATCTCTTCAAGAAGCACCTGTAAGTCATACATTCATGAACTACGTCACGGCGATGACACTGGCGGCATTCAGATTATTGTCAACAAAATGAAAAAGGAAAAGGAAACGTTGCTCTTTTGCATTTATTTCATCTACATGTACGTGCCATGGAAAGATTCGAGAGAAGACTACTGGACGTGAAGACGTGCTTTGCGATTGGTTTGGAGACACTGAAAGGGTATCACCATTTATATCAAGCTTAATTAAAAATGTGTTCGCCTTTTTTAGTAGGCACATCTTAGTCACAATTTTGGGTTGAGGTAGGCCCCAATTCTTAATTAATGAGCCATGTTATGTGATATGCACTTATATGACTAAGTCTTAATTGTAGAGATTTCTAATCAAATTGAACCAGTGAAAAATATAAGAGATTAAAGCTCATTAAAAAGTCATCAGTTTTGATAAATAAAATCCAAGATAAGATTGAGACAAAAATTCGACCGAACTACACCTTTAAGTAAAAGAACTTAGTCATGCCTCCCCTTTTGAAAAGTAAACGAAATGAACACGTTTTTGTTATGTGATTCTCAACCATAAGTTGTTTTGAATGCCTTGTTTCGTCAATTTCTGAGTGTGTTCATATGGTGAAAACCAATTACATGTCTTCTGAATTCTTCATCATTAATATGAGCTCTGGAGCACATCTCTAAGTAAGGGGTGTTCGTTAACTTCGACGCGGATTTCGAGACATTATTTTTCAGCGTCTAAGTGTCTATTGCAAAGACTTGAATGAAAACTATGCCATTGATGTCAAGTCTCGTCGTCATCATCGAGTTAGCGATCAATATCGCTACCATAGATATCTAATTTTTAATTAAATGAATCATGTCTATCTGCTGTCATTCACGCGATGCCGTTTCCTACAACAACATCACCTCGATCACCGATTTCGGCTACTGAAAAGACTGTTGTTCATGTATTGGTACACCACTATCGATCGCAAGGGATGTCAGCTTCAATCATAAAGAAAAACCTGCTTCAGATTGATGGTTGGAATGTTACGGAAGGTGGAATAAGAAACATGTAGAACAAGGAGTTGGAAGAGATTGTGGACAGAAGGGGAAAAGGTGGAGGAAGACCATCACGATCACCAGAGACGAAGCATCATCATCAAGAATCAACAATATTCGATCTCCACCATTCAAAGATTAGTCAAAGAGCAGCGCGATCAGACCATCAGCAGGTCAACAATCTCAAATGAGTTTAAGCGAAATGGTTTGAAATCTCTTCGCTACGGATATGTGGGCGCCTTAAAAACGTTTCACATTGAAAATCGTTTGGCCTTTGCTGATCGCTTTAAGGACGAACCCGTAGAGTTCTGGGAAAGATGCCTCTTCACTGATGAGAAGATGTGGGATGTGGGAGCTGGACTCAGGAGGTGTGAACCGACGAAACAAGCGTCTGCGAGCCGATAGGGCCTCTGAGGTTCCACCGATGGATAAAGAACAGTATGCAAGAAGATGGCATGTCTGGGGAGGTCTGTCGGTCAATGGGCTTTCTAATCTTGTTTTCCTCTCACACTCGGTGGATGGTAATTCATACAGAGCTCTTCTGATGGACAACATGGACAACTTCAAGCAGTTATTCCCTTCAATGGAACACCATGATATTCGAAGATGACTGGGCTCGTCCACACACAGCTGAAGAAAGCGTGAAGTTTAAAGAGCAGCATTTTCCGAACTTTTTTCGGACACGTCTTCGTGAGAAGGAGCATGAATGGTATGCCCCTTCAAAGATGGATGACTTATGGCCAATTGAACGAATATGGCGCCATCTGGTTAACGTCGTCTTCAATGATTGGCCATTACCTGGGTCTAATGATGAGTGGAAAGAAAGGATTCAGTCTGCGTGGGACAATGTCTCCGTGGAGTTGTGCGTGCGACTTATCCATGAGATTCCGGCCAAACTTCATCAGATTGCCAACAATAATGGCACAAAAATTCATCCGTCTTGGCGATGCAAAACCTCACAGCATCGGTGCAGGTGCAGCATTTGTGATCCGCAGGATTCCAATGATTCCTTCACAGAAGATAGTGAACTTCTCCTGACGGAAATTGAATCTCAGGAATATGATAGTGAATAAAGCAAAGCCAACGTGTCTTGTTTTTTTGTTTAAAAGAAATTCTACCTGATCATTTTGCTTTTATTTCGCTAGTAGGGGTCACATACGAAAGACACAGTCTGGGAAGTATATTTCATTCATATGGGAAAACTTCATGGCGTTAGAAACTTATGAAATAATTATCTAAAAACCGCGTCGAAGTTAACGAACACCCCTTAGTTGTTCTAATGCCTTGTGAAATTATCTTCGTCACTACTGACAAAATATACCAGTGCCTCTCCTTGTTTCTTGTAGCACTTAGTGCTTGAAAATTGTCTGGCTGATTTTACAGGTGATTTTTGGGCTTTCTGTTTGTGATTTTCATGTTTCTACGCCGAACCATTCACCAGAGAGTAGAAGGCCATCGAAATGGACGCTTTTGATCAAATTCTTTGCGCTAAACACCGCACGAATTCTATCAACTATTTTCCTTTCGCTGGTTTGAGCCAAATTTTCTTCCAGATACTTCATTTCGTAATTGCGACGTGATTTCCGGGAGCTTAACAAATTGATTAGGCAGAAAAGTTTTTTTGGTTTATTCAATGATGAGGCCAGCTATTCTGAAGAAAAAGGACTTCATGCCAAGAACGCTCATTTTACTTATAATTCAATACCAGATGTGCGAAGCAACATCTCCAGGCTAATAAAAAAGGATCTAGATAATTTACAATGCGATCTTACGCTACAAGGATCTACATGTAGAATTTTATACATATCACTCTTGGATAGCTAAAGCTTCATCCAGATTCTAAAATAAAGAAAATGATGAACAATTGATTATTCAATTTCATTCTGTTAGGCCTCAGCCATACTGCGAGCTTTTTCAAGCGTTTCCGAACAAAGCGTTTTACAGCAAATATATAGTCATCATTACCGCAGTTGTAGACTGCCACACTGCGAGCAAAGCAAACGAGGGCGATTAATAGCTTACAGACATACGCTTGCTCGAGACGCTCGGGACGCTCGTGTTTGCTTTGCTTTCAGTGTGGCCGAGGCCTTAGACGCTCAATGAATTGAATTTGACTTATATTTGAAGATTGTATTAATGTGATTAAACTATGTAAGCTCATTTATCGATAAAATCGTAATTTGAAATAGGGCTAATTCGCGTTGAGTGCCGCTCTGTCGTAGAAAATAAATTTGATTCTTCCTCATTCCTTTACAAAGCGATGTGTGCATTCGCTGTGATGATAAGAATATACCAAATTAACTAGATCGAAAAAACATCAAATCGATTATACGAGTGTGTGTGAAAATCACGCTAAAGCATCCCGGATGCTTCCTTGTGTATTGTTGGATTCGCTAATCTGATGCGGATATATGTAAATGTATAAGAAGAACGTTTATGTACCACACCACTTTAAAATAAATATAATTTCCATATTAATTCGTCAGAAGGAAAAATGGCCAAAGTTAATTAAACAATACTACAATAGACATGTATTGTTTATTTAATCAAAGCTTGAGGGAAGAGGACAAGCCAATACACCAAAAGTGTCCTTAATCAGAAGATCACAGGCAAAGAAAGTAAAGTGTGGATGATAAAGGAATCATAGATGAGTCATTATGTAACAGCTTGGCAAAAATGTTTAGGCTATAACTCATATGTGTATGACTACATGCAAGTAAGCACTGAAACACAGAAAATAAGGAAAAGCGAAAACAGTTATGTGGACATGAAATTTACAATAACTAAGTTATAGCTAGACTCATTTGTCACCAATAATTAATTCCTTGGCCACGCTGCGTCTCATACAGATTCTACCGCAGAACTGACAACAGCAAGACTGCATTTGTCAATTAGCGGGTAAACATTCATCAGCGTAATGCTGAATCCGTTCAGTAGCAAATAGTGTTGTTGTCAGTTCTGCGGTAGAATATGTATGAGACGCAGTGCGTCCAAAGAATAAATTATTTGTGACAAGTGAGTCTAATTTCCCATGCATTATTCAAATTTTCCGCACACGAAGAAGATAAGTGATGACTAATGACCGCATGAAAGGGCAAACATGGAAATACTGAAGAAGAATATAAATATTAAAACCAAAAACCAAGATAACATACCAGCGATTCATTCGGCAAAACCCTTCAAATTATCATCTCTTCATAGGGCTTAGTGGAAGCTCATTGACGGCCCTCCTGAATGCTTCAACGCTAACAGATGTTGGAAATACATCTAAATGAAACCTATTCGTCAACCATGCTATTCGATGAAGGAAGGACTTCCTGAAATACTCAGTTCGACAACGAGGATTAGTAACAAGGCATGATCTGGCAATAGATTATTATGTAAATAATGAAGCGATGTAACAGACCTTCAATTTGCTGCTGACGCTTATGGAAGCAAAACTAACATAAATCGCTGAGAACTTCATGCCGCATATGTTACAGGCTTATAGCTTTATGAGCATACAACTTTATTGATGTAGTAACGACAACGACGACGAGAATCCTTAGAATGAATCCCCTTTTGATGCTTTATAAATGAAGAGCCACGAAATTCATTAAGATATATATTAGCAAAAGGCCCTTCGTCCAATTGCAAGGGGTACCAACTTAGGACAGAAGCAAATCTTAGATACAAACTTCGGTGTGCGCAAAATTTAAATCATTACAACAAATATTAGGAAAGATGTAGAGATATTCTTATACAAGAACATGTAAAAATCAAAATACAGAATACTGTGAGACGTAAATAATCCACGTCCCAACATCTCTTCATGAGCTTCGTATATCTTTTCATTTACAAAATATCAAAAGAGGATTCATTTTTTATACAATTTAAGGTATATTAATGCTGTTGAATATGATTGCCATAAATCAGTTCATGGATGATTTGTAGATCGATCTGCGATAAAGCAACCTGATTCACAAAATGCAGAATACCGTTAGTCATATGAAGCTATGAAGTCTCAAAATCTCAAAGGACGATGCACTTACCTTCCTTAGCTTTAATGTAATTGGCAAATTCGTCAATCTCTGATCCACCAGACAAATCCATAAACTGCAAAAACAACAAACGATGTAAAGACATACAGCACATGAAATGTGTCTTTGTTACACAGTTCAATATGCAGTATATAGTCTTATAATACTGCTATGTAATACAGCTTAGTTTATACATGCAATACAGTTAAAGTGTTGAAGAGGCCTTGGTTAATCATTTTCTTTAAGTTTTTGTTGGGAATTTAATTTAAATATTTAATATTATTACATGTAATTTAATTGAAAATTATTACCATCTTGTCTACTTGGTTTCCCAACAAAAACTTGAAGAATATAATACAGTTATATCTTAATAATAATCAAAAGGTAATGTATTCACACATGGAAACATCAAAGAAGTAGAAAATCCCGAAGCTCTTCACTTTCGTCTCTTGAGCTCAACGCTGGACATAGATTTTGTATAAAAATGGATTCTCTTAGTCTGAAGTTGGCAGTGCCTGAATCTCTGGCAAAGATCTTTGCTCTTATTGCATTCGTATTACATGTTCGTACATGGCGGCATACTGACGATTCGGGACGGGTGATGTTCTTTTATCCTTTGGCGTAGATGTTGATGTGGATATTGATGGAGATGCCTATGTATGTGGGAAAGGAGCTAGGGCACAGAATCTGATACACAGTGTTTCTTTCTGTTGTATACATATTTTGTTGTTGTTGACTGGGCAGTTGACTGCGCAAGGAGGTTCAGCATTTTTCCAGAGATAACTCCTTAGGGTTTGTGTCTGATTGGCGATTCGCAAGTTGATCCCTTCGCGGCGTCATAATGGACACAATGGACATCACAATGGACGAAGAGATTTTTTCTTGCTTGTTTCTTGAAGAATTGAAATTGAGGCGTATTATTGGTAGACATTGTCACTGAGAAATTCAACAAGCTCAATGAATTTCAATCTACTAAACTTTCCATTTCAAAGCGAATATTTGGGTGCTGTTGATTCAAAATGTTGAGTAAATCACTAGCTTAATCAATACTGGATATCACTGCAAAACAGTCATCCACGTATTCGCTGGCTTTTCTTTCCCTTTTATATCCATGACGCAGGCTGTGAAGCCTAAAATATCGGAAATTATAATAACAAAAATTTGCAGCATCAATTTTGATCATTTTGGCAACAATGCTACTAAAAAATAATTTTGATATCTTAATCAAAATGTATTATATCATTCACACATTATATCACATATCTCATTCAAACATTATTTCAGACAATATATGCAAATTCAATATGTTTTCCTAAGGAGATAAAATATAATACTATCAGTAGAGAAAATAACTTGTTGAGTTCTTAATAATGATTTCATATTTCAACAATTAGCTGATTCTTAAGAAAATAGATTTTAAACAACCAAGCAAATTTCATAAAAAATGCATGTGTATAAATTCAAACCCGCTACTTCAAGTACTGCTGTCCAAATCAATAACCATTTAAATATCTAGGTAATTGACGCAATGCTGCTGAGTTCAACCTGTTATTTAATGTGTTGATTACCGACTATGCCATTACATTACCATCCCGCCCGGAGGGGCGGGTGATCAGCAAATATATATTGAAATATAAATTTATAATGGCACTTCGCATAGAATACAAGGCCACTTACAACGAAAGATGACAATGAAGGAATACAGTGTAGTCGCAGACAGGATGATCCACCTATATGTAGGGTTCTCTTCGTGGTCTGCTTGAAGACACGTAAGGGTGGCTCAGCTATAATGTTAGCCGGGATTTTATTCCAAAACCAGTGCAGCAGCAACAGGACTTGCTCTGTAGCAGGGATCGTAAATGCTAACAGAAAGAAATACGGAAAATTCTTAACATATTTCGCACACGCGTATATTCTACCGAATTAGCGTGAATGACTGCTCAACTTCATGATCTTCAAGACCGAATGTTAGCCTTGATAAGCAAATTTGATTGGCTCGTTTATAGATTTTTTTGCCAATACAGCAAAACATGCGATAAGTGACAACTCTCGAGAAATTATGAAGGTGTGGGCAAATAGATGTCTGTTCACGGAAGGTCTGTACCTTGATGAAAAACCAATACAATGCATGAATACAATGCATGTCTTTAAAATGCTGCATATACACAGAGATGACAATGATAGTTAATGCATTTTAATTACGATTAAAAACTTAAAGGTGTAGTTCGGTCAATTATACATATCGTTTTTATTCTCTCAAACAATGCTAGCCGCATCACTGATTCCTGTTCTCCACTTTTTCTCATCTTATTCATCATCGTTGAAGCGCAAGATAGTTGCAAAGTTTCATGATGACGTCACCTCCGGTAGCTCTCCAATGAGAGAGATTGGTTCAACATGCATGCAGAGTTTGCGCTGATACAGTTTTCGTTAACAGGGAAGTTTAATTGACCTGCCTCGACCACGTAACGCTCATACATTCTCAATCGAAGCAGAAATGAGTGACGGAGGTACTCGAATGCATCATTCATCAGTTGAAATGTCGAATTATAGAGATGAATCTCACTCAATAAATGTGATTATCTGTACTGTATTATGCAAACCACATTGCTCATAAATATACTGTAACTCGAGCGAAGTCGTCTTATTTGATAAAGTATGCATGTAAGTTCAAAGATATAAACTAAATTTTCATAAAACATATTGGGATTTTGGGGTGAAGATACTCATGAATAGGTCTGTACATGCAAATCACATTCTTAAACATTAAAGCATGCGGTAAACCATCTATGCGGCAAACGGTCGAAAATAGTGAAAATATGTTGAAATGTCAACGAAATTAATATAAATGCAAGTATATAGCCTACACATTCATCGCAAGCACATGTGCAACTCGTGCATCATACAAGGAACTTCCTTTCCACCATCACATGAAACTTGTAGAGAAAAAATTGAAAATCAAGCAGAATGGCAGTACCGCTATTATTCTAACTCTTTTCTTATAGCTGTCATCAATAAGCAAATTCTCCACAATTCCTTTTTCTCAGATGTTCGACGACTTACAGCCAATCTCCGTGTAGCTTTCCTATACGTCATGTAGGCTATTCATGAGCTACATTGTAGTCTACGTTCAGGTTATTCTCAATCACCGTCAACATAGCTCTCATCTTGTGAAAAAGATAAGGGAAATCTAACCTTTTGGCAGATATTTCAAAAAGTATTATGGAATGATACGAGAGAAGATGCATGGATACATTATACCAATTATAGGGTACGATATTGAAAGATTCTTGACTGACATGATGCTGAATGAGCTGATAAAAATATATTAGCTGCGAGTACTATGACACTAAAATACCACACTCGCATAGTAATTGAGTCAGCTGCTGCTTCAAGGTTCAATGTCTTAGGGCTGCCTCATCGTGTAGAGCAATTTGGCTTGTGCTTCCAGCAAATGAAGCATCCGACGAAAAAGAGACATGATCGGCTCGCGTTCAATTTCTCTACAACTTTATCTCGCCATTTTTTAAATTTCAAAATCAATGATTGTTTTTACAAATTCAAGGTAGGAAAAGCTGTCTTTTCCAGCGGGAAAGATGATTGTTTCATGTTACCTAAACAAATGGGGTAATGGAGCATATCGTAGATCTTTCACCGTATGTTTTTAGTAGAATGAATACAGCATACCCCAGAATGTTTTGACGGAGCAAATAATGCTCTTCCAACTTTATTACTCCATAATTTTTGCATTTTCTTGTCTAGTGGAAATATATAAAAGCATTCATTATAAATGTTATTATCACTCTTATCCTTGCAATTAAGAGCTCAGCACTGCACCATAGTGGTAGTCGAATGTCGATGGACAATGAGTAAGTGAACTTTACTTCCGCGCGCAGTCTCACGGCACATTTCAGCGCGTGGCTGCAACCTCCTCTGCAGCACCGAGCAGCGTATAATTGGTGTGTCCGTAGTGACGTCATCATCAATTCAGTTTTCGCCTGCTGTTCGCGAAGGACGCTACTTAACATGGCGACAGGTGTCTCGTTTAACTCAGGGGGAGACAGAGTTAAGACTGAGACAAAGTCAAAAATTCGACCGAACTACACATTTTAAGTATGCCTGTAGAGCAGGAAAGCCATGTACAAAATTGCACATGTTTATATAACATTCAATGTACATTGTACATGTGCAAATACTTAATAACACACTCGGTCTGTGTCTTTCCCTTGAACGCTAAGTCCATTTGTTCAGCTTTAACTTAAATCGAAAACTCATTCTATCAGAAAGTTTTCTTGAACACACAATCTCAACAGAGACTCCAAAAATCTCTAAATAAAGTAAAATAAATAAGTAATATCTCTAAAAAGTATACAATTTCAATTAATCTGTAATATGTCATAAAACTATAGCCTAATGAACGAAGCTTGTACAATGTACATGTACACATGGTAAAGTGATTGATGTTCAATTGACCTGACAGATTTATTCCAGAAAATAATTCCCCGATAGTTTTAAAAACCTAGAGGAATCATCCAACGGATGACGAACGCTTCTATTTCTTTAGAGGCAAATATTTCTGTCTTTGAGCATCCGCTCATTGTAGGGAAACGGGCAATTTTTTTCATTTAAATAGAATAATCAAATTAAATATTGAGTTGCATATTAACTTGGATTTTTTCATTGTCCACGTACGCGCTGTGGAGTTGTCCGCTGATTGAAAGGTTTTTGAATGATAATTCAGTCCCTAGCTGAAAATAGTGTCCGCAAATGGCAGGTGTCTGTTCACTAAAGGATCTTCAAATTGCAGATTTTACTGTATTGTAAAAAGTAGCACAAAATGTGTTAAATGCACTGGATATTTGATGGACGGAAAAGGGCGGACGCGATGCAAAAAAGACGAAAAGGAGGTAAATTTTCGGGATCTGCTTTGTTGCTAATGGTCTTTCGACGGGCAGCATGTACTGAGATCCAGAGATTTTGATGATCTGAATTGGAGACCGCTTAAGACCGTGCTCCAGCTACCGGTACGGCAGGCTAGAACTCTTTTTTTCACAAACAATCATTGAAATTATTTATGTTTGATTAGTTACTCATCCTCATTCTCCGTGTTGGTTTTTTATGTGTGACTGGCTTCGGCCGTCACAATTAGCAAAACACGTTTTTCCTTATTGTGAACAGCCATAAGATGTTTCATGTTGATTGCTCGGGTTATTTGGGTCTGGTACTTTCTGACTCATTTGCGATCGAACTTATATTTCACTGTTATTCATTGCACTGCCACATGTTTCAAGTTAAGTTGTGACAGATCCAACATATTCAAAGCACAAGGCGTCAGGCAGCTCGAGGATCTCGAACCCACTGGTAGCGCCTTGAGGTCCTCCCCACGAAGATCTACGAAAGGTTAGCCAAATGACTTCTTCCTTTTAAAGAATCCTCTATCACTGCTGTCCTCTATTGTGCCAGCACCGATCTTTCTAACACTGTCTGTCGTCTCTACAAGTCTACTGTACGTCCATTGATAGAACCATCGGTTGACCTCCCCCCACAACGCATCTTGACCCTCTCGATCGGCTTAGAAATCGTGTCAGGAATCCAATGAAAGAAAACTCCGCTAACGAGTTACAGCCGTTCTCCGTCAGATGGAATGAAGCTTCATTTAATTGAAGGTCT
This sequence comes from Prostheceraeus crozeri, assembly GCA_907163375.1. Lineage (NCBI taxonomy): Eukaryota > Metazoa > Platyhelminthes > Polycladida > Euryleptidae > Prostheceraeus > Prostheceraeus crozeri. The sequence goes on from CAJQUW010010155.1 coordinate 69,497, forward strand.
GTAGTAAATGAGTGCGCATCCAAGCCTAAAATATTCATCAGAGGCACACGCGGACCTAATGCATTCACATGCCATGGCCATCACGACAGCTTATAACACATACCCACCGTAAATGACTGAAAGTTTCTGTTCGCATGACGTAAATTTAGAATCAGCTTCCCCAAACCAATTTCCCAGACCAATTCAATCTTGATACTTTCAAATGGCGCCGGAACAGGTTTCTGGTTTGGATAATTGGACAAGCATAGAGGATCTGATAACGTTACTTTTGCTCATTAAAATTAATATTATTTTCTAGCTTTTCATTGAATAACCCCTATCTTTACTCATTATAGTTGCTGTTCTATGGGTGAAACCTCTGCAAAAAATGGATGTTGCATGCAATTTTTGGTACTTTACAATACTTTTTTCAATACAAAGTCAATTGCTTCTGAATCACAGCACATTGGCAATTTTAGACTGAAATAGTAGTAGTAATGTCTTTATTCAAAATAATGGAAATCACTAGTTACAGAAAAGAAAATTCACGTATACAGATTCAAGAAGAGGAAATGCACAAAGGAAAATTCAATATCGTTGGTTGTTCACAATTCTTGCAGTTGACAGGATAAAAGATGATTACTGCCTCAAGAAAGTTCTCGAAAGAGGCAATTCATATTGTTGTGTGCGGTCGAACTGCCTAGGGTGCCTGAGGTGCTGCAAAAGGTTGCCGTCTTTTGAAATGTGAAGAAAGAGCATGATTGCAATGTTGGTTGGACGAATGGCTATAGGCACGAATGAGCTACACATGCGTTCAGTACCACAAATGATTCGATGAGAAAAACTAACACATTCTTTCTCATCACTAATTTGAGTCGATAAGTCACAATCTACATCTCTTGCAACAGGAATGGCAATAACGATGTCGTCAGCGTACAATGAGATCATGGCATTTGCATTTGAAGGGCGCATGGAATGCAAGTGAGTGCAAAGGAGAAATGGGGGTTCCTCCTTGAGGCACTCCAAAGGTCACAGGTGTAAAAGAAGTGTGGCATCCCTGGGAAATCTTGGTATGCTGATGTCGACCTTGTAATAAAGGGATCCATCTAACATCGACAAGTGGAAAGGTAGATAGCCTAATGAACCATCAAAGACGCAGTTGGTTGTCTCGTGAATTATAAATCGAATTTTAATACAAATTTGAAAATTTAAAATCCGGTACATCCCTAATATTTGCTTGACCACGTTTTGCAAATATTTGTCGGCCATTGCAGAGGTACAGTTCAAATGTCAATGTTTGGCCTAGGAGCGCTTTCTTCGGGAAAAAAGTTAAAAGTAAAACAAATATTTACCCAAATTTTCCAATCTTGCTTTTTCAAGGATGCTATGATTACATTTTCTGCTTTGGCTACTCTTCCTTAATCAAGCCTTTAATAAAAATGACGAGCACATACGCCAAAGGCGTCTCATGAGAAGACACAAGGCAAAGATGTCGAAAAATATTCAAAAAGGAAAATTATCTTGATCTATGAAATCGTCAGTGTACTCAACAAGGATATGTAGTTAGGCATTTGCTTCTGTAGTCACTTTATCTTCAACAAGCGGGATAAGAGCATGGACGTGCATTAGCAAGACAGAATATGAAGAAAAACCCAAAAATCGTGATGATAGCTATAGAAAGACTAGAAACTGCGCTCGTGTCCGATCGCAGAAGTGCTTGGGGTGAGGGACTGTTGCCACCAATCAGACAAACCGCTTTGAACTGAATACAATCATGCATATACAAGCTACTCAAAAGGTCAGAGTACAGGACGAACCTGAGCCTTGTAAAGAATGAGCCCACGCTCATCAAAATTGGTGTTAACTTGTATCATCAAAGGTGTATCAGCATGAAATGCTCGACTGAGATGGACAACTCAATTCATTGAAGCAAACCGAATAAAAGGGAAGCTAAATGTGACCATGATGTGATAATTGCTACATTTTCTTATTGATGTATATAAATAATAAAAAAATTAAAAATTGAAATTATTAAAATAATTATTAATAAATTAATAGCAATTATGGTCTGCTAAACACGACGAGTAGAAACATGGATGTGAGAATACTTAATCTTACTTTTTAACCAAGAGCATTGAGCTTTAAAGAATCGCTGGACGCATGTAGAAAAATACCTTTTTAGGTGAACTAAGTATCACAATCAATACTCATTGAATGTGACTTGAAGTACGAAGTCAGTTGCCTTTCGAATGGTTCGATGATTATGTTTTGGACAATAAACCACTTCCTGAGTGGTAGCTGCAGAGGAAATTAATTGTGTACTCTGCTTTGCGTATATCTAAAAAAAAGAATTAAATGTAGGCTAGCTATCCCAGTAATTTCAAAACAGAATGTGTCGTGTCACGTTCACGTGATTATTTCTAAACTTTGCTACCGAAAAATTGACATCAGGTAGATCTTCTTCATACTAGATAGAGGTTAAACTGCTGTTGGTATGAATGCCCCAGTTCTTAAATATTATATAAGCACGAAAAGTTGTAGGATTGAAGAAACCGAGGACACTTTCCAATCTGACATCAACATGAAATCTACTAACACTATGCGAGTGGTAAAAATGAAGAAAAATCAGAAAGTAATTTGAGAAAATTCTTTGCTTTTTCCATTTGCCTACATACTTGAAAATATTCCAATAAATAACAATGCTGACTGCCTTAAGAACAAACGGAACGGGTCTGTCACCTTACACATGACAAGTGCGATTGGTGACTTTTATCATTGTAAATGTAGATGAACAGAACGCTAATCGCAGCCAAATTTGTAAATAAATAATTCGTGCGCAATTTTGTGACTCTTTTTGAAATCCTGAAGATTATGAAATTGGACTATGAATATATATGACGATCAAAATAGAAAACAAGATTTTGACAAATTCAACTGACAACAATACAGGTAGTATATGGATGAGTGATTGCTACCACCGAGGGGTTTACCAATTTCCATTAACCTTTGCATAGTGTTCAAATCCAAGCAAGTGTGATATTCCTACCAAGTTTTATCGGGGCGATTTCACACAGTTATTGCTAAATTATACACATTTTTCAAGGTGCTTACTTGCTATTTTCTACAAATTACCCCGTTGTTTCAACTACTCAAATGCAAATAGCCGCTTCATCATTTCATGTGCCAATTGGTTGGAATACTGCTTGCCTACAGCTCCAAATCTGAATGGCACTGGCTGACTCACCGGTTTACCGATTCACCTGATTACTGCGTGCATTTTCGGTCACAAGACCTATACTGACTAACCTAGCACAATTTTGCTTCACACCTGTCTCAGGCCTCATACTTCTCAGCTAAAATCAATACATGAATTGAGCATCGGAATCACGACTGGTTGTTTTGAATTGCTTCCCCTTACTTGATCACTCGTCATCCACGTTTCCCTCCAATCGATTACAAAGCACTGAATGTAGGAAAATTGAATTTAGAGTTTCAGTCATGTAGATAGTCTCTGTTTTAAGCAGGTATGAATGGGCATAAGCCTACACAAAAAATCAGTATAACGATTCAAAGGATATAGTATCCACTGAAAATTTGTATATCTACAAAAAAACTCAGCATATTTGCATCACCAGTCCATCATCAAAACACATCTGATAGAAACGAAGATTTACATGAATGTCTGCGTTGTGAATTGAGCTAGGCTATCCTAAGTAGGCCTAAATTGACTTCAAACGTCAATGATGGATTTCACGGAGACTGTCAGGCACCACCTCGCATTCTTTATAGAGACCAGCAACGCTCGCAAGAGCCCATTATTAGAATGCACTCCTTTAGATGCCGCAACGTGGTCCTCTGACAAGTGGGACTGGACAACTGGCACTACCGCAATGTCTTCGGTTGACTTAGATGAAAAATAAATAATACACACGTGCTGCCAATTCATTATGGTCAAGTCTCAGAAATTCAACTTCACTCACATAGAGTTATTTCCGATGCAAATTCATAACTACAGACAAATATAGGAAAATAAGTAGGCCCGTCTTGACCTTGAAATGCACGGTAAATTTTTGAGTTATCAGAAAAGTTAATGTGTAATTCAAATAGATACAGTCTAACATAATGTGAATTCAGTCTTTTGTTGTACTCGAATTTTCGCTTCATTTAGGCTAATGGTCAGACTAGAATGTACAACAGCCGTTTGTTGAAAAGAATATTGTCTTCTTGGTCTGACACCAATCTGAATGAATATTGCTAATCCAAAGAAATATCAAATTGCTGAAACCATAGACATCGGATTACATTATTAGCAGTGGCGTCGCGTGCTCCCAGACCATACGCCTTCGCTCCAAAGTGGATTCCTATATTTTGTGCAGCAGACAGCATCAACTGCATAAAATTATTAATTTATTGATTAATTTAATAATAATAATTAATCGATAATTATTAATTTAATTCATAAATACTTAATTTCAGTGAATTTTCAAACTTGTACGCACATGAACATTCAAATCATGCTGGCATCCATGACTACAGAATGAAATGATGTGAGAAATAGATACTGATATTTAAATGAAAGGTGCACTGAAATCCATAGTATACCAAATGTAGACTATTCTGCATGTGAATTGTGATTCACTGTGACTCCCTCCTTTTTCTGAACAGCCTCATACGCATGCAATCTTAAGCTGACTGTTCGTCAACGCGACTCTTGTCTTCCCAAGATTTTAAACGTCAAATGACAATGAAAATATGATGTTGACTTCTCACATGACGCTTGATCACCTTGGTAAGATTACTATAGAGAACATTCACTCTCGAGGAAGCTCTCACTAACGCAAGACTCTGTTGTGATTATTATAGCTTGTCCATCACTTGCATGTTTCAAATTTAGGGCTGCTAAAATGTTTTTTGTGCTCCTCCTGATATTCTATCCCTTGAGAGTGGTTTAGTTTTTATTTCAATGCCATAAACTTCCTATACGGTGGCTAGAGTTTTCTGCATAATCCCTCGGACGACTGGACGGTGTAGAAAATAGCCACTGTTGAAATCGACACCATAAAGATAATATCACAAATATGCCTTGAATCATTATCTCTGACTGAATCCCACATCAAATTATGGAACCTTCATCGCTATCTCCTTTCTGCGGCTTCTAACCTTCCGATCCAACATTCAGCCATTGGTGAACGCAGACACGACGATTCAGCGCGTCATCATCTTCTCCAAAATTTGGCGAAGCCACGAATAGGAAAAATTTGCGCATTCAGATAGCTGAATCTAAGAATCTATAAATAGATATTTTCTGGCATTGAGCCTGCAATATATTTGCTTCTTCGCTTCTATCGGGAGAAGACGATCGAGCTAAGCGCACACGCTCCACATATCACACAAACACACAAATCTCTGTGATTTGCTGTGAACACATCCCCAGCGCATTGTGTGATTGCTTGAAGATCCCTGCAGTTAACAACTGAGGGCTGGCGCTCGGAACGTATTTGAGAGCAGTGACTTGAAACTGTAAAGTGTATGTAAAGTTGTAAACGTAAAGATGCTCTCAAAAACAAAAAAATAAAACTATTTGAGCCTTTGTTTTATGAACGTAAATGATTAATTTTGGGTATGCGGCGAGGGCCTCGCAGGCACGGAGACGACGCCACTGAATATTAGGATAGTAATGTTATCCGATGTCTATGGCTGAAACCTACCATTGTTTAATCTTTTTTGCCCTATGGCGGCAGAAAGAAAACAGAACAGCATCAGTCTTTCGAAGCCAGGGTTTAGTGATGCAAATGGAAAATTTTGAAATTTATTTTTCGGTGATTGACGTTTTTCCTTTGTTTTGGAGACTTGTTATAGTCGCTTGAAAAGACTATGTAATATTCAAAGACCGAAAACTTCTCTATCATCCCTGCATGTTACCTTTTGGGACCAACTGCACGCTTTCCACGTCTATTTCAGATTTTTCCAAATGAATTTCAGACATTAGATGGATTTCAGATTTCTCTAATTGAATTTCAGATATCTGTCAGAAACTCAACTTTGAAAGGATCTTAAATTCAACTGGAGAATCTCCAATTTATCTGGAAATGTCTGAAATTCATTTGGGTAGATCTGAAATCGATTTGGAACTATCTGAACCATCTGAGCTAGAAATGGAAGATGAACAGTTTGTCCTCATCGAAGATCGGACAATACTCCAAAAGTTAGAAACTGTCATAGATATTCTTCTACTCATCACAGATACCTTTAGTTTCCAAATATCTCACGAGTTTACAGTCTTTATCTTCCAATATGTTCGCTTTGTATAATGCTGTGGTGGACTGTGTGCTTATACTTCACATGTTCATCAACACATGGAGAATTTGTATCATTATAATCAAGGTTGCATAATTAAGCCTAACTTTCAAGCTATAAGCAAGCTCACAAATCAAGTGTATTATTTTTGCTCCAGATCTTTCACATTGCATGATATTAAACCCCCATTGCAAAGGAAAAAAGTCCCGTTATCCCAAACGGTGTCTGTGATAATTAAAAATGCTAACAAACAAGCCATTGGTGGTAAAGAAATGCTCAAAATCCGCAGACGGGAGTCGTATTGCCACGATCGTTTTAATCGAAAAAATATGATGAAATCACGAGTTTTAGAACAATTCCATTGATGTGTCCATACCTCGGCTGTGGAAGCGGTCAAATTATAGGGCCTAATATCACAAAAAAATCAAAACTTTCAATATTTTCCAAAATTTTCCAATTTTTTCCATAATTTCCCACGAAAAATTTTCATCACAACCAGGGTTGCAGGCAAAGTGGTCTTTCTACAAACAAGTCCTGAAACTAGGTTTTCAAAGAATATTCAGTAACGGAAAAGTTCCCTATCATTGCCTTTTCAACACTTAAAACTTACGGAAATAACTCATTTGTCCCCAAAGAAGAATTCAGACGATGTCTGTAATCGCTTCAGAAAAAATTGCAAAAAAATGAACACATTTTCAAATGCTGCTTTTGTATTGAACTAGGTCTTGAAGTCTCTGATCAATATTTGCTATAACATATCTTTTGGTAAAATATCGAATTTCAGAATCTTCTAAAATTATTTAGGAGAATCCTCGAGAGCTTACTCTATGCTCGAGAGCTGAAAACGTTGAATTGTGTCATTTCAGTTTGCCATTCTGGCCCTCCATAGACATGAAGTTAAATGCCTGTGTCATGAAGCTGTCAATAGTGTTGAGAAATCGTCTTCAAGGTCATCCATCGTTTGTAGCTTCTCTCTCCCCCCTCCCAAAGACTGCCAATGTAATGACAATGCTGCCGTTTGTAGCATGTTTTATTAAAAGTTCCTTGATATTTTCAAAGATGTGAGCATGAGTGTCATGCTCATTTCGTGTGCATAGAGATTATTCATCAAGTTTAGAATTTGAATTGTTTCACAGATCGTTCTATTGCATGCATTTCTTTTTGTTCCAAACCGAAGAGTAGAAGATAGGGCCTAAAGCAATATATCAAAATTTTAATTTGTTGTTTTTTCTGCGATCCATAACAATTTATAGGCCTACATGTGCAAATAAGTGTTTGAAAGAGAAAAGAGTTGTAATTGTTCGAGAGCAAGCATAGAGCAAGTTTCCTATTGAAATGACACTTGCCGGCATTCATTTTATAGCCCTTCTGCAAAAGAAACACAATAGTTGCCATTGTAGTTTCCAGTCGATAAATGGAAGTCATTTCAAAATAAAAAGAGACATGTTGCTAAATAAATATCTATGTGAATAAAACTAGACCTTTTATTTTTCTCATCTGTCTGACAATGGCGGGGTGCCACGTACAGAAACACACATCGTGTAGTAGGCCTATATATACAGAATTTCTCTTGTTGTAAATTTGTTGGACTTAGGATGAAATTGACACCAAGTGATTCATTTGATTTGCGTCGCACTCATGCATTCCAGAATGATTGTTGTCCAATGAGTAATGAATATTCCCATATGCAAAAAAATTTCATAGGTTCACAGCAACTAAAGTAGATATTGAGTTGGCTTTTGGGAGGGGTTATCCTAAAGTCCCCTCCTTGAAGCCGGTGCAACACCTGCCCTAAACTCGTGCCGTCGTTCCTGCTTTGCACATTGACTAAATCTCGTCGTCGTAGATGTGAGAATGCAGTGAGCAGGAATTTCTTCGGAGGGGTACAAAAGTTGCATGTTTCATAGAATGATCAACAAAAAAAGACACGAAATATTTCAAGAATTTGGATGCCGAGAATGTCATACATCAAAGTCTGAGAAATACATGATGGAACAGTCGGGCAGATAACTGCAGCGTTACTTTGAATAAGCATTTTGTCGTCAGTATCAGCTGGGATCAGCAGATTAGAGATTTGATTGCAAGACAGCAGGAGACACGCTACAACATTGATCAAATCAATTGATTTTGAATTCTGTCTCTGCCTGGTAGTCATGCCAAACCTCCTTTCAGGCCTGCAAGTTCATCTCAAAATATCTGCAGAAAGATGACATCGCAACATCTCGGTAGCCTCGTCACAAATTAATAATGCTCCTCTCGATGAAGTCAAAACCAAAAGATCAAAAGAAGAATTGTGGAAAAGGACAAGGGAAGTTGCAGAAGACATTATCGAATGTACATTATCACGAGCCCAGGCAAAGGAAAGTTTCACGGCTTATAGATGACCACGCTCCATGGAGTGTCTTCGGAAACGCGAGCTATCAAAGATCAATTAACTGAAAATTCCAGGGAGTACAGGTTGTTTTTCTCACAAGCAGAAGAGTGGAAGCCAGAAAATTCTTGATATCTACCTCATTCTGATTTCCAATGGTCTATCAGACTTTTATCCAAAACTCTGTATGTCTGTCAGCTGATTCAAAGGGTGTGTTTGAAATCGATTTAGATGATGCTACTGAACAATTATGGAAACAATTTACTGAGAAACGTTAATTTGCGAACTGAGATTTCATCAAATTTCAATTGTCTTCATGATTGTTTAGAAAAAATATCCTCCTTACATACATTATTTTTCAACATTAGAATGTATTAACGTACGAAATCATTTTAGCAGTTTTTTTTCGACTTGACTGATATTTAAGTGTAACTAAATGTCATGTGACTATATATATAAATCATTATAGATAGGCCTATGGAGCGTGTGTATATATTCAATGATACGCTTCACCCATGATGAAATAAATCACAAACTGTTACTAACATTGAAGACCAATATTCCTGCGACAACGTTCGGCGACTTTCTGTGCAATGTGTCGACATATCAAAAGCAAGGTGAAATATAAGCTGCCCCCTACAAAAATTTAAAATGCACACCGCCACCGGGAGTAAAATGTAAGTATGGCTGAGGTGATGGTGTAGGAATCACTAGTTTATTCCAGAAAACGTCCTTTGGATCTCTGTGGAATTCCGAGGAATTAGAGGTTGTATCAAAAATGCCTTTATTAGGAAAAATTATCCGGGCACAGTCATGCAAAAGACACAATATAACAATATTTAAATCATAGAGTAGGCTAAGTATTTTAGGTAGAGTGGTCGACTCAAAAAAAGTATTTATATACATACAGTGGAAATTTCTATATGAAAAGATTCAGTTTCTTCGGAGATTAGTTTATTGTGGTCCAAAAAATTATTTGTGAAGTTTTTAAAAGGCTAGATTTTTGAAAATTCTTCCGTGTTTAACTATCGACCAGCAATTGAGCACTTTGCGCGCAATTAATTGCGGCCGCAGCTAAGATATAGTTTCTTTTAATCGGATAGCGATTCCGGTTGCGGTCGCAATATTTAGGTTAAAAAATCTGCCACAATCGCAACTTTTTCTGTGATTGAATAAACTATGTACACGTTTTCCTGTAAAACTTGTTTTCTCGTTCTCGTCAAAGATTATCAATTTCTATTCAAAACTTTCCGCAATGAGAGCTGAGTCGCATCTTGAGATTGATGCTCCCATTATTCGTGCAAATTTAGGCGCATTTTTCTTGTGCTTCCAATGCAAATTGGATGGCCGAGATCGCCTTGACACGCATAGTGACGCTTAAAGAAAACCATACTCGATACGCGACCTAGTTGCTATTTGTCGGTTGACGAATCATCGCTTCACCTTCAAGTGCGCGTGCACCATCGATATCGAAGTGGGCGATGGCTTTGGGATGGCTCAGACATCAGTTCTTATGTGCTCGGTAGAATAGATTATAGTGACGCACCGACACCATGGAAATTTTGTGACAGTCAGACACAAGGATGATTAATGCACTACACAGGAAAAAGAGACGTGAGGAAGGATCCGCGTCAGAGAAAAAAATTGCCTAAAGAATCTATTGTAAAGGATCCACACACAAAAAATGCATCAAACTGCAATAAATCATATTTTAAGAGCTGATTCAGGCCAGAATACACTTTTTTTTAAAAAAAGTGCCTGACACATCATGCACGTCAAGCAAGACGCGCAAAATTTAACAAGTATTCGAAACAAGGGAAATATCGGCTGCGCTGCATAATTTTGATAGTTCTGTAGTTAGCTTACAGAATGTAATAACTGCTCTATATATAGATATTGCTATTGTTAAGCTTGTGGCTTCTCATAAAGTAATAGCCGAAGGAGCTTGACTGGATATAAAATGATGCGAGTCCCCTGTGTTCGGTCTCGGATAGTTATTTTGCGTTCACATAATGCCGTGTATTACAGGTGCACAAAAACACCAAAAATTCCCGAAAAAATGCGCTCGCTTTACACGACAATTATGATTTAATTTTGATTTATTTTGGCGTCTCATCTGTTTACTATTTCAAACATACCCAACCTATAGGTCTAGACTAGGGTGTACCGATTAGTGATTTTGATAATCGACCGATTACCGATCAATCGGTGGAAGGTAGCCGATCAATCGGCCGATTATTTCTTTTAAATTCATCTGAAATCGATGTTTTCCATATTCTGAAAGTACCCATCATGTTAAAGTAAGCTGAGTAAAATTAAAGTATACCAAATATTATCTAAATCAGGTCCTGAATGTTTCATGCAATAAGCGTTGTTATGCTAGTCTATAGTCCTACGTTGAGTTGAATTAATTTCACTAGATAGGTTACTTAAAGTATTCATCGTACGATAATTTTGGTGCCAGAAATATACAGCAAGAGGTTTGTTTCATTTAATTACATAGGCATTACATTCCAACCAAAATCGCATCAATAATCAGAATTATTAGAATAATAGTGACGCGGAAGAGCCGATCCATTTTCTAGCCAATGATGGCATGAAAGGACAGACCCAGCCCTGTTATTCCCTGGAAAGCGTCTGAAGTGACTCGTAATTACTTACTATAGGACTCCACTTTGACAAATGATAATTTCATCCGCTATTTGCAAAGATTCATATATAGGCCGCATTCCGACGAGGGATTTGAACCCAGGTGCCCTCGTTGTACTAGTGAGAACTCCATCAGAAGACTATACAATAGCAGCTGGTCAGCTGCAAATCGAATGGTTGCATGTCTCAGTCAACCAGAGACGATATCCTGACATGGCCAACTACTACCAAGAATTTGAAAAGCATGAAAAGTTGAGTTGAGATCAGAGCTTCTTCTGGCCTGGATTTTTGGAAATATAACCTGGGCTTGTTGTTATTATTTCCATTGTCATCCTCTAAAACTTGATAAGACTACTATATACCTACAATACATGTTGTTGTGTTGATGCGCAATGGAGTACTGTATAATTGGAATACACTCATGTCTATCATGGCGAGCGCTAATATCATTAGACATTGATGGCTAGGCTATTAGCTTCTTTTAAACACACGCAAATAGTCCGGGAGCTAGCGTGAAGTTGTGCAGGGAACGAGGAGGTAGATAAAACTTTCACATAGCATAGTACACCTCTAACCTACTGCAAAACTTCGCGTCTGCCGGATCAGATCATTTGCTTTTCAGAAATAGAGAGGATAACACAATCCTATGTATTTCCAGTGGCAAAATTGTGACATTTAAGGTGTTGACTCCATTTTTTCGAATTTTTGCTCATAAAAGTTACACAAATTGGTATTTTGTTGAACTGGTTATTATAGAAATCATCTACAGATCATGATCTTTCAAATGAGTTATCATTCAGTGACAGAGGATGAAGTAAAGTGTACAAACAGACACTTTTCGTTGGTGTAACTGCAAATTTTAACATGGAAATTTCAGGAAAATTGTTGATATACTTTAACGAAAAGTGTCTGTTTGTACACTTTACTTCATCCTCTGTCACTGAATGATAACTCATTTGAAAGATCATGATCTGTAGATGATTTCTATAATAACCAGTTCAACAAAATACCAATTTGTGTAACTTTTGTGAGCAAAAATTCGAAAAAATGGAGTCAACACCTTAAATGTCACAATTTTGCCACTGGAAATACATAGGATTGTGTTATCCTCTCTATTTCTGAAAAGCAAATGATCTGATCCGGCAGACGCGAAGTTTTGCAGTAGGTTAGAGGTGTACTATGCTATGTGAAAGTTTTATCTACCTCCTCGTTCCCTGCACAACTTCACGCTAGCTCCCGGACTAAAAATCTGATCCGTAAAAAAATCTGTTATGTATCTAAAGACCAGCGAGTTCGGCACAGAGCGACTAAGTCATGACAAAATGTTTTTGCAAAATATGACAGATTTTTCAAAGCATTTTATGGCGGGAATGCTATTGATAGCATGAGCTTATTATTGATTTCCTTTGCGGCCGCGAGCCATAACTAGGGTTTAAAAATCAGACACGCGTTTGAATCTTAAGCTGCATTCAGGAGGTGGCTGTACATGAACTGATGAGCACTCATGGCTTTATTCTAAACAAGAAGACATTTTGAGTGAATCTTGATAAAGCAAAACATGATAGTTGACTGTTCAATCATGATGTGCGAATATATTCAAATGCCCACTAATTCTAAATAAGACAAGCCTGAGCCGAAAAAATAGATCTGCAACGGAACCAAAATAATCCAGGCCAATTGGCTAACTGGGCCTGTTCCCATTCTGGGCTCTTCTACACAGGCTCTGAAGAATTCTAAATCTGTTGATACATGATGATATGCGAAAATAACTTTTTTTACCATCATTTATGATTATTTTGAAATTCCAGTCTATGTAAAAATTCGGTTGTTCTCAATCATTGGAATGATAAAAAGAAGTAGTTTGAATTTAGACTAGCAGTTCAATGCACAATTTGCATGTAGAGTTAAGTTTATCTAAAAATTTGAAATACATGTATTGTCTTTCGATCAGACACTAAATTTAAATGAAAATTTACAAAAATTTTCAAGAGTCCAGTAATCGACTGATAAGCAACTAATCGGCCAATTACAGATTATCGCTCTGCCGTGTAAATAATCGACCGATTAATCGGTACATCCCTAGTTTAGACTACTTAGAAATTTGTTCTGAATTCATTTTTGCGTCATAGGCCTATATCACCTGCTAACTATTCCGAGCAGCTACTTGTTTCTTGACTATTTACTCTAACTTAGAGCAAATAATCAAGAAACGCATAACCAGGTTATGAAAAGTAATTGATCCCGCGTCACTAAATTAAAGATTCTCATAAGGTTTGAAAATGTGTCTGCACTATGTATATACTCTTCCTCCGACACTATTATATTAATTTGAAAGAATACACGAGCGAGTTACTTCCCTGATCTCACGACAGAATCTAATTCAGGAATCAGGGCGATAGGACCTGATTCGAGCAAGACAGGAAACATAATTTTGGTTTACATGTAGGTGCTCCGTTTAAACCGAATCAAACTTTAACAACACTCTACAGCAACCATCAAAATCTTCGCCGGCTTGAACACATGTGTGAGTGTACGTCAGAGCTTGAGTGAGCCATGAACTTATGTAGCCTTTGATTACCTACACTGTTCAAAAATCAATGTAGCTGATTGATATAGTTTGTTGCCTCATTCTACCGAAGATATTTAACATTCTGCATTCTACAATGAGATGGTGTGCAACTTGAGTTAGTGCTACGATCATGCGGACATGTGTTGAAGGGAGGGTGTGGCACATTGAGTCACCAACCCTTTCTACGAAACTATAAATAGTGGAAGCTTCATCCTTTAAGACATTATTTATTGTGACAAATAAACATGATTCCTCTAATAACTTTAACTGTTTATGCTCTCCATCGTTATTTTCACAGGATTTCCCAAAATTCAATAAAAAAGTAAATTTTCAGAAAATCAGAACTTTTGTTTTAGTACAACCAACAACCTGCGTATACCTTTATTAGACAGCATTTTTCTCAAGTATTCTTTATCAATTTTGTTAATCTATCAGTTAAAACTATTTGAGTGCAGCCTTATTTGCTTACTTGCGTTTTTGAAAAGTTGACGATGTGGGGCACATTGAACTACCCAAGAGTGCCCCATTTCGATGCTCATATTTTCTTTTATTTAGGGAACAAATGAATGAAGTGATTTATGAGCTTTTACATGTATGCTACAAAGTGGTCAACAATTCTATCAAATTAACTATTTAGAAATACTTGAGTAGTCATGGTATTCGTTTTTGTGCTCTTCAATTCTTTCCGAGAAGAAAAAGGCAGCATATGGCGAAGAATTAATATTGATAAAAACAAATTGATATAAATCAGTGATTTCAATCAAAATGATGTGGGTTTGAATTCACTGGAACCTACCTTGCTGCTCAAACAAATTAAATTGCAATGCTTCTTGTTTTAGTTTACTGATGAATGATGATTTTTGTTTTTTTTGCCTAGGCCTATTCGTGTCTTGTTACATGTCTACATGTAATGCGCTATGCCTACAGACATGCTTTGATGATCACAATGATAAATGTGATATTGTATATAAATACATTTATCATTAATACTCTTGTCAAGGCTCTTCTATCATGAATAATGCTTATTAATCTCAGAACTCTGATGTATGAACATTTTTTTCAGAAATTAGTATGCTTTTTTCATATCAAACACATGCTATCATTTTTACCGAAAAATTCTCAAACTATGAATTTTGTTTTTGATTCTGATAATGTGTGAACTGAAGCTATAGATCTGATACATGAAGTCTAATTAAATTGAAGAAGAGAGTAATAGATAGAGGTGGTTCAATCTGCCTCACTGAGTGGTTCAATATGTGCCCTACATATGGGTCACATTGAACCAACCATTTTGCTAAAAAATTTAAAATTCTAATTGTGAGGAGATTAAACGTTACAGAGACGTCCAATAGTACAGGGATTACTTAGCATACCCTTAACTTTTCATCCGAGCTTGATTTTGGTTCATTTAATTTAACATATCTAAACTAACGAGAAAATTCAAAACATGTTCAATGTTTCCACCCTCCCCTTATTACAATTGCAATTATAATTCTGTAATTGAAACTACTTGCTAATTAGTGTGATTAGTGATTGTAATCAACTACAGTTTCTGATGACTGATTTGTAGGGACCTGCGAAGCTTCAAGATTCGATTTGATTCAAAATAGTCCGGGAGCTAGCGTGAAGTTGTGCAGGGAACGAGGTAGTACATAAAACTTTCACATAGCATAGTACACCTCTAACCTACTGCAAAACTTCGCGTCTGCCGGATCAGATCATTTGCTTTTAAGAAATAGAGAGGATAACACAATCCTATGTATTTCCAATGGTAAAATTGTGACATCTGAGGTGTTTGTCCACTTTTTTTCGAATTTTTGGTATTTTGTTGAACTGGTTATTATTTCTGAAAAGCAAATGATCTGATCCGGCAGACGCGAAGTTTTGCAGTAGGTTAGGTGTGGTTAATGTGCTATGTGAAAGTTTTAAAAATTATGATTCGAGAAAAATTCTAATCGGTTCGTTTCGGCTAGCCAAAATTTCTCTAATTGTTTTCTTTTCATTTGTAGCCTCTTCTCAATCAGCACGACTTTGACGGAAAGTTTTGATATGTTTGTAATGTTAGATTCTCAGTGAAAGCGGTGTAAGACATCGGTTGCTAAACAAGAATTAGTTGATGCAGCTACATGCTACATGTTAGTCAGAACTTGTGGCCGCAAGCTCGGGTTCTAAAGACTTTAAGATCAATGAACCGGGCTTCCATGAAATCCACTTTCCAGGCGCGGGCTAGTCCAGGATTGTCCAAGTGGTCTACAGAATAGTGATCAAATTTTTTTGTAATCCCTTATGCAGAGTGTTCGAGATTTTCTTGCGGATTTTTACAAGTTGTTATTATGTAGCATTATAGGCCTATAGGTTTTTACAATTTTTAAAGAACCAAAACTCGAAGTCCACTGAATACCTTTAATTCGAAACAATAAAAGGAGGTCCATATGACTTATATCACAGAGTATGTAAAGCTCACGGCGCATGACAAAGTATTTTTAAGCACGATAATTAATTAACTACTTCTTTACTTAATCTGTATTTATGTTGTCCCATAAATAATGTTGGTTCTCGTCTCAATTCATGCAAGTGTTTTGGGTACGGTGTATAACAAACACCATTTCGCATGTAGGCCCATGCCCAGAAGTCCAACAGTGCAACGTCTAGACTTTTTGGAGAACGGGGAGTAGGCCTATCCCGACCAATCCAATGATTATTTAGTTTTGATATCTGGAGCTCCCGTCTTTCAAGATCCCTATGTGGTTATGTCTGTCCCATCCTATTGGTGCATCCGTGTTCGATTTCGTAGCTGTGTCTTGAGTGGAAGCACTTTGCTCAACAAAATGCCGCTCCACATTGACTGCTTCCTCCATTACCTGGCGACTTATCCAATCACAAGGTGAGATAAGACCACAGAACAACAAATTTTCAAAGTCGCATCAATGAAAAGTGAGAGTTCGTGAGGTTGACATTCCCATTGACAATGTTGTGTGAACACTAAAACTGATATTCAAGACGAATATAGGATCCTGTATGTGTAGACCTTCAATCATCAAAGGATAAAATTGAAGTCGATTAGGAATAAGCTAAGGCTTCAAATAGCTTACAGTAAAACTAAAACTGTATGCTTCAAATGTTTGATAACCCTTTCTTGAGTACATTGTTTTCGGGAAAAAGAGAAAATTGGACTTCTTGTTCAATCAACCCTTCTTTGCACATTGATGGAATCATCTTCGAAAGCTACAACAATATTTGCCCTCTTGACATCCGAAAGTCTCCACGCCATGTGATCATCCAAAAATTTTCTCTGAGCCTTGGAGGGAGTTTCCATAATCAGAATCGATGCTCTTGCTGAAGAAGCTGTCTGTCTGTCGATGTCGGAATTTTCACTACGTCTGACATTCTCACGATCACGCATGTTATCACAAAAGTGACCTGAAGCAATCTCAGTCACCTCTAAGAAAAGACCAGATGGTAATAGCTATTAAACATTTAGAAAAGCATGGTTAACGTCCAGAAAAGCAACCAATGCGCTGCATTCCTCATGGTTAAATATATATAATGAAATAAAACTCAAACTTAATCATTGATAGTGCACCCAGACTTACGATTACGATTACAAATTACTCATCAGAAATGTAGTTGATTACAATTTTAATTACAGTAATTGCAATTGCAACTACAATTATAGCACAAGTCTGAGTACACCCTGTCGTCCAGTGCAGGCCTTTGCATATATACTGTCTGTCAAAAGTCTTTGCACCCCTAAGATATTTGAAGTTTCAAGCTAATTAAGTGGCAGTTTATTCTTAGCGAATGTCTCCAGTTTAATGTCTTATAATGCTTCACTTAGATAAAAACAATTTGGGTCATGACACGGAGTTAATTAGCTGTGAACACCATTCAGTGACAAGCGGTCGTAAGAATAAAAGTGCGGACAAGCGTCAACAAACGTAGTCAGCAATCATGGCGACGCGTGAATTGAGCAAAGAAAAGCGGTGGCGTATTGTCACTCTCAGTATTGATGCTAAGTGGTCTTACAATCGAATCGCCAGTCATTTGAAAGTTCCAATATCAACCGTTAGGTATCAAATTAAACGGTATAGGGAGACACATTCAGTGAAAGACAGAAACAGATCCGGCAGACCTTCAGTTCTTGCTGAAGACTCCTGTTCTTTCATTACTTCCACAGCTGAAGCAAATCCGTTTGTTTGTAAGCATTCCAGAATTACAGAGACTTCTTCGTGAGAGGAATGTTCGAGTGTCCCAGTCATCAATAAGTAGACGCCTACATGATGCTTGTCTTCACAGCTTTCGTCCTTTCAGATTTCTTCCACTTAGCGATAGTCATAAGCTTGCACGTTTGCAATGGGCACGACAGCATCGCTCATGGTCGGCACTTCAAGAATGGCGTCAAGTAATTTTCACTGATGAAAGTGTTTTCTGTCTCCGTCGTACTGATGGTCGCTTGAGGGTTTGCAGAAAGAGAAATACTCGGTACGCAAACTTCGCTGCAGTACAGACCCAAGAGCGGCGAGGTTTTGGTGGTGGTTCAGTAATGGTCTGGGCAGCTATCGCCTGGAACGGCAAATCTGATCTTGTGATGCCAAACGGTTCTGTGAACGGTGAAAAGTACCGTGAGATTTTGACCACCGTTGGTATTCCTTTTGGACTCAGTGTTATAGGTCCAGGGTTCCTTCTACAGGACGATAATGCTCGACCCCATCGCTGCCGTCTTCTTGAGACACTCCACCTCGAGAATCATGACTACACTCACATGGAGTGGCCGAGTCGCAGTCCCGACCTCAATCCTATTGAACATGTGTGGGACGAGCTTGGTAGGCGAATCTCAAAGCGACAAATTCGAAATATTGCTGATCTGAAATCTGCTCTGAAAGATGAATGGTGCAGTATTCCTCAGAACTCCATTCGTCGTATCATTCGTTCGATGCGTTCACGCTGCGACAGTGTGATCGCAGCTCAAGGCGGTGCCACTAGGTACTGATGACATTATACAGAGTTTGTTGTATAAAATGTATATAATTGTAAATATGTTCAGTATCAGTATGCTTGTATGTTACGTTTCATTTCTATTAAAATGGAAATTGGTAGCATTTCGCAGTTTTTTATTCTCTTATTACATTTTTTGGGAAGAAATTATAGGCGATCCACACATATTGCAGTAACTAAAGTTGGACAAATCTGTCCACATTCACGACTTCTACCTCTGAAAGCTATTATATACACGTAATAAAGTATGAAAACATTGAAAACGCTATTTTTCTGAGGGGTGCAAAGACTTTTGACGGGCAGTATAGTTCATTCGTCCAACAATTTTGTTCAGGGGCCTGTTTCAATTTAAGGTACCTAGCCTTAAGATTATTAGAAATGACGCTATAGTGCATTCAAAGTTAAGTTAGGTACTTTGAGACGTTAGTCGCCTATGTAAGATGTTGGCTCAGCATTAAGACAAACGTGCATACGCAATTCGTAGATATTTGTATTCGTTGTACATGTACCTGCATATTTTCGTTTCCATAGTAAATGAAATCTTCTACAGGGGACTAATTCAGTGAATAGTTCCTAGCATTACTACCTTATTTAAGGCTTAGTACCTAATGTCATGCTCCCTTTATGGATGGATTAGTGCATTTCAATCTATAAGGGAGTATTATCTTAAGGTGCCTAACAAGTTTCCTAAAGGTCTAACAGAATATCAAACAATTTAATGCCTCTGCTTGTCACGAGGTCGATTAGATATATTTTACCTAACGTCATGAATCTACATCACAAAAAGTAAGCCTCTGAATTCATGAATCTGTGGATCTGGAGACGAATGACGCTTTATTTACTGCAGATTGATCTTCGGAAGCAAAAATATAAGTAGAAAAGAAACGTTATTGTTCTCAAAAGGCGTGACAAAGATCCTCTTTGGTTCTCAAGATGGGTGGCATAAAGCTTTCGATGGCAGGTAATCCATTGGTCACATTCGTAATGGAGAATAAATTTTTGACAAGGAATCTGAAATCTCACACAAAAAGCAATGAAATGAAATGTAGGACAACTTTAGGCTTTGTATACAACTACATATATATTAAAATACATATTAGGCCTTTGCATAACCGTACAAAAAAAGACTTTAAAAGGAACGTTTCCTAATTATCTAATAATGCTTCTTAGAATATGAAAATCGCAAACGAATTTTATAGTCCGGGAGCCAGCGTGAAGTTGTGCAGGGAACGAGGTAGTACACAAAACTTTCACATAGCATAGTACACCTCTAACCTACTGCAAAACTTCGCGTCTGCCGGATCAGATCATTTGCTTTTCAGAAATAGAGAGGATAACACAATCCTATGTATTTCCAGTGGTAGAATTGTAACATTTAAGGTGTTGACTCCATTTTTTCGAATTTTTGCTCATAAAAGTTACACAAATTGGCATTTTGTTGAACTGGTTATTGTAGAAATCATCTACAGATCATGATCTTTCAAATGAGTTATCATTCAGTGACAGAGGATGAAGTAAAGTGTACAAACAGACTCTCTTCGTTGGTGTAACTGCAAATTTTAACATAGAAATTTCAGGAAAATTGTTGATATACTTTAACGAAGAGAGTCTGTTTGTACACTTTACTTCATCCTCTGTCACTGAATGATAACTCATTTGAAAGATCATGATCTGTAGATGATTTCTACAATAACCAGTTCAACAAAATACCAATTTGTTTAACTTTTATGAGCAAAAATTCGAAAAAATGGAGTCAACACCTTAAATGTCACAATTCTACCACTGGAAATACATAGGATTGTGTTATCCTCTCTATTTCTGAAAAGCAAATGATCTGATCCGGCAGACGCGAAGTTTTGCAGTAGGTTAGAGGTGTACTATGCTATGTGAAAGTTTTGTGTACTACCTCGTTCCCTGCACAACTTCACGCTAGCTCCCGGACTATTACGAGAAGACCTATCATCGAATATCAACCACGATCACTTGGATCAACCAGTCAAGTAACTCCGTTGGGAAATGAAATGTAGAATTCACTTCTTGTTGATATAGCAAAATGTTTCATACATTTCAAAGCTCCGGAATGATAAGTTCGGTGACCTGTGGATTACAGCCTGATTTGAGTAGTGAATAGTAGCCTAGTGAGTAATTTGGTAAATGCCTGAGATTATAAGCACTCAGCCGTTATCCCTCTGCTTCGGTGTTCAGTTACGAAGATAGCAAAGAAATTATGTGTACTACACGTGTATAGTTTCACTAAGATATCACTCTATATCAAATTTTCGCGAATATCTTCAAAATCTTTAATTTTCTCGAGCAGTAATTTTTCGGTTTATTTCAAAGTCGATGCATCATGAGAAAAAACTGATTGTGCTAAATCATGATGTCGGTCAATTTTCAATAAAAATTTATAATTTTCATGTTTAAATTCTGTGTCAAAGAAAATATTCAATTATCATATCTGGGCCCGAGTGACCACAACTATAGCCACTTGAGAAATTGAAATATGTGCCAAAATTATCTGTGGAACTAAATCTAATATGGTGCTGGTGTAAAGCTTTCCAAAATTTAACAACAACTTCAATATGAGAAATCCATCTGAAAACGCATTTACTTTTTATGCAATTATTTATGAAACGGTCTATATATTCTCAATTGCCACATTATATTCTTTTACCATGTAAAGAACCGCATTGCATTCAATTTAAGAATCACATAAAATTTGCCTAGACTCATGCAGCGTTCGATAATCATAGAAAGTTAAAATAGCATTTTTCAATGATCAGTATGCCTAAATAGGTATACCTAAGGTAGCTGGTAAGGTTGGTGTAGAGCTGCCTTGCTCTTCACCTTAAATTTTGTTACCTAACATATGATTGAATAAGGCTAACATACCACCTTAAGGTCCCTTAAGGTATTAAGTTTTTTTCGCTCTATTCATGATGTAGAATCACTCTGTTAGGTAAGATATCTATTCCGTCACGTGACAGTCAGAGACAACCTATGGAGACAACGAAGTGTTTGTCATTCGATTAGGTGATGGAATACGGTTTGTTAATTATGAACATGACATATCATTTATGATCACATTATTTATGAGCATAACAAGGATATTTGATTCACTCAAGTCTTCATTTTTAAAAATGGGTCCTGCAGAAGACGTCTTGATAAAAAAAATTAGGCCATGAATTTTTGATTAAGAAATCTGCACTACATGACGTAAAACGTTTAGAACACTTTACAGCCATTATTAATAACAAAAGAACCTGCTCCAATCTAACTTCTTCAATTGACAGTATGTCACTTCACAAAAGTACATGGCGTCTAATGAACTGCTCATGCCGAATGAATAATTTGTCATCCACTGAAGTGCTTTCATATTTATTTTTCATTCATCCTTTCATATTACTTTTTTTAGAAATTCAATTTTATTTTATAGACATTGTTTTATTTTATGAAATTTGTTTTCATCGATGGGCAACTGGGTCTGTAGTGACAAGAAAAATACGCATGCTCCACTGAAAATGCGAGTATTTTGGCTTTATAACTCGAATAAACATGTTTCCGACTGAATTCACATTTTTACTTCAGTGGCACATTGTCTTTGAGTAGGTCTAAAATTTGGACCATCTAAAATTTACAGGCACCACAATTAAAGCGAACGAACTAACTGGGGATGTTTGAGAAGTCCTGTAGTTATATATAATGTAAATGCATCAAACCTTCTCTGGAATGGTTGTTGAACGAAATGAATTTTTTCGACCTTCTGCTCCCTGCCTATAAGGAAGCATGACTTTAGGTACCTTGAATGATGCCAACAAAAATCCACAAGAAGATCGTGAACATCCTGTACTTAAACAAGCATGACTTTGAGTAACGAATTTGGAAGTCGGCGTATTATAGCCTATGCTACATGTACAATTGTACATGTATATTTTTGTGAATTCAGTCTGAATAGATTATTTAACCCTTAAGATACAAAGGGGTGATCATTTTGATCACCTCCACTATATATTTTCGATTTTTCTTAGACAAGACAGATCTGTGTCATAATACTTATTGACTTTTCCTTTATCAGTATAAAGAAGAAATTATTGGAAAAATAATTCATAATATTGCAATTTCTATAGTGATAAAATAGTCATTTTGAATTTAAAAGCATAGAAAAATAAGCAACTTTTTCGACTGAAAAAACGGATTCATGAAACATGTTTTGTTTTACATGAAATTCATATAACAAGTCAGCTATTGAAATATGTTTCATAACATCATTGCATTATCAATATTTTGTAACGCATTATCAACGTATTACAATTTTGAATCAATCGTATTTTGGTGTCAAATATCTATAGTAAGACTCAACAGTCATTGCAGAGAATCTTCTTTATTCCGTGTTTTCCGCAAATTGGCAAGTTACAAGCTGCACATTTCGAGGCTGTCAGATTCGCATCGCGAGGACGTTTGCCCACTTGAATGCATTTGCCACATCGGAGTCTTTCACTTGAAGCCTCAACTTCTTGCCGTCGAACAGCACAAGGACTTGGTTGCCCTGTATACCGGGACAAATTCTCAACTATGTTAGTGGGAAGTCCAAATGGTCTGTTAAGTCGCAACACCATTTCTTCTTTCACCAATTCATCAGCTACACTCATAAGAAATGTGCGCCTCTTAGTGCGTGGATTGTTATTTCCTGATGTTGGATGATGAATATTGAAGATAGTTTGAACATTTATAGCCGTAACATCAAGAATGTCATGAAAAATGACAATGAACCATCGCAACACCCGGCACCGTGTGGAGAAGTTCTTGCACATTTCATCCAGCACGTCAACTCCAGATTTCATTGAATTATAAAACAATTGTATATCACTTTTGCCATTTTCACCGGAAGCTGAAGCCGTGTGGTGCATCGAAGAAAGCAGGTATACCTTGCGATTGCGCTTGACTTGATGGGTCTGTAGAGTAATTTTGTTATCCATGCCACCGAATACAAACTTTGAAGTGGAAACCGGTAAGTTAGAATGCAGAATAGAAGGAATTTCACGTTTTGTTTTTGAAATTGTACCGACGTAAGTTGTTCGACGGCGGAGTAGTTCATGTGCCAGATCTTGAGAAGTAAAAAACCTGTCACCGGTTACATTTCGGTCTTTGTCAAGAAATGGCTCCGTCAAACTTAGAACGAGGTTTTTCGCTGAATTATTGACTTTGTGTTGTTGTGCAGATTCTGGATTTGTAGGCCGTTTGGTCAGAGGATTACCATTCAAAAAATATCGATATTCTCCGTCAACACGCCACCTCACGAGTTCTCCGTACTTTCCTGGTTTAGATGGATTGTAACTTTTGTTTGGGGATCTACATCGGGAAGCAATGAGATGTTCATCCACAACAAGATTTGGACTCGGAATAAAGAAGTTTCTCAATCTAAGATTCCAGGTTTCAAATATTTCTTACAATCTTATACAGAAATAGTATACAGAATAGTATCTTTACAGGAACTAGCAGAAGGGCCAGATCGCTCTCTGAATATACTGCTAGCGCCTCTACGTCCTACATTTCTTGGTGCATTGATCGACCACAGATTTCCATTTTTTTATCACGTAGCAGATTAGTTGTTTCATTGTCATTATCGGAATCGGAACTTTCATCAAACGAATTTTGCTGATCATGAACATCATCGATATTTATGAATTCTTCGATGTCTTCGTCGGAAGTTATGGCTTCATCCTCGTTCAAGGCAGCAATAGCACCTTCAGAAGCTCTTCTGCGAGGTGGGCGTGAAGTGGCCATTGAAAAATATACAGGAAGTGATGTTGTTCGAGATGGATAATACTTATGAAAATCAAGACAATTCACTGTCATAAAATTCGCGTCAAATCGACGAACTGAATTGCACTAAGCAAGCAATAGTGGTTTACTGCCATCGAGTCGCTTGCAGTTGTCGGCCTGATGACTCATGCTCATTGTTTTCTGTAATAATTGACACGCGCCTTCAATTGAAAGAGATAAAGATAGAGACGAAACGCGTTCACGTGATGAAATAACATGGCAAATTCGATAATGTTGATGGAGTTTTAAGCAAAAATTGCAGTTGACACTAAAAAAGAACACTCAATCAGATTCAATACAAATCAATCTCAATCAATACCCGGCTTGTTAGACGGTAGTTTAAGCGTTCAAATACGACGAAATACATCCTTTGGGCCATAAATAATCTAGATGAGTTAAAATATATCAACTATCGGGCATAAATAGTGTTTTTTTCGAGGTGATCATTTTGATCACCCTTTGTCTTTTAAAGGTGGCAAATTACTTTTGTATCTTAAGGGTTAAGGATAGTAATTAAGGACAGTGATAACATGGGAAGTTACAAGCATCATTGGAATGATAATGCAACAATGTAATATTCTGAGAAATTTGCTGCAAAAATTTTATTGCTGTACCTGAAAATTAAGATAGATATGATAGAATCTATAAATTTTCAGCTAATGAAAATTGGTGCTTTCTCGCCCCCGGGCTCTGGATTTACATGTAGGTGTAGGAGCGATTGATGGAGGTTGCGCTTCCTGTCACAGATGAGATTCAAGGGACTTCTACAAGTGTGTTGCTACTACAAACTTAGCTTCCATCATCAAACTAGCTTTCTGGTTATACAAAGCCAATGTGAATTCTCATGTCAAATCAACGTCCAGTTGACTGTTATTATGTCATTATGTAGCGTCAATATGTCATTCGAAATACAGATTGTTTCATAAAAAATGGATCACCCTTAAACATTGCCTTAACTTCAACTATGTCTAACTCTGCCAAACTTGAACGAATTTCTCTGAAATTTGGGAGATATGTCAGTTGTGCTTACTAATATCATTGTTGGAAATTTCAAGCATGAATATTGAGTTGTTTTCCTGTTATAGATAAAAAAAGTAGTAGATAATTTGATCTTCATTTAGCAATGTTACACAAAATCATACCTCTTTCTTATAAAATTACATTTGTTTCCTTTGTTATGTAATATGTTGTTCTACAAGCCAAAAGCTACCAAGCAAAACAAAAATAAAGAAAATCGGTCAATCAGAGCCAGTATAGCACCATTATTCATCAACAATAATGTAACTGCTACATGTGATTGACTGGACTTCATGTTCCATAGCTTCCTGACTTCGTTGCGGTGG
Source organism: Prostheceraeus crozeri (assembly GCA_907163375.1). Taxonomy (NCBI): domain Eukaryota; kingdom Metazoa; phylum Platyhelminthes; order Polycladida; family Euryleptidae; genus Prostheceraeus; species Prostheceraeus crozeri. The sequence goes on from CAJQUW010010155.1 coordinate 95,523, forward strand.
TGTTGGCAACACTCCTGATTGCTTTCAGCTAGAAATCTATCTCTTACCGGTTGAAAACAATACAAATCACAAATGAACAATAACGGAGATCGTATTCACAAAAGGCAAAGTGTCAACCTTGCTAGAACTAGGGTTTTCTTTGCGAGCTACAAGCAAGCGACTAAATGTCCCTTACACAAATGTGCATCGATGGCATAATGATGATTTTCGACTCTGTCGTAAAGAGGGCTCTGGCCGTCCACGCAAAACATCCAAACGTAGAGACCGCCTAATTTTGAGATTTGTTAAAGTTGATCCAAGTCTCTCGTTAACTGAGATGGCTGCACTAGACTCGTCTATTTCTAAGTCCACTATTCGTAGAAGACTTATTGAGTCAAATTTCAAGAGCTGTAAGAGGCACTCTCAGATCAAATTATCAGATCAGCATACAAAAAGACGTCTCAGATGGGCAATGAGTCAGTGTCAGTGGCGAAATCAATGGGATCGGGTTGTCTGGTCTGATGAGGCATCAGTCCGTCTGAAGGATAGTGATGGTCGATTGAGATTATGGATAAAATCTGATCAGGAAATTCCGAGACATTTACATCGTCCCCGGGTACAAGGTGGTGCGACTCTACTGATTTGGGCTAGCATTTGGACCAATGACCGCTCTGAACTTCACATACAGCAAGGAACCATGAATTCTGAACGCTATGTGAATGTTTTACGAATGAATGTGAATGAACGAAGCTTCTTAAGAACCGTTACTGTATCATAGCTTATCAGATTATATAAGGACATTTAAATATATTAGGGATATGAAATAACATGAAAAATGCTTTCTGTATCATGCTTATGTTTTATTTAGTCAAATTTTAGGATGATCCACTTTTTATGAAACGGACTGTACTTTTTATCTATAACATGAAAACAACTCAATATTCATGCTTGAAATTTCCAACAATGATATTAGTAAGCACAACTGACATATCTCCCAAATTTCAGAGAAATTCGTTCAAGTTTGGCGGAGTTAGACATAGTTGAAGTTAAGGCAATGTTTAAGGGTGATCCATTTTTTATGAAACAATCTGTAGCTGTATCGCTTGTTACTTCGTTCCGTCGTGACAACACGCACATTCAGTAATCGATACCACGCAGTCTTTTTAGCATTTCTCGACTTATCTACATCATTCAACCTTTATTGCTATCAAGCTTGTTTGGTCAATCAGCTTCGGTGTCCGATCTAGAAGCCCGAGGTACCTGGCTCAATTCCGTCTCAATTTTTTTCAGATTGAATAACGGCATGCCTTCACAAGATGACCAGCATGTACGTTGTTGTCTCGGATATTGATATTTGTCAGTGCAATCGAATAGGTAGACCTCGTAAGGATGGAAATCGCTTACTTCGAATTCAAGTGAACGATATTGACTCCAAAAAAGAACTGCTCCAGAGGGCAAAATCTTTAAAGAATTCGGAATTTTCTTCTGTTTTCTTGAAACATGACCTAACCCCCATGCAACAGGATAAGGAAAGGAATTTGAGGAGGGAACTGGAGATGCGTCGAAAGAACGGTGAAGATGTGGTTATATTTCGTTGTCAAGTGAGATCTAAGAGTGAATTGAACCATTTCCATCAGTGATTTTACCGATTTTGCATCCTTGCTTACCTTCATTTATGTCCACTAATGTTAATCGTGCTTTCCCTAAGCTTGATGAAATTCACGCTAGCATTTCCAGTAAAGAACTTGACAATTTTTGCAGCTACGGAATCATGGTTTGACTCAGATATTGATGACATCACTATCGGTTTGAATAATTACAGAATTTTTACGAGATGACCGTTCGGATGGACGAATGGGTGGCGGCGTAGTACTTTGGATTGAAGATTCCCTTCAACCTGACCGTTGGGATGTTATTGGTCATAATTATGGCTCAAACAGTACCTGGGTTGTTTTTCACAAACTCAAATTATGCTTTGTGTGCATTTATCTACCTCCATCCTGCGTTATTAGGTCTACGTCCGATTTGCAATCATTTATATCGGATAATGTCGATAATGTTCTGTTTCATCATCCGGAATATAACATCCTCATTACTGGTGACTTTAATCGTCTAGACAGATCTCACTTACTGAGTTCGTTTGACTTATGCAACGTAGTGAAAAGTCCTACTAGACTGAACGCTATCCTAGATCTAGTGCTTTTGTCTTCCTTCATATCCCCACAATATAAAGTCGAAATCGGTCCTCCTATATCAACCAGCGACCATCGAACGATTTTATGTACTCCAAATAACTGCATTTTGCCTCCAAGTAGCAAAGTTTGTTGTACGTACGATTTGAGATCATCGAATGTCGACGCTTTTCTTCGTTTGTTGGGTAGTTGTAACTTCAAGCAATTTTATGACATGCGTGTTCCTCTCGAAGAGAAGTGTTCATTTTTTTAACGATACCATCCAATGGTGTTTTGCCAAAACCATACCTTCAACTACCGTAATAATGAGTTCCAAAGACAAGCCCTACATAACTCCCCTGATAAAATCATTGATAAACTCAAGATGGAAGGCTTACCGCAACCGAAATTTTCATATTTACAAGCATTTGAGTTGCAAGATTAAATCCTTAATTGCAACTGAGAAATGGAGGTGGGCCCAAAAAGCTTGCTCCGGTTCAAAGGAGCTTTGGAACGTCGTAAATGAAGTGCGTGGGACAAAGAAATCTTCCTTCTCTGCAATGGATCCCATTTTGAGCCAATTCTCATCAAACATTGATGCAGCTGAGTTCATTAACTCTCTTCTACAGTCTTCTCAAACTCAATGTTCGAGCACAAATATCAGGCAAGACTACGATGATGATTGGGCTCCGCTTGTTAATCAGGAAGATGTGGAGAAACAACTTTCATATCTGAAATCGAACAAAGCCTCGGGCTGCGATAATATCCCATCCGCAATTTATAAAGAAGCTGCACTAATTATAAGTGCACCGCTGACCGACATTATTAATGTCTCCATTCTTACCCGTCGGTTTCCATCCTGTTGGAAACATAGCGTCATCAGGCCTATTCCGAAGTCCTTACCTGCAACCTTGGATGAATTGAGACCAATTTCTCTGTTGCCCGTCCCTTCCAAAATCTGTGAACGGTTGATTTTGAACTCTGTTATTCCTATATTCCACCAGTCCTTCGGCAAATATCAATTCGGCGGTTTGACAAACTCCTCGACTACGGCTGCATTGATATGTCTACACGAGAAAATCACTTATGCCCTTGATCAAAAGACTGCTTTGGGAACCGCAGTCCTTGCATATGACTTTAGTAAGACATTTGATAAGCTTTCTCATAATGTGATAATCAAAAGTTTGCAGGAAAATCATTTTCCGAAAGGGTTTATCAAATGGTTAACTGACTATCTCTCCCATAGAACTCAATCAGTTAAAATTTGTAACACTATCAGTGACTTCCTTCCCGTAACAAGCGGTATTCCTCAAGGATCAATATTAGGGCCTTTCCTATTTAATGCCGTGGTTGGTTCTCTTGTTCCTACACATTTAACAAGTACCATTGTAAAATGCGTCGATGATTGCACATTTGTGATACCGATCTACCCTCACACCATAACCGCACCTTATGACGAGCACACAGGGATGGTTTCGTGGTCTAGTTCCATTGGCCTTCCGCTCAACTTCCGGAAGTGCAAACTTCTTTGGATCCCTAAATCGTCTCAATGCATCTGTCCTGCGATTTCTGGTATACTTCCTGTACAAACGATAAAAATTCTGGGAGTGACTTTCTCTTCAGATCTAAAATGGGATTCTCACTTCGATATTGTCAACAGAGTTGCGTCACAGCGACTGTATGCCTTGAGGATTCTACGTCCTGTGCTCGGTTCGATGGATTTAAAACGTGTATACTGTGGTTTGATCCTCTCTACTATTGAGTACTGTTCTCCTTTGTTCGTATCATTATCTTCTCGTAACAAGAATTTGCTGAACAAGATACAACGTCGTGCTCATCGAATTGTGTGTAGTCAAGAGTGCAATTATACTTTCTTTCCGGACTTAGATTCCCGTCGATTAAATAGTGCTGTTCGACTTTTGCACAAGATCTTACAAATCCTGACCATCCTCTGCATCGATTGTGTCCGGTCACATCTGCTCATTCTGGTAGATTTCTTCAACCCGTTTCTCGAACTACACGCCGGATTAATTCCTTTTTTCCGTATACAGCTGCTATTTCTAACAATTCTAATACATGGTAGAATTACTTTCTTATAATGTCATTTCTATAATCGATTCTGGATTAACGATAAAGATTAAATTCTAACGCCTGTGCTTCCTATTAGTTCATTTCTGCTGATGTTGCTCTTGTACGTTCATGTACAGAAATTTTATCGTGAAGTATTGTGTACATTATGATTCCCAATGTCTCTTGAAAATATACATTTACTTACTTACTTATCACGAAGAATAGATGTTCATGTGGGTAGCAATGCCAGGTTCAGGGATTTAGTTGAACCCAAAAGTTCATCATAAACTTTTCACAAAAGTTTCAATACGTTTTAAGGCGCGAAACTAAATTAATTAACCTCTTGAGCCCCGATGACGTGCGGTGCACGTCATGCGGGCACTTGCGCAAGTGTTCGACTGGGAGCTGACAGCACTGCCCCAACTACCCATGACGTTCACCGTCATCGCTGTATTATCTTCCCATTGTTCACTCAGCATCAGGATAGTTGCAGATATGAGCGGATGACGTGCGTCATGGGTGGTTGGGGCGATGTAACAGATTTGACTTCGGGGCTCAAAAGGCTAATGGCTTCATTCAAATTTTATGAAGTATGAAATTTGATCTCAAGTTAGCAAATGTGAACCCTTAATCATTTTTAGAGCAACGTATGCATTTTATAACCGAAGTTCAGGATTTTATATTCTGGGAAAAACTACTGTTGAGTGAAGGATCAGTCACTCTGTATATTCATGATCTATTCATTAACAGCAACATCTTTGATACTGCAAATTCGTAAAAACGAGGTTGAATGTTCTCCTTTGTGCGGAAAAACTAGAAATACTTATTCGCAATCTCGATTATATTTTATGACAGAATGAGCTAAGCAAATTTGAATTTTAGAAGTGAAATGCAATGCCCCCAAAATTGATGTACTCGTAGGTCTAATGAAACAAGAGATTTCTACATCCCTTTCCGGATTTTCGTGCTACATCACTCTTAAAACTTTATCACCGACTTTCTCGGAACTGACTTAGTTCATTCTGTCACCTGGCCACAGTTGGAGACAGGTAGCTTTTTGTAAGAATGCAGTTTGGCTATGCGAATTTAAGATTGATATTTCATAGTCAACTAAATGAAGGAACTAAACACAATAAACCTTCCCAATGCCATAACTCAAGATTTTCAGAAGCGGGACTTTATTTCGGTCTGTCATTTACTCCTCGAATGTTTCTTTCAATAGCTATAGGCCTACAAAAGCGCTTTTGATATGCCTACTTGTCAGTTTAGTATTGATTAAAAGTATAATTGGCCAACATTTGGCCCATATTCCACCGGAACGTTAAGATCATGACATGGCCAGCTTTCTCCATAAATCTCTTTGTTCGTTGCTTGGATAGCATATAAAATGCACTCTTTTGATATCGTGCTCACAAATGGAAATGGTGCATCAATTCGGTGGTTTCAATGTTTATATAGAAACGATATATCGTGCTTTTTTCTCACCAGGCCCGAAAAATGTCATGTGGCGTATTCTGTATTAATTAACAACAACTGATTATCGGTGTTTGTTCGCGTTCTTGTTAAGAATCCACGACATAGGCCTATTCAGTATGCCTCGGTTGGGCAAACCGCAAATCATAAGAAGGCCTATGCAATGAATATGATTCGATTCGCGAATCATGACCCCCGATTCGATTCAAAATTTGCCAATTCACAGGGCAGTAATTTGTAATTATAGGTCTTGTCAATTACATTATCAGCCATGTAATTGAGTAGCAATTACAATTACGGTGCTTTGCAGTCAGCGCTGTTAACTATTCTTTCTAAATACATGAATTACATTTTTCTCATCGACAATGCGCTAACAATAGGCCTACGACAGTGTTTATGCTATGTGTAGGTATCAGGGGCATAATTACCGGCAAACTCATTGCCAACATCTAAATTAGTAACCGAGAGCTATCTAAAGTAATTGAAGACAAACGGAGTAGGCTAATTTGTAATTGTATTAAATTACACATTGATGGAGATGTAGGCCTATAGACCTAAATTTGTATTTGTAATCAATTACATTTTTAAGCAATTTGTAGTTGCAGTCAATTACATTTCATGAGTAATTGACCCAAGTCTGGTTACAATTACCCCGTCGTACATGAATTTGAGCATTAACAACACCGACAGTTCCTGGTGTCGGAATTCTCCAGTTTTTTTTAAAATAACTACAGACATTTTACTACTATTAGAAAATATTCAGTAGTCATTAACTATCTGTATTAATTTCCCATAGTAACCCAGAAATGTCCTAACGATTTCGATTATTATTGTACAAGCAAGTCTACGAGCAAACTTCAAATATGCAAGATGAAGTCTGTATTTGCAGAGTAGGACCGTGACAAAGAGAGATAAAAGAAGAAGTTTCATTCAATACTATTCTTATATTTCAATGCGAAAGTCGAAAGTTTAGAATATCTATAACACATCCGATTCAAACATTTTGAATTTGATTCCCAGTTAACGAAGGAATTTACAATTATCGACGCATGAATAAAATACAAAACAATATTATCATTTTATCATCTAGCCCCTTTGTTCGAGCTAAAGAAAATGTCATCAAAGCTGATTTACAATAGCACTGCGCCTGCTTATACACATTGACAGACTGCAATTAAAGGCGGACTATCTGTAGTACGTGCAACGAAAAATGCAGATTTACAGATACTATGATCCATATAAAGCGAGTACAAAGCAAAAAAAATCAACGCAAGTCCGGATGTGACAGTCCATCGGTCTTAGAAGAGGTTTTGATAGATGCATCAGTCTCCTTCGCTGTGTGAGTCCTGATGCAAACACATTCTCAGCGATACAATATTATTGACCAACATGGCGTGTATTTACACAAAGTGGTGAGGGTTTTCGAAGAAGACATAAGGACTCGAAAAAGTTTACAGAATGATGGGAACGTCTTGACGTGTTGGCGCCGTATCAATGGTGCGATCTACAGAGCAACTTGTCAAACAATTAGCATCAGCTTTCATAAAAATAAGGAGTGACCATTTTAGACAATTCTCTCGTGCTCTAGAGGTGGGAGGCTGACGTTTTACGGACATATCTTTATACAGACCATCACAATAGTTTATCCAACAATGCCAATTTTGATTAACAAGTGCCGTTTAAAAAATCAAACGCTGAGAGATATATAGCTGTTGTATTTGGCAATATTACGTTTCAGGATATCCGAACATGGACCCATTACTCTTTCAAATCGCTTTCTATCTAGCTTCACACACTTCAGGGGTCCTCGAGAAATCACCGTAGCAGCACGTGGTCGATCTAGAAGAAGAGCAATTTCACCTGGAAACAAAGAACCAAAAGAATCAGTCATTTCATAAAAACTATACAGAATCGGGTACAAGAGAGCTTACTACCTCTCTCTGATCAGGTTGTCCTCAAATTAGCGCAGTTTTTCATTTCAATGTGAAAATGAAAATTTGGCTACGTAAATCTTCTGATAATGAAGAGCAAAATTTGTAGCTTAAGTTTTAAATTCGATGTTTAAAATGTTAATAAACTATCCATTCTTCTATGGATTTTGTCAACAGCATTTTCAATTATTTTATCAGTACTTTCATCAAAAACGTGAAACTCATTCATCTAAACCAAATGGTGCAAGACAGATCTTACAGTCCGAGTCGATTCAAAACTGCGTCCAATAACTCCATGATGAAGGTTTTCTTTCAAAGTTGAGGTAGCACAGTGAGAAAGGGCGGATTCATATCCTCTCGCTTGATATTGCAGAATATAGTGAATATTAATATCTAAACTGTATTTGCAACTGTCATTATTGATTGTTTCGAGGAATGCAAACAATTAAAAGAATAGATTCGGCTTCATTTATCACCTGCTTGGTGTAGGGAAATGTGATAAAAGTCCTATCCTGCCTTCTATTGTTCAGTTAAGACTAGATCTAGTAATTACAGTTGACCAAGATACATTACTGAAGATTTAATAGTTCACTAAAAACACTAGACCTCTTCGACAAGTGCTACGCGATATAATTCATTCCTCATCACGGAGCATCATGCAATATTGCAAGCATTTTCTTCAAATTTTGAAATGAAATGGGAATTTCCAGAAAATTAATCTGGAATCATCTAATGCTTTATCTGATATGTGCACAATACTTGAGTTCATATGAATGCGTACATCTTGTAAAAAATGCTGAAAAAATTTTAGGTGAATCGATGGTCCATATACTTAGGTGCACTTCCAATTGATCAATACTTAAGTTTTTGAGAAACAATTAAAATTCATGTTCATGTTGACTGTTGAGAATATCGTCACAAGTACCTGACAGTCTTTTTAGTAGACCAATATAGGAAGCCGTATTCATCACACGTCTCATGAATAATTTGTTTAGTACCTGGCCTCGCAATCGCTATATCATGTGAACTCCTAGAATGTCAGAAGTCGGCAGGAAGGGCATCCGCAATGAAAGTACTACATCGAACCAGCACATTCTGACATACAATGCTGGTACCACTGAAGATCCCAGTTGGAGAGTAGTGAAATTAAAGCTTCATTTTCACTTCTAAATATCTGCTTTGCCAGAGGTTCAAATTTTGTCGGTGGTTCAAATCCACAATGACGCGATGATATTTTCCGCCTCTTAAAATTATAACTTTATTATAAGGTTTTCCCGAATATATTATTACTATTGTATGTGATATACATAATGACACTTTATTTAAAAAAGATGGATGATACTGTGAACAGTTACCTGAAATATCAAAATCTCAGGGTATTACCTTAAGTTTCTAAATATGAAAATAACTCAAAATTTTTCTTGTTTTCATTTTTGAATGAAAAAATGCCCTAATTTTGGGACACCATAATTCTTAGAAAATTGAAATTACGAAACTGAGTAAAAATAATATTTATAGAATTAGGAGAGGTTTATAAACCGTTAAATCTAATAGGTGAGTCTGCTATGATTTTATATATTTGCTTCCTTTACGCATGTTCCCCAAGTAATACCCAAGTAAGACTTGAAAAAAGAGGAAATCTACAGGAGATAATAATGATTTAATAAAAATACTAAAAAGAAAATAGAAATGAAATGAGTGTTACTCGTGCAGGCATTTCAAATTGAACCATGTATCTGATAAAACAATCAACGAATCAAAAGCACTTAAACCAAAGGAGCAGTCTGGGAGGTAGCATGAAGTTGCTCAGGGTACAGTGTTTGCCGAAACTTTCACATAGCATCTCCTGGATCAGATCGATTGTCTTTCATAAATAAATAGCTATCATATTTCATAACACAATTAAATAATGATTAGTAATTTTTGATGTGATATTACTTGTTCCTCCTACAAAATCAAGAGAAAAAATATAAAAAAATCCTATCTAAAATGATTGGTACTCAAGGATTGGGGCGGTACACCGGTTAAATAATCCTTCGCCGGTTAATTTACGTTAACCGTTTAACCGCGGTTAAATAGAAATGTTTATTTTTATGGAAATTTAACCAAGCATCCTAACACTAATCAATTACAAACAAACTCAGCATGTTGCAATCCATGAAATTACTGTCGTTTTTATTTGAGCCTTAGGAATAATAAGATCAACACACATTCTTCTGTATATATACTGTATGTCTGTTCCATGATCTTCACATCCATAGCGTTGAACAAACGCACACACAAGCTTAGATAGGCTGACAGCCAATAGAGTATCGCCATCAAACTGCCTGACGTCTTGCTCTGCTATTCTAGGCTATTAGGGAAGTATTTTCGTCGCCATATACATGTACATATACTTTTCTTTGGCAGCCGAAGATCAATGTCATTGCTTCTAACTTGTACAACGCTACGCTCTCATCACTGTTCAGTGATGTCCTGGGTTTGGAATTTTTTTAAAAAAACGAGACAGTGATCTGGAGAAAACTCAATGTTTACTGTGCCCGCGACAATTCGCTCCTAAATCAGGGAATGGCAGTCTTATTCATCATTTAACGAAGATTCATCACAAAACGTCAATCACTCAATCATCAACGACAACCGATCGCGTCGATGCCTCTGGCCGTCAAGTGTCAGGAAAATTGGATAAAACTGCGTCATCAACAACTAATTCCATTTCTGAATGGGTGACATCTTCGGTGAATCGCCCAACTTCTTCTGGGCGGGCAAAGGTTATTGCGGATCTAATTGTTGACTGCATCGGTAAAGACTTTCAACCTCTGACTTTCTGCCAAGAAAGGAATGCATGCATTGCACTTTTTAGAACCATGCTACCAACCGCCCATAGCAAAAGCTGTGAGAAAACACGCTATTGATCGCTATGAAGTCTTAAAACAACAACTGAAAACAAAATTGCTTACGGTTACTGACTTTTGTATTATGTACTTGTGATGCCTGGACCAACTCACAGATGACATCCTTCTTTTCGATCATGCTTCATTATATTGACGAAGATCGGCGACTGCAGACTGTTAATCTAGCTACGCCACACATTGCATCGACGCACAGAGTCTCTGAATTATCAAAAATTCTCGATGAAACCCTCGTAGAGTATGATATCAAATCATTCTGTTGCACTCACGACATCGCGGCAAATATCAATGCCACACTCCGCTTGACTGAACTTGCGAAATATGATATAAGATGTACAGATCATCTTTTACAACTGGCGGTCAAATATTGATGCTTCGAATTGTAACTTGACAGAGCTAACAAGGAAAGTGAATCATATAGTTGCATGTGTGAAGAAGTCAAAGAATATGTCCCGTGAGTCAAGAAATATCGTGATCAGCTTTTACTGACTAAGAATACAGTGGAATTACATAATGCAACTGAGACAAGACGGAACTTTACGTATATCATGATTAATTCATTTATTCAACTCTTTGAAGCTTACGATTTTATTATCAATATCAACTGCGGCCTTTAACCAAATGAAAAGAAGCAATTATCTTTTTATTTGGAAAATGCCCTGACCAGTCATTGCGTAATAGTTGAGTCGGAAAGAGTCAGGTTTTTTAAAGATCTTAATTATTATTTTTCTTATGTACAAAATTTTTCGATCGCCATCCAGCAATCATCTTCAGGTACAAGATATTAGAAGTTTAAACTATGAGGAATTTGAAAATGATGATTTACACTGATGTGATATGAAGGAATGTAGATATGAACAGGTTGGCAGAGGAGAAACGGCTGATCATTTGCAAAACTGTATGAAGTCGCCAAAAGGTACCTACACGGTAAAAGGCAATGTTGTTTTTACACTACTACTCTGAGTGAAAAATCTGACACTTCCCGACAATGAGTCAATACATTGTTTTTGTTTCATTATCATCAAAATGTTGTTTTGATAAACAACTATTTTCTAATGGTCAAGTACATAAAAATGGCTGCTTGATGTTAATTCGCTCGAGTAGTAAGTAAATACCTCTGATGCTCTGACGGGATGCATAGTTAAGCTCTTTGACAGATTTTTGGCACATTTTGTCGGTTAACCTGTTAACCGTAAACTTTAACTGCTACAATCCCAATCGTACTGCAGTTAGATATTGTAAGATATTGTTGAAAATTCACACGTAGATATTAAAGCTCGAATGCTCTAAATGGGAAGGTATTTATTGGTTATCAAGAAGTTAAATGAGGTTTGAGGTCTATTCATGAGTTTACCTCATCAATTCTTCATGAAGGCTACTTTACAGTACACGTAACTGGTCTACAATTAATCAAGCAGTTCACTTCCCACCTATTTCATAAATAATTTTGAATAATTGTATCATTAATCATGTTTGTAAAATCGACTTATCAGTCTAAGCGAATTTTGCTGTCATCTTTTATTTGGAAATGCGTAAAATCAGACCCGAGTAGATCATCAGCTACGCAGATTAATACACATACACAAAGTTTCTCGGGAAATTCAACTTGTATTCTTTTCAAGTAAAATCTATACATTTTCACCCTATGAACAAGTAGTGCTGCAGTCCTTACCAGTCTATTAGTGAAATGAAGCAAGAAAGAGGCAGAACCAAAGAATAGATCTTACCGAAGTAATCGGATGGCCCCAGCTTTCCGACTTCAAGCTGTTCGGCGTTTTCATTTGGCATTTGAAGGACAGCCGCAGATCCCTGAAAAATAATTAATACAATTGAATGATGTCATCAAGTCCAGTTAACAATCAAAAATAAATTATGTTAATGAAATACAGTGTACTTAAGCAGCATAATCATACTTAACTTTCAAGAGCATAATTACACGTAGATTTCCATCGTTCATACTTACTATCTTATCAAGCATAAAAATGAAGACATAAATGAATTGAAAAATCAATGATAATTCTGCGCATTCAGCTCCTTGTTATTTATGAGTGGCCTGTACAGAGAGTAAGCTTAAATCGATGACATTGATATCTTTGTCAATTACTAAATAGTAAATTTATCAGCGCTGAAAAACAACTTTGCGATTCCTCGAAAGATGAATTTATTGATTCAATGCATCACACATTTTCGGCCGAAGCCTTCGTCAGGCGCAATGACAGTGATATAGCGTAGCAACTAGCATGGTCAGACCACTGGAAATCAATTATTACATGAAGGACATCACCGTCAAAAGGCAAATAATAATCAAATGAGTAAAAAGAATGCATGATGAACATGTGGATACTTCTCAGCTCGTCGGGTTCGACTGGCTGCCCTGATGAAAGCCGGCTTTCTGCATCACGAGGTGACGCCATTCTACTGTCCTGAGCACTTCTTACAAGATCCGGGAGCTGCATTCCTGTCCAGTCGGTGATGTCGGTGTGCTGCATCCTTGCGTGTCCGCGTCGTCGTTTCACATTGATGCGTCCTTGTATTGGCACTGCTACTAGCTCTGAATGTCTGCATGCGTGACCAAAAAGAGGTGGAAGACGGCAGATGAAAATCGTCTCATCACGCCTTATGAAGAATATGCAAAAAGGCGAGTGACATGGAAGATGGAAGACGCCTTTTCCTGTGTGATAGCGGCCTTAGTGGTTGACTGTCGTTGTTCACAATGATTTGACGCGGTTTGAAGTTTTGAGTTTAATTCCAGTAATTTGCTTGAATAGTTGCTTCGATTTGTTTTCTTGATCCAATTCATTCATCTCTGCACATTGTCTTTTCAGTCATTTGCTTTGGTCCTTTCTCAGCTGCCGCTGTGTTTCGGCTGCAAGTCTTTTTCGTGCAGCTTCGTCATGTCTGGCTCTGGCAAGACGCTTCTGATCTGACAGTTGCAGGGCTTTATCGCTTCTCCATGAGTGCTTTCTTTTCTGTCGCCCTTCTCCTGTGACACTTTCAGCTGAAGCTTGCAATCGTGTTTTCACCTCCTTGTGGATACACTAAGTTCAATAGCACAATCACGTTTTATGCCACAATTGTATATTCTCAATTACACATGATTGTGACATTACCATGCATTCGAATGTGATGTGTATCCACATGTTCGTCACGAATTCCTTTTACGCATCTGATTGTTATTTACTTTCTGACATTGATCTCTATTTTGTGTACTTGTTGATTGCCAGTGGTCTGACCATGCGAGTTGCTACGCTGCATCAATGTCATTGCGCCTGATGAAGGCTTCGGCCGAAAATTTGTGCTGCATTGAATTAACAGATTTATCTTTCGAGGAATCACAAAAATGTTTTCAACACTAGCATCAACTTCGATGGCTACTTTCCTACATGCGCAAATGCATCAACACAGCAGTAGGCATTTAAAGACAGAAGGGAGATTGAGTGAATTGTTCATTGACTCGCGCATCGAGAAATCTAACTGTTTCCTACATAAAAGTCCTTGCGGCATTTAAATTCAACATTGTAATTTGCTTGTACTATAATTCTTCTAAGCTCAAGTTCTTTTTTGCAATTATTGAATATTCTATACGAAATTTCTCTTTCTTTTGAGCTTTTGCAACATCATCTTAGTGTGTGAGTAGTAAATACAAAGTGTCCGCGTCTTTCGAGGCCAAAATTCCAGGTGTTTCCAAGTAAATCAAAAAAGTTATCAGTCAGCCAAGCTGCTGTATTATTATTCAATCTTACAAATTTTCACCGATATGACGGCCTGTTCACGTAAAAAGGATTTTCAAATTACATCTTGCATAAAAATCAAAATATCAATGTCTGATAAGTTGAACATTCATCTTTGTTATTGAGGATGTATGATTATTATCTATGCAAGATGTAATTTGAAAATCCTTTTTATGTGAACAGGCCGTCATATCGGTGAAAATTTGTAAGATTGAATAATAATACAGCAGCTTGGCTAACTGATAACTTTTTTGATTTAATTTAAATATGCTGCTTAAAGAAATGATTCGAAACAGAAAAGATCATTCCCTTCTTGAGTAAACCACGATATATTGTAATAAGATAAATAGCTAAAACTTTGTACAGTGGCATACGTTTCGCGACCCAGTCGCTGCCTCAGTGCCAAATAAAACTAGAACGGAAAACTAAAAACTAAACCTTCCGTTCTAGTTTTATTTGGCACTGAGGCAGCGACTGGGTCGCGAAACGTATGCCACTGTACAAAGTTTTAGCTATTTATCTTATTACAATATATCGTGGTTTACTCAAGAAGGGAATGATCTTTTCTGTTTCGAATCATGCCTAACTACCTCCCGTACGCCACAATCAACTAAGCTTAAAGAAAATTATATCTCATGTTTCCAAGTAGATTAATGTAAAATTTTGTGCTAACTTCTAGTCATATTCCTGGGTTTTCATGTCCAACTGCTGGTATTAATCGATTTTGCAGGTTTTGCACAGATTTTATATACACATGCAATCAAGCCATTACATGAAAAAGTAAGTTACTAATCATATCATTAAATTTACTCATACGTCCTTAACATGATCACTGTTTGTTCATCTTTGAGACTCTGAGTGAGCTAAATCATCCATATACATCCATATAGTTTCAAAATCTCAGAGGCACGTAAGCACTTTCATTCATTGGACTTGCAACCCGTGAATGCCTGAGCTGCTCATATTGACCTTTCTATAATTCTGTTTGATGCACAGCGGTAGCACGACCCAGGAAGACAGAATTTCACGGCAGACGTCCTAGTGGCTTAGCTGAACTGAAAGGTTACCAACACAGATGCAGATAGACGGATTTTTTGGTTGAAATGAGATTTGTTGTAGGTTGGTGCAAACAGTAAGTTAGCAGCATAGCGTGTATGCTTTCTCGAAAGGAATGATAGTCTTCAAGTACAAGGTTGACGAATCAGAATAAAATAGCTTTACAAATAATCACATTGAAGTAACTGCTGATACAACAAGAAGTCTAGCCTTCTCAACACTAACGATTAGCTATGACAGACATAAATGGAATGAACGACATCTTCCGCTCAATGATTCTGCAATATGGTATTCGTATATGCCCAGAATACGTAAGTCTCTTTGGGATCAGGGAATGCAGAGCATTGAGGAAAAGCACGTTCTGTCAATGCATATTCATGTATACATTTATGCATTTACTCATCATAATTCCACTGCTCCGGGAAATGGAGCGCTTGTTGGGAATCCGGCAAAAAGATGAACAACCCCATCCTTGCAACTCACATCCTTCAATGAATACTTGGTGACGTATAGGTTATACGACAACAATTACCGGCATCTGATAATACGACATAATCTCTATACTACCGTATAATATGATGTTCCGAAGTTTCTTGAACAGGTCAGAATATTTCTACATGCTTATTGATTTTCAAAAATACTCGATGCTTGGAAAATGAAAAAAATAAAAACAAAATTTCGCCTAATTTTGACCGCGAAAGCATAAATAGCAGAACTTTTCAAAAAGATGGAAAAACAACGCGCTCGACAGTCTGATAGCATTGAATAGTTTGTGAAGGAATTGATCAAGAAACAAATATAGTCGCAACTCCTGAAGCTTAAATTTCCTGAAATTGCTGTTTCCGACTTTTGGGCTTAGTTACATTTACAAAATGAGCAGCTGCATTACAAAATATTCACGGAACCAAACTGTGATTGCGTGAAAAAAAAAACAATTTCCCTTAGACCGATAATTTATGCAACTTTGTGCACGAAATAAATATAATATAAAATAGTATCCCTATGGATGTTATTTTGCACTTCACTTATTTTGTGCATTAATTGTTAGCTGAAAAGAAGTTGCTTTCTTTTTCACTTAGTGAATATGTGACCAAGGCTGAACTTCAAAAATTTTGAATAATATACAAATTACGAAATTATGTCAATATGCACCGTACCTCACTTATCAACACTATAGCCGTTATTAAGATTGGAACTATTTCAGAAAATGAGTTAAGAAACCGTGTTTGCAATATTCATGTACAGTTTCAGTAACGTAAAGACTATAGGCTTTCAAATTTGCATACATGTAAAAACATTTAAGGCAAATCGAGGTTTGAGATTTCCACCGGTAGGTAGGAAAGACTGAGAAACACTATCTTAATGGTTCAGGTGAATATTGAAACTGCTTAAAAAGCAAATTTGCAATCAGATTGTGTCTAAAATCTTTATAAAGTATGATCATTATTTTCTCAAAATCCAATTTCGGCATTACCAAACATTTTCTCAATGCTATGAGTTAGTCTATAATCAATTGCACGCTATTTATTAAGGTATAAAAATTCCGTGCAACTTCAAATTACTCATAAAGTTCAAAATTTTTTCAACGAATTCCAGGTTTTTCCAGATCAAATGATAAAATTGCAGGCTTTTTCAGGTCATGGACACCCTGTAAATAACATCAAAATATAAGATCGAAAATTCTGTTTATTGAAGCATTTGGAACCTGGAAGTTGGATAATTCGTTCTTGTGGTATAGTTTAATTAATATTTCTAGATATTTTGTGATTAACAAGACTGCGATAGGAAGCTTAACATCACTGCACTGAGAATGAAATAAATAGGGCCTGCATACAAAATGAAGTGTTATTATCAATATATTGAAGAAATTTGGTGTAATGATTAAAAGTACTTCAGTGATGGTGAAAATGCAAGGTTTGTAAATACTAAATTATGAATGTTTCAATATTCATAATTCAATTGCAATTGTTATTTTAATTATTTTAGCCTTGTCACTTGGATCGGTGTTGATTCAAAGAACAGACCGGAAATTCTTTAGTTAAGTTGTCATCAGTGAAAAGCGACGAAGGCATCTTCATGACTTTAATGCAAAGTTCGCCGTAAGTTAATACATTCACACTGCAGACGGACACGTTGATGAGAGAAAGTGTTGCACCTCCCGATCCACTCATTCGCTTGATACTGCAGAATGACGAAAATTTAAGGGTTCCTTAAGTGCTTTGAATGCACATGCAGTGACAGTAGGCTATACAATACCAGGTTCCTAATATCCCCTTATCTCTAGAAAACTGAGAAAACAGAACTATCTGAAGTATATGCATGAGAATGTCCTATTTACAATACATTTCCAATCATCAAAAATAAAAGTAGCAATTAATTCTTACCAGGTTATTCTTAATGATTAATTAACACCAGGTTCACTATCAACGTGCAAATCGCTAGAAAATCATGCTGTAAGTCCATTTGATAAGTCCCTTAGATTTTTACTTATTCACCATACCGAAAAGATGTTATGAAATTACACCGCACTGTATTAGCACATTTATCGCACCAAGCGCCTTATTGAAAATATTCTGAATCTATTTCATGCGTTTTCGTGCTGCTGCACACCCAATTATTAACAAGAAAACGAATTTGTATTCTGAACCATGCAAAAATGTACCAGACGATCTATTTTCTCGAATTTTGCGATGAAAATTTGTTCTAATTTGTTCTATCTTCAAAATCAAAATGCGAAGAGAAGTGGTTGAAGAAAATAATAACGGACAATGTAACTCCCAATAACAAAGATAGGAGCATTCGATTATTTGTCTGTTACAAACAGAAAACAATTCGAGATGTTTTGGGAAGAAAAGCAAATAATGAAACAAACGATCATGCTACATATCAATTCAAGTATCACGAAAGCATTTGTAAGCTCAGTCTAAATGCTCATGACAAGGGAAATGTATTCAATTTATTTAACTGACTTTAAACCTAAATGAAGATGAATTACCTTTCAAATGACAGCCTAATAGGCTCATCATCTGAAGATAGTTAGGCACTGTTACTGAACCCAATGTGCATGACATCTAAAATCCAAGATTTTGATCTGTAAATGATTCAAATCTATGCTGATTTTCTACATAGCCCATGCAGCTCAGAACATTGAAGTATGTAAAGCATGAGACATCTACGAGTCCAAATTGTGAACCATAAGAATCACCTCAATGCCATTTCCACTGGGAATGCGAAGATGGACGGTGAAATGCCTCTACCACAATGGTCTACCTCGCAAATCTTCAGCAGCTTTTTCATTTCTCCTTCAGCTTCTCTTCTCAGACTTTAATCTGATGTTTCTTAAGCATTATTTGGCTCCATTTTTCGTTTCTTTTTGATTCATGGTTGTTTATGCTCTGATTCTTTCATCAGCAGATTGCAAAAACCTGGATTTCAATAGGCAACCTTCAGATGAAGAGGAGCCTCAATGCCTTCTCTACAGCTATTGTAGCTTGATGTAATTTGGGTACATAAAATTTCTTAAAGCGAATGTTCATGGATTTTGACTGGCTGCACAAAACTACAATACTCGTATATTGATTACGGAATTGTTTTCATATTTTACCTATCAGGCCCCTATCTCCTAATAAAGTCAGGGCTCAGCACTTGTTGACGATTTTAGGGGTAGCATTTCATACCGGCCGATTATCTTTCACATATAGATGATAGGACAATATGATAACATGATAGCGTGATACAATAGTATAATGTGACAGCTAGAAAGGATGTCTATTGGTCATATCATTGAAAATTGTTTTTAAAAAATTTCATGTCAAACTCATAAAAGCCTATCAATAGACCAAATTTCAAACTCAATGCAGTCTAAATTAGCATTGGTATTGATTACTCGCTTAGAAAAGGAGTCCATTTACAAATTATTAAAACTATAATTATCGTTAATAAACAGGACCACACTAATCACATCATCTTCTAGAA
This sequence comes from Prostheceraeus crozeri, assembly GCA_907163375.1. Classification (NCBI taxonomy): domain Eukaryota; kingdom Metazoa; phylum Platyhelminthes; order Polycladida; family Euryleptidae; genus Prostheceraeus; species Prostheceraeus crozeri. The sequence continues at coordinate 114,818 of CAJQUW010010155.1, forward strand.
GAGGATGCGTCTAGATTAAGCGATCAACTGCAAGTGAACAATCCGTCAGTTTTCATATCTGCGAGACAATATTGCGTTGTTATCTGAAGACAAACCTTCCAGTAACAATATATCGGGTTCATTGGTGTCGTGACCTGGCAGTCAACTCATTTTCTCGTCATGATCACCACAGAAATTAGTATGGAGGCAGAGGAATGTGCAGTTTTAATTATATATTCAATCAGCAAGATTAAAACAAAGCTTCTTCAATCTCTGCATTGTAATGCAACAAAACTTGTTTCAATAGAGGTCAACTCGTCTACAGGAGTCAAAGAAAAGTCAAATTCAAGTTGATAACTAAATTGTCATTCTTCACAACATTGAGAATGCTTCAAACACCTGAGAATGCATGATTTCCTAGGTTTTACAGGTCATTCAACATTCTGTAAAACTCATGCACCGCATGATATGATGAAGTCTGCAATTTTGCCAAACATTATCGAATAATTTGGAATCGGACACAGGCTCGGATTTGGTGGATGCAAGTCGCACTAAGACTCGGTGATAAAGCAGACCCTTGGAGTTGAATTGTTGCAATCGCTAAAAATTTGTCAAATTACAGTGTGGGACCGAAAAACCATTGGCATTTTTCCTGACTGAATCTACACAAAACTACTTCTGCTGGCATATGCGTCATGCGACAATTTAGAACATATAGGTGAGCAAAAAGTTATTGACCTTGTTTTACCATTTCATGCATAACGCACCATATTTGATAAATTTCAAATTACATGCATTTGTAAATAGAGCTCCGACATGAAAGGGTTAAGTTAATTCGTTAATCAAGACACATCCAAGACACTGAAAGTAGAGTACAGTTTCAAGTAGCTATGCTTTCTGAGGTGGAGACACTTGTCAGTTGTATACCTCAACGAAAAATCTCCATTGATTACACATTTTTAGTGACTACATTACCGATTTTTTTTGAAGGCGGTGTAAATCAGAAGGTCCACACTGAAATGTCTTTATGAGCTTGAGTTGGGAAAGTTCTTGATGCCAAAAATTCACAAAAATTAAAATTTTGTCATCTAGTGTCCTTTGATTTGCTTTCCTGCGCCTTTAAGTGTATATAATGACGGCAAATGATTAATGACCACCGGGTAGTAGGTTTACAAAAGGGGCCGCACTGTGGGTCAGACACATGCAGCATGAGTTTTCAAACAGCAGATGGAAGACTTCGTTTTCTCATTCGTTCGCGGCGATTAATAACTGATGGTATGATAGTACATCACGCAGGATAACAGCGGCACTCGCCATCGTTAACACAATCACAATCTACAGTTTTTGCGGGACACGAATCTACATCTAATGGCAGTCTTAGGATTTCATGCGACATTCCTATGTAGTTCGTCAGCATTAGCTATCGCATCTCCTATTAATAAATAGTGTACACTGTAGATAGATTTCAGATTTCTGAGTGAATATTTGTAGCAGCTGAATCATTACTTAATTGATCGACAACAATTCAATGAAAGTAAATTCAGCATACTTATTTTGAAGTTTACTAAAAAATTCAAGACATGCATGAAATTCCAGGACAATCAAGGACCTCGGATACCCTGTTCGTAGGGAACAATGGACACAGTGTCAAACGTACATACAATATCAAAGGCTTGAATTACCTACATGTACTTGAAATTATGCAACTTTGAATGTAAAATGAAACATCATCTAAACTTTAATTTCAATAATAACACTTTTTCCAAACACATTAGATCAAGAAGTAGCAGGAGTAATCCCGAGGTTCAATAGTCAGGCCGTCGAAACGAGTTTCTGCAAGGAACGAGGCCGAATGTGATGCTTTCACAGAATGATGCATACCCTGTGGCTATTAAGAATATTTGCGTCAGCTGAGTTCTACCCGGTTCCTCTTTTTGTCAGATGGGATCAAAAGATGGGGTAAGATGGCGTTGTAAATCTAATGTGAAGCAGACTGACTTCTTTTATTTTCGGTCTCTGATTTATTGAGAATTACTAAGTCTATAGCAATAATTTTCGACATGGAATGTCATCAGATAATATCCTATCATGTGCATACCATGCCAATAGTGACGCCTGATCAGCAGTGATGCATGCATAAATTTAGTTAAATGTGGCAAACATTTTATAAAAATCTGAGTTTTCCGTTTAAGATAATTGCTAAATAAATCATAACATGTCTAACTTCATTGACAAAAGTATATTTTCGTTTCACTTCAATCTGAATTGCTGACCGGAAAAGTATTTCAGGAGACCGATAGTACTTAATTTCCCCTCGGAAAAAGGGAAGCAAAGAAATTCTTCTAGAAGCCACATGTTGATTTTTACATCATTCTAAGTCTTAGTGCAAATCTGATAAGTGCAAATTTAATAAAGTATCCTAGACGTCGCATACCTTGATGTCTCAGTACTGCAGTCGTTAGGTGTAATTGGTAAACAACATTTTCAGGACAAAGAGGGGTGGGGGATGAAATAACACGGAGCCTAAGAATCAACTTCCAAAAACTTCAACTGTTTTTCTCCCGGAAGCTGCACTACACTTTCCGCTCGGAAAAAGAGAACAGGACGCAGTACGAGTAAGAGTAACGCTTGTACAACTAATTTCATTATGACAACTACTGGGCTTGATTGATAATGAGATGCATCAACATCTGAATTCACTTGTAATTTAATAACTGCCAACCTCGAGGTGAACCTACCCGAACAACATTGTTCCTGATCACATTTTCAGGAAAGCTTGTTCTAGCTTGAAACCCGCTCCAGATTTTGCAGCAAATAATAGAACAAACTAACCACTTTTTATACTGAGCATGCCGTGATAAATCCTTAATAATAGTTAGATCATTTCCTTGATGACGGTAGGATGTTCATGCAGAAAGGCCTTAATATTATAGCATGATTTCATTATAAGTTAAGTAGGAGAGGTGGTTTTTTGTTCTATTATTTTCTACAGGAACATTGTCACGATTGTCAGGAGTGAGACATTATTTCTATCTATGCTTACGTTATATACATTATTTCCATGTAATTATGAACTTGAACTCTATTGATACTCCATGGTCGGTGAATCATCGCAACATAAATTGATAATTGGAAATACTTTTAGGGCGTGGGACAATAGGCATCTAAAACGTACATATCCTAAAATCCGTACTTCCGATAGTGCGCACATCACATAATTAATTATTGTGCAATGGTTTTTAAGACATCAAAATATATCGTGCAAAAATTAGTATAATTATAACTTCTATGAATTTCAGATACTATGAGAAGCTATGTGACATATCCGCGACCTTGCCTTTTCTTTGGTTGATGTGTGATTTTATCATGTTCTTTCGTCAATGTTCCTCTGTTTATCATGTCTTCCCTGTTTATTTCTGGCAATAAAGGACATATGACTTGTCTAAAACTTGTAGAATATTTGGTAAGGATGATAATATAGACATCGACAACAGCATGTCAAGGTCACGTGGACATATATTGCACATTATCTATATCGCATTCTTCACCGATGTGGATCTCAAAATTCTTTACGGTAACGTTTCTGGCCGGATGCAATTACTCCAATTCAAAGTATGAACTTTTACCAAATGTCATTATGAAAAATGTACATGGCTTGTCTATTGACGTGCATATTTCCCAAAGGAAGTAATTTATTTATTTAAGGAAAATGATTAAATGACACAGCTTAATCGACTTTCCGCAATAAATGATATCAAATTATCAACACTTTATATGAAAATTCGTCAACAAACAAAAATGCATATTTACAGCAAAATTCAAATCCTCCTGCCCTTTTCGGTCGATCTCTATTAGGTCTCAGCCACACTGCGAGCTTTTCCAAGCGTTTCCGAGCAAAGCGTTTTACAGCAAATATAAAGTCATCATTGCAGCAGTTGTATACTGCCACACTGCGAGCAAAGCAAACCAGAGCAATTGATAGCTTGCGCAGATACGTTTGCTCGCGTTTGCTCGGGACGCTCGTGTTTGCTTTGCTTTCAGTGTGGCTGAGGCCTTAGAGTTTAAAGCATTCAAAATGGGTGCTACTTCACGCTTTCAACGATCGATTGAAAGTAGGTGGACCGAATAACATAGAGAATGTAAAACGCAACGTCTAATAGAAGGATTGAACAGTAAATATTTCTAACAGCAACAGTAACAGTTTTGCATTCATGTTTAAATGGGGATACAAAAAAACAATACTTGTCAACGGACTTACAACGCAATGCAATGCCAAACTGTCACACATACCTCAGTAATTATGAAGAAGTCTTCGCCGGGCTCTCCTTGTCGTACAACGATTTCGTTATCATCAAATTGAACAGGTTCAAGGGCATCGGCGACGGTCAAGCGCTCCCATTTGTCGAGATTTTCTGCAAAAAATATCAATGATTGATGTTCACAGGAGAAGACAATTCATCCATAACACTAATTTCATTATATCTGAGAAAACCTCGAAACTTCAGAAGGAAAAGCTATAGGGATATTGTCGTAGCAATGCATAATAGATTATGTTCTTTTATAAATATTGAGCTGCATCCTCAGTTGAAAATGGGAACAGACCTGAATAGCTGTCATTTCATTCAATATTAGGAATCATAGGCAGGCATATATCACATCTCTCAATATCAACATCGATTCAATTCCTTATTTAAAGTTGAAGCCATGCCCGGGTAAATTTGAAATTTGCAATTAGCAAGTTAGTGGAATTTCAACGGGCATTCATTATGATGTTTCTTTTTTTATGAATGTCTTTTTTGTGTTTTGTATTAATAATCTTTTGTACTGGTGTTCTTTTATATCAACATGAAAGTGTATGAACCTCTGGTTCATGAACACACCTTATTGATTCAAACAGCATATTCGTATAACCCTAATATGGTGGTGGCTCATATCATTGACGTGATTTTTAAGAACAGGGCCATTTTATAGACAGCATCACAAATTCGTCATTGTCTTATACAACGTGCTTCATATTGGTGATTTTGAGTTATACAGGCATTGTTAAATAAAGATAGAGAAATGCAAAATGCAAAAGTAGCGTGGTCACCAAAACAAGAGGAAGAAAAATTCGATTTGGAAAATTGCTAATTCTGTGGGGTCTGGATCAAGAAATAAATATAGATAAATTCAAATATTACTACAAGAATATGCTTCTATTGATGTCACAATCAATGCCTTCAATTACTTCTTGCAAGTAAACTTCCTGAGAGTCCTAATTGGATGGAAATACTGAGCTCACTACCCCCCCCCCCCCCGACAATAAGCGTTGGCCTCCTGCTACCGATGTCAACTACTACCGATGACACCTTACATCTACTGTGCTACCGATTTCCACTTACATCAAAGAAAGACTTCGCACAAATCCACAACGCATTGCGTGTTCTGGGAACAATCGAATACAATGATACTCTTTCGAATTGAATAAGAAAAACAAACAGAAACTCGAAAAGATCCGATGACGGTGCCAATGCGACGACTTTCAAGCAATAGAAGCAAGAATTGTGAGATATGCAATGAAGCATTCTAAAAATTATGAAACCGTCCAAGATTTTGCATGAACTTTGGCCTGACACAGTACCATCCATAATTCTGGACATCTACGTCTCCCAAAACGCAACAGTCTTCCTCGTGTTCTGTTGTTCATCCCAAGTACATTAATTTTCAATTTAAGTTTTACTTGATCATGTGATTCGAAATTCTCTACTCTCTATCAAAGTTATTGTCTTTAACGTCTTCTACAACTAAGCACTCATTTTTGACTTGATATCTTCAAAATGTATTGTCTGATTCCCAATCATTTGAAATTAACTAATTATTATAATCATGATCAACGTGTGAACACAAAATCGTTATCAGAATTCAAAAATGTGCCGACAATAATTGTCTGACATAAGATATGCCGCTTGCTTGACCTGGGGCTCTAGCATCTTGCTATAGGCAGTCGACATCGGTCATGAACAGTAGATCTTGAGCCGGTTCGCGACAGTAGTATTCTGCCCGAACCAGATGTTTACATAGAGTCAATCGTCGCTGTTGTAGGGTCTGATTCGGTCGAATCAGTCACAACCATCGATACAGATCGTCGCTCTTCAACTTGTCTCTGTACCGGATGAAGAAAGCGGCGCGGAGTTAGGAGGAATGGATGGAGTCCAGTCGCCTCTCGAGCGTCCTTGTTAGAGTCTCCGCATTGTAAAGGAACACTGACTCGATCACTGATGAGAAGAGCTGGGTTGTGAGAGAACTAGACAAAGTTTCCCTCTGTAGGACTGCCCTAACAGAGCGAAAGGCAGTCCAGGACAAAGATCTTCGCCTCTCGATATCAGATTGGATTGATAGAACAACTCCGCCAAGATAGACACTTGTTTGATCGAGGGAGACACTAGCGTCAATGTCGCGGCACTCGAGTTCAGATGGAATAGTCATGATTTCGGAATTCTTGATGTTAATTGAAAGGCCCACATCTACTGCTGAAGTCTCGAGGTTACCGACCATACTCTTTGCTCCCTCGACCATTGAGGACGATATTGCGAGGTCATCAGCATATGCAAGGACAGACGCTTTTCGGGGGGGGGGACATCCCTGTCACTTTTCAATACTGACTGTCCGTTATGCGGCTGACAACGAGTATTGTCCTTTCTATTATGGTTTTGGTAGCCCGGCAATTTCATCGTAGCTGTTAGGATGATCTGAATTGTCAAGTATTGATAGGAAAGTCGTAGAGAAGAGTTGTTGAGTTTCTTTTTCACAAAGAGTCATATCTGAAAGGAGTGTTTAGTGGCATGAAGAGTGGGTCACGAAGTCGAACATCACAGTACAGCAGTTTTTGAACAGTAGGAAGAGATGAAGGCATGATGGTATCACAGTTACTGCACCGACTGCATTCTCTTTGCCGGATAAGCACATGATCAAGTTGTACTAGCCTTCTTGTTGAAGACTGAATGCCGAATTATATGACCTTATTCGCATTATGAACAATAGGGGCCTTTTGTTTTACGTTTCATTTCATGTGTTGAGACAATGTTGCTTATCATTAAAAATGCAATTTATCTAATGAACAATATGTTGGTTAAACTAAACGTCAAATTCGCTCGCGTCTCAAAGAACATTGTTCTCACTCTTCCTCTCTTTTGTAGCTCTTCCCTCATTGTCCTATCTTCCTCCATTCTTCTATATTTCGAGGGCTGTCCTACATTTCAACATTCCTAATGACCATATAAGGAAAAGTGTAACGGCGAATGAAATTCATCTTCTCAACCCTTCTTTAAATACGATGTTGATGTAATGCTCCAATTCCATGCTCTTGATAAAGATTATTGAAACGTCGAGCCTACCTTGTGTATCCAAAAGTAATTCATTTTATTGTTTAACCTTGGTTGATATCTATGCTTGATCCGCCCATCAGCCCTTTTGAATTGAAGTCATCTCGCTGCTGATTTCATTGCAGTCAGCAAACCTTAGCTCTCAGCTCCCAAGTAAAACAGGACCTTCATAAATATATAGTTTTTACCGCTCATGTTTCCGTTCCAATCAAGTGGCCATCAAAATAAGCGGGAGGACCATAATTCAATACGAATGCAAACCAGACTCAATTCTCTCCCGATATGTTTAATGCCCAATGATGTGAATTGAAAAAAAATAAAATGTATCGCCAGACGTTTCGGGTCCAGACCCCTTGTCAATGGCAAAACACTTGACTATCAAAATAAGGCTATCTATTGCCCAAATAGTCGACCAATTCATCAAAGCATCGACCAGTGATGCCATTTCACTCAGACATAAACATGCCGCTGTCAATGTATAAAATAAATTGAAGATGCGAATTGATAACTAAATTAAAATCAAACTAGTAATTTATCAGATGACTTTTGTTAGCGGCATCAATATTTCCTTCGTAGTTCGACGAAATCGATATGGAGGTACAATAAGAAGCGACGGCTATGGCCTATAATACCTAGCGAATGACAATGACTGACATTTTCGTGATGAGATTAAATAACCCAACGGACGATGATTATTTTGATGAATTTAACTGTCAGTCACTGCCTAATTGTATCCAAGCGACACAGATCTAATTATATCGGATGAGGTCAATGCATGGGTTAGATGAGAAGAGAATCGTTATGCATCAATTACATACACACGTACGTATTTCAAAGAATGCAAAGTTGACGGCGTTTGAAAGTTTTAAAGAAAAATAAGTGCATAATATTCAGCACGATTTTCATTGCAATACAATTTAAAGATTGATCACACATTATAAAATCACTGCAGCTCTTCAGAATCTGCACATATCTTATGCCAACAGAAAGTTGACTTGCGGGTCCGCAACCACATCTACTCTATTCTCTATTATGTTAATATACACTACGAATACAACTATGACACAATACGAAGAACGAGAATGCGAACGTAAATTATTAAGAAATTAGTGGCAAGTTTCGATCTCTTCATTCATCGATCAAGAAAAATAGAAGGTTCTACAAAAAAACGATAATTGGGCATTAGATCATTTAGGTTGCTGTTAACGAATCTCGATTAAAAGCGATTGACTAAAAAAACATAGAAAATATAAACTAAAATATTAGTAGCGTAGATTGAAAATTAATTCACGAATGCCTTTCAATGCAAGTTTCGTGGCAAGCACCTTGTAATCAGTACGCGGTGCGTGGTAAATCATCATTTTAAAATTCATGTGAATTTAGAGTATGTGATTATTAGCTGCAACATTTTGCTTCAATCTACCTCCTTACAAATGATATACTTGTAATTTCATGACATAATTTATGTTAAATTGGCACAAAAAATATACAAAAATGAAACCGACCGGAATGGAAAAATACAGGGAAGGAAGGACAGGATAGGAAAGACAGTGATGCTCAAAGCAATTTTTAGCACGCATGAATGATGAATATGCATTGCTTTAACGTCACGACTCCCTCACAGAGGGTTTGGAAGGTGCTGACACAAATCTGATGTTTCTGGAGTGGAGATACTTCATTACGGATGCCCATCCTGTCGACTTGCGATGACACTTTCTGGGCTCAACCTCTATGGACACGGACCAAAGATCACTAGGCCAAGCACTAAACCACTGTGCCACAGAGCAAAAGTTAATAAACATTGTGAAAAGTGGGTTAAATTATATTATTTAAATTTGTCATGTCATTGGCAAGGATATCAAAATATAAATAAAATTAACTCCGTACACTATACTATCTCCACTCGATTTTATACCGCTTCTGAAACGACACTAGTAGTGATAGCCTACTGACGATCATTTTGTTTATTTTGTTTTTCAATTGATCATATCAGTTGCAGATCAGTGCAGATATCAGTGCTAGATATAACAAACATTCTGCAGAATATTGCAATAATCAATCATCTAGTTTCAAGCAACTTGATCGTTGAAACGTGACCAAATATCACATACCCAAAATAGGAACTTTTGAAAGGAACTCCTCATACATTTTTCGTTTCCGGATTGTACTCCCCATAAGAATGCGCCGATAGGAATCCCGATCGATTCCCCATAGTTTTACGTTTGTCTTTGCGGTGACGGTGGCTGCCCTGGGGAGACCGTAGATCAATGCGAGTTCTCCGAAACTTCCACCTTCCCCGATAGTATTGACATACTCTCCGTTAACGAGAATCTGTGAAGAACAATTAGAAATTAGAATCAATGCACAAGCAGCACTTAAGCTAGATATATAATAACCGGTATGTAAACAATCATATTCTAAGCAAAAGGCTGTAGTCAGTCGTCATCAAAAGCTGCATGTTACCTGAATCATTTTCTCTAATTGATGCATACTTTTGTCTTAGTTTGGAGAATGATCTTACGAGCGGATTAATGTTGCTACAAATTCCACAACTCATTTATTATAGACATCGATGTAATTATAGATTTTTAATTAAACATACAGCATCGATAAGATGATCAAAACGAAAGTGCAAAAATTTGGCTCCGCACGTTCGTTCCTAAGCCCTGCTTTTTGAAATTTATAGAACTTTAAATCTTATGGCTGGCTTGGATCAATTACGCAATTAGTAATCGAACATTTTGCTGGGATGCAATGATAATAATGAGCATATATTTTTTTTCAAAGTTGAAATCACTAGGTTTAAGTCATGTAAAAGTCTGAGTTACAGCAAATCATTAAACAATCTTGACATAAATGGTATGAAAGACTTCTGTCTACGTGCTGTGGAACAAAGAGGCAGTCTAATACGACCACCTGGAAGCACATCGGGAATGCTATGATGAAGGGGATTGTCCACCGGAGTTTTTGCTTTTCAAAATAATCGCATGCACTGTCTTTCCTGGACCTCAAAAAAGTCAGGTAGGCAAGGCAATCTACGAAATTTTGTGGTAATAGAAAATTTTGCTAAGATATACATGTTATTTGTGATCGCAGTTTCCAAAATAGAGATGCAATTGCCCGACTGCTTCACTTACAGAATTAATTTTTAGGAATATGGAACTATATTTTTGAAGCAAAGACTAATCTTCGAATGAGACTTGAACATGCTTCCCGGCTTCTTATATCTATTGAATTGAATTAGTACTTGTAATAATTAATAAAATTTCAAGACTGCAATTTAACTTTATGCATGCTCCTTACGAATGCCATCTGCTTCTCAACCTTTGTTACTTATGATGTTTGACTCACCAGCCAACCAAAATTAGTTCGAGTAAAATGACTAAGATTAATTAAAATTACTCATCCAAATTTGAGATCAACGATTTTGAACTTTGATCTTCTTATACGACTTTCTCTTTGACCATGACTTTGATCCTCGACGACTTTAAACGAATCAAAGCTTTTATTTGAATGTTTCTTGAATGATAGTGGCAGACGGGAGGTAGTTTTTCTAACTTTGTTCATTGAGAATCAAAAAGTAGTTCATTTCTATCTCAGCCAAAAATGTATTCAAAAAATAAAATAGCGTATTTAATAACTAGCGAGTTACTACATTGATGGCCCATTAGCAATTTTGATAAAGTTAATGAACATTTTAATGAAGTGTTGTGATAATTGAATATGTTTAACAGCATAATTCTCATCTGTCGAAAAAAGGTCGCCAATATATTTGGCATTCCCGAATGCCAAACCCAATTGTTTGCCGAATGCAGACCCCGAGCATTAGTTCTACGTGGATGAACTTTAATATGGAGAAATGCGGTAGCTATATTCATTATAGGCCAATTGTACATGTGTTTAGGTGGTCAGATACCTCAGTTGGTTCAAGGCAACGCTCCGGCACGAAAGCGTAGAAGGTCCAGGGTTCAAGCCTGTCCGCGTCGGGAAGCACCACTGCTCTCACTAGAGGTTATTAATCCTGACCTGGTCAGAGTCACGTGTGTGGAGGTGCCACAACCCTATCTTAATAGAATGACTTTGTGCCTTGTGTATGGCAGGGATGAGAAAAATGTGTGATAAAGAACACTGCGCCAAACACCAATGCTCTGAAGTCCTGTAAGTAATTCGGAAATTTACTTTTCACTTCATCTTGGCAATATTCTACCTAAATGTTTGCTTAGCTTGCCAATGCATGTTTTATGCTACCATCACTTTCGTTGATTTTCATGCTGACAAAACAAAAGAAAACGAAATTTTCAATAAGTAGACTAATCAATTTATGGCAACTTTGATGATAGCAATTAACAAATTGCAATCAATCAACTGCAATTCTATATATTGACATCCCAAATGTGCTCAGAAATGTGCTTGATGTAACTATCAAGTTCCTAGGATCGTTTTGCATCGCAACCAGTGATCACAATAAAGACTGTGTCACAATGTGGGGGTGTATTCACTGTTATTTCCTTTCTGAGAGAAAGGTGTTAAGTTTCTGTTGTCTTTGTCGTTGCTAGCAACACTGCTCGTTCACTCTTCAGGGAAAGAAAAGGACCCATGTATCACTACGCATCATGCAATGAATTTCTTGTACCACGGTTGTTTACAATTCCGATCAACTATTCAGTAAGTCTCATTATCCACAACAACCAAATGAATATTCGACGAAGTTCTTCCATTCCCTTGGTGTCAAGTTTGGTAAATTAATTTTGATAATTTGACTTGATACCTCATCATGATTGACTGATCACTCACAGAAACGACGAACAATTGCAATAATAGAGTTCATAACCGAGCATCGATGTGAGGTCAGATGAGAGATCAGCGGTGGATGTTCCTCGTACTGGAATATCGCCCACTCAGGTGGTTCCGGAAACGCTTAAGGCTCTGCAGGAGAGGATGTCTATCGATCGTCGTTGGACATGTGAGGAATTATCCTCAGCATTGAGCGTGGCTGAGAAGTCTGTTCACCAAATTCTCACCGAGCAACTCAAGATGCGCGAAATTTCTGCATTCTGATATATGCACGGACGAAGGTTAAGACCTTCTTCGTCACATCATCACACTCGATGAAACATAGGCGCGATGCAAAGAGCCAGAACTGAAGAGCCAGTTTGCAGAATGGGGGCCTGAAGGGTACCAGCACCAAGGCCGAAGAAATTTCACCAAGGTGTTTCGATGTTAAATGTGACTTAAGTGTGGAAGTCTTTATTATTGTGCATTCAGTATCTCCACAACAACTGTGAACGCCGAGTCTTACCGACAATTCCACCAGACCACCTTCAAACTGTCATCCGGAAGAAGAAATCTCAACCACTGAATGACGTCATCATCTTGCATTACAATGAATCATCACATTCAGCTCGAACTGTTCATGAGGTAATTGACAGTTATGACTGGGAAATTTTACCACATACTAGTACCTGCTCTTCCTATCGTCGCAACTGTGAATTCCATCTCTTTTCTGTCTGCAAGAGTCCCATGAGTGGAACTCGTCTTTGAGTCCCTGGAAGAGCTCTTTGCGCATGCCGACAGCTCGATACGAATGTGTTCATTTCAGAGCCTATAGGGGCATTCGACAGTCACCAGAGCTTTGGAAATGGGTAATTGAGTCGACTATTTTAAAATATTTTAATACGGTAAAACCTGCAATTAGTGGACATTCTCCAGGAATGATGAGCGTCCGCATAAAGGTGGCCGTCCATGGAAGGTTTCTACCTAATTGATGAAAAAACTAATACAAAACATGCTTTTAAATGCTACATGTACTCAGAAATGATAATGATAGTAATGCAATTACGACTAAAAAGTTACGAAAAGTGGAAAGCATGCCTGTAGAGTAGGAAAGCCATGTACAAAATTGCAAATGGACATGTAGCATTCAATGTACATTGTGCATGTGTTACTACTTAACAAAGTTCTCGGTCTGTGGCTTTCCCTTGAACGTTTAGTCCCTCTCTTCGACTTTAATTTCAATCAAAAGCTCATTGCATCAGAAAGTTTTGTTGAACACTCAATTTCAACAAAGACATGCAATATAAGAAAGTAAAATCTCGAAAAGTACACAATCTCAACTGATCTGTAATATGTGATAACATTATAGCCTATGTTGCTCTAATGGTTGTTTTTGTTTTACACAACCTCGAAACGGACTGTTCACATGACCCTCGCATCAAATCTCACGCTCACTTGTACTCACTCGTACTACAACATCGACTCATCATTGTGAAGTCTCGCGCGCACGGTGATTATTGTCTTCGGCTGCCGTTTTGCACTGGTTGGCTCAATTTCCTCGTTTTTTGGTTTGCTGAGTAGCCTCCGGCCTTGTGGTGAAGCTTCTGTGGTTGGTTTTCTCAGTTGTGGTCCTGTTTACTGATTTTGGATTATTTCCCCCAGTTTCTCTGCGATTTCTGAATTCATCTCACATCGCGTTCTGTCATTGCTTTCTGGCAGTTCATCCGCCTTCTTGGATTCTCCAAGCTTTGCAGTGCTATTTTTAGTGTGGTATTCAGATTTCTATGCTGTTTTGCCCGCCTGTAACAACGTGCTGAGCCGGCGTGACGCTGTCACTTGTAAATTTGGCTTATATTGCTGGCATTGTGACGTCTCACACCACCTTTACCTCTTGTTTCCGAATATCAGCGACAGAGTGACTAACAGGGCTTCATGTTCAGTAGTCCAGCGGCTAAGGTGTTGGCGTGTTGAGCGGATTTTCCAGGTTCGATTCTCTATTGGAACTTTTTGCTATTTCCTTTTTTGACTGTATGAAAGATGCCAGTAGATGATCAGCCTACGCGGAGGTCTTCCAGAAACCCCCGTTCCAATTCTTCGTATGACTTAACTCGTGAAGATCTCAAATGCCTATTGGAAGAACATAAAAACGACATAATACGATCACTTTCAATTAAGGTTGACGATTTGAGCAATACCGTGACAACTCTGATGAATAAGATAAAGGAATTAGAGACTAAAATGTCGTAATGAACAATAGTCACGAACAACAGCAAAACGCTATAGAAAGTCTTAAGGAAGTTATTAATTCCCCTGCTTACGCGGAGGAGCTGATCCGTGAGTGTCAGGAAAGGACAAATCGCGCCTGCAACATAATAATATCAGGCCTGTCAGAGAAAATATCTGGTACACCTCGACGAGAGGAAAAATTATGATCGCGAACAGTTGGGGCGTCTTGCTGACTTTCTTGATTTCTCAGGTATTGATTACTCCCAATGTATCCGTCTTGGCAAACCAAGAAAAGATGGCCATCGATTTTTGCGGGTAAAAATAAAAGACTGTGATTCTAAGAAAAAGCTTTTGATGAAGTCAAAATTATTGAAGAATTCAGAGTTTCATTCTGTGTTTCTGAAAAGTGATCTTACTCCGATTCAGCAAACTATGGAGTGGAATTTGAGACAGGAGCTTCGCACGAGACGTAGTAATGGAGAAGACGTCGTCATTTTTCGAGGTCAAGTAAAACCAAGAGCTGTAGTAAACTCCCATTTTCACCAATGATTTTACCGGCACCTGCTTCTTGTCTCCCAAAATTTGTTTCCACCAACGTTAACCGTGCTTACCCAAAAATCGACGAGATTCATGCAACAATATTAAGTAAAGACCTTCATATCTTTGCAGCGACTGAGTCTTGGTTGAGCTCATCCATCACTAGTGATTTGATCTCCATGAACAATTTTACTGTTTTTCGAGATGATCGTTCGGACGGCCGAGTCGGTGGAGGTGCTGTAATTTGGGTTAAAAACTGTCTACAACCTCTTAGGTTTGATACCAGCGGTCCTGCGTGTGGTTCCAACAGCGTTTGGATCTCTGTAACATTGTTCTGAGCCCTACTCGATTAGACGCAATTCTCGATCTCGTTCTTTTGTCTTCTGTGCTAACTGCTCAATACCGCGTAGATGTTGGTCCTCCGATTTCTACTAGTGATCATCGTGTAATCCTTTGCACGCCGACTAATTCAGCTCTGCCGTCGACAAGTAGACTTTGCACTATTCATGACCTACGCGACTCTAACATCAAAGCTTTTCTTGTCCTTTTGAAAGCAATCAATTTCAATCATGTTTATGATATGAGTCTATCCATTGACGACAAATGCTTTCTCCTAACGGATGCCATTCAATGGTGCAGCCTGAACACTATCCCCAAGACCACAGTGATCATGTCCTCAAGGGACAAGCCATATATAACTCCATTGATCAAATCGCTAATAAACGGAAGATGGGCGGCATATCGCAACCGGAATTTTTCTTTGTATAATCATTTGAGTTGCAAAGTAAAATCAATGATTGCTACTGAGAAAATAAAGTGGGCGCAAAAGGCTTGTCAAAGCTCGAAAGAATTATGGAGGGTTGTTGGTGAAGTCCGCGGAACTAGAAGATCGTCATCTGCCATCGACTCAATTATTAGCAACTTACATCAAACGGCGAAGCTGCAAATTATATTAACTCTTTGTTCGCTTCTTTCCAGTGCCCAGAATCTACAGTAAATGTGTATCAAGACAGTGACGACAATTGGATGCCTCTCATTACCGAGGGGGACGTTTACGGTTTGCTTTCAAAATTAAAACCACACAAAGCTTCTGGATGTGACAACATTCCTACAGTGATTTATAAAGAAGCAGCTGCTATTATTAGTGCACCTTTGGCTCATACTGTCAACGTGTCCATCATCTCCCGAAAATTTCCTTCTCTTTGGAAACAAAGCGTCATCAGTCCTATCCCTACGACGTCACCTCCTTCCATCGATGACTTAAGACCGATTTCCCTCTTGCCCATACCGTCCAAGATTTGTGAACGTTTGGTCCTGAGATCGGTCATAGAATTATTCCATCGTTCATTTGGGAAATACCAATTTGGTGGCCGCAAGCATTCATCGACAACGGCTGCTTTAATTGCACTACATGACGCTGCTACATCAGCTCTTGAGGAAGCAGATACGTCTGGTGTCGCCTTACTGGCCTACGATTTTAGCAAGGCGTTCGACCAACTAAGGCACAGTGTAATTATCCAGAGTCTTCATGCAAATGGGTTTCCTCTCGGCTTCATCAATTGGATCTTTGACTACCTTCGCGACAGAAAACAAGCAGTCAAAATTCACAGCAGTATCAGTGCTTCACTTCCTGTGGTTAGCGGTATTCCTCAGGGGTCAATAGTAGGTAGTAGTAAGAAAACGGCGAACACCAGATAGCGCAAGATGGCCGCCATCGCTGAGTCCCCCCCCCCCCCCTCTGGTCCGCCAGTGTCGTGATGTGCCGTCGAGGTTCTGCTGCCGTCCCGGCCACTACACCCCACCCCCTACCGCCCCCTCTGGGCCTCCAGTGTGATGAAGTCGTCGGGTGTTCTGTGTCCGGACACAGCTTGGTGGAATCTTTGGTGCTGATTCCGTTCTGGTTGACGTGGGCGATCGCGTACTTGAGTCGTGCTTGTGTAAAACACTTGTGATATGATTTGGTGTGTATAAAAGTGGTCGAAAGAACGTACTAGTCTGGGACTTCTGAAGTGATAAAACGAGTTGTACAAATCAGATCGTGAATATCAGCGTAATATCTGGGCATGCTTGTATGGGTCGATGATTGAAGAAGCAAAATGCGGTAGTAATATAATAATTATTCCGAGTCAATGACGACTCACCCCGTGCATTCCCCACGGCCCCTTTGATCTAACTTAGGTTTCGATGTGACCGGGATTTTGTTCGTTCTTGATGCTAGTTGGAAAGGTAGATGTATGACAAGCTGGTCTCGACGGCGCATTTATTCGTTGCGGACGTCAATCGGATGCAGTCCGTTTCAAAAATAGAGCTGGTTACAAAGTATATTTTTAGTCAGAGTGAGCTCACTCTGAAAAAATACTATATAGTGTCAGAGTAGAACTTTGTATGAGAAAGAAATTTAAAATTTTCCAAAGATGTGAATTTCGACTTCTGGGAACCTTGTTTACCAATAAAGTTTGTTATCTATCAATGATTTCTGCTGTTAATTCCCCTCACCCCCACTCCCTTTGATTCTAAGACTTTGTGTATCTAGTGAGACAGGTATTCTTTGTTCGTCTCTAAGACTGTGAGCAATTGGAGAAAGTATGAAAGATCACTGCTCGAGTTGGATCGCTATTTAATTCGTCGCTAGTCAATCGAGAGTTTCTAGGGCCGATTGCAAAAATTGATGGGTAAGTTAGATTGGTGGGGTTACTATAGATTTTAGTCGAGCTCACTCTATGAAAATTCTCTATCAGTGTCAGATGTGACTTTGTAAGGGTATAAAAATTTATAAATATTTCCTAAGTGTGTAATTTCTCGTTACCTGGGACCTTACCAAATTTGTTTTCATCAAGCGATCCTATTGTTAAATTTCTACTGGACTACTATCCCGCCCCCTATCTACCCAGCTCCCTCACTCTGGGAGCAAGCTTGCTTCGGATTGTGCTGTCCAGTGGACCGGAATTGTTCGTGCGATAGCTCGTTTGGAAAGCTAAGAGTGAGAGCAAATTCATTTCAATACAATCTGTACTCTTGTCCTATCTTCTTCGTTCAAAAGTTAGAGCGGTTACAAGATTTTAGGTCGGAGCTCGCTTACCTGAAAAAATCCTAAGTGTCAGAGTGACTTTGTATGGGTAAAATTTTGAAAATTTTCCAAAGTGTGGAATTTCGACCTGGGACCGTCACCAAAACATTTTTCATCAAATTCTGAAATTTCACTGACGTCCCCCCCCCTCTGGACAGCTTGCTTCGATTTTGGCTTCCAGTGGACGGATTTTGTCGTGCGATAGCTCGTTTGAAAGCTAAGAGTGAGACAAATTCAGTGAAACAATCGGCTTGTTCCTATCTGTCTTCGTTCAAAAGTTAGAGCGGTTACAAGATTTTAGGTCGGAGCTCGCTTACCTGAAAAAATCCTAAGTGTCAGAGTGACTTTGTATGGGTAAAATTTTGAAAATTTTCCAAAGTGTGGAATTTCGACCTGGGACCGTCACCAAAACATTTTTCATCAAATTCTGAAATTTCACATGACGGCCCCCCCTACCCCCGCAAAACACTCCAGCAGATTCATCCCATCTGATACCCTAACCACCCCAAAACACCATCCCCCTCAAAACAACCATAAACAACAAAAAATCAATCTCCCCCGACCCCGCCAACATAAAAAATCCCTACCCCCCCCCCCCTTCAATTCCCTCCAATACTCCAACCACAAACTAGCCCCCCCATCAACACTCTCAATCTAACCATCCATTTACCCCCAATTCCCCAATCACAACTAACAAAACAAACCTCACCCAGACTAGACCTACAACCACCAACAACACCATCACCTCCACCAAAACAAAATTACCCCTCCCTCCCCATCCCCCCCCCCCTCCCCCATTAACCGCCCCCCCCCCCCCCCGCCCCCCCCCTCCAAACCGACGTCCCCCCCCCCCCCCCACCCCCCCCAACCCCCATCCCCCCCCCCTCCCCCCCCCCCCCCCCCCCCCCCCCCCCCCTCCCTCTGGACAGCTTGCTTCGATTTTGGCTTACAGTGGATGGATTTTGTCGTGCGATAGCTCGTTTGAAAGCTAAGAGTGAGACAAATTCAGTGAAAGAATCGGCTTGTTCCTATCTGTCTTCGTTTAGATGTGAGACGCCATTTAAGATTTTGGGACATTGGCGAAAAACGACAGAGTTAGAATTTGGGACGTTTTGGGCTCTAGCTTCAAAACGAAGCATCGGATTGGAAAACGGATTTCAGATTTGGAATCAGCGTGAAATTCTCTATCTGTATGGTGAGTTTCAAGTCAATCGGAGAGAAAAAATTTTCAACATTTTTCGAAAAAACGACAGAGTTAGAATTTTTGCGATGGCTGCCTACTGTAGAGCCAAAACGAAGCATCGGATGGGAAAACGGAGGCCAGATTCGGATTCAGCGTCAAATTCTACATGGAAATGGTGTATTTCCAGCTCAATCGGAGAGAAAAAATTTTC
>CAJQUW010010156.1:0-104359 GCA_907163375.1 Prostheceraeus crozeri
TTAAATGAGCTGCAGAAAAGCCCGAAACATCCAATGGAATACGTGTAATGGGAAAACAACCATCTACAAAGAACCCAAGTAGCACAGCCCAGTCGGCCCCAACATGGAAAGATACCGTTTTGCCCAATGGCCCCGTGGGCTACCCGAATGGTAGCAGGTGCCGGCCACCATCAGGAAATGGCCGTTTTAGTCTAGTTAATCCCACGTAAGCCCACATGCACCGGCGTGTAAACGACGTTGGCCCAGCAAAAAATAGCCCAATGTTGCCACAAAATACCCGTCGTCAGCGCGCATGCATTTACCGTGCACGCAGCGGCTCCACACCGAGCCGACGCCGAAATGAGGTGCTACCCATGAAGTGCCGACGCGGGTGCGTCAATCTTGCGATTTGCTTTTCTGCAATACCGCATTAGTTCCATTCCCGATTATCTATCTGGGCCACAGCAACAATGCCGTGACACTAGTTATGGCGATACATCCCCGTTTCTCTGGCTCAAAATATGGCGGGGGATGTGTACATCAATAGCGTAGCTATTATATGTATCGCCATAACTAGTGTTACGGCATTGTTGCTGTGGCCAAGATGGATAATCGGGAATGGAACTAATGCGGTACTGCAGAAAAGAAAATCGCAAGATTGACGCACCTGTGTCGCACTTCATGGGATAATCAAGCTGACTGCAATTCAAAACTCCCTTCCTGATTTAATTGGTTAAACTTACGTAGCGGATAGCTGTGCTGTTTGTGAGATAAAATACAATTCTGAAGTTCAAATGTGTATGTTGTCATCATAAAAAGGGGACTGAAACAATCGCATAGTCACACAAGTATTAAAATCTGATACAGAATTACATGATATGAGACTTGTCAAAATGAACACGCTGAATTTTATTTAGACATCAAACACGGAGATTCTAGAATAAATTATTTGTGTATATACAGTCCTTATTAGAAATATCTGATGACCTAGTTTTCTAACAACCAACATAATCACTTAAAAATGAAAGAAATAGCTAAATAGCTATGAGCATGACTGCAGTTGGCCATCCTTTCTTGCATCAGCATAAATAAATTGACACTGCCATCAGTGCTGCATCGGAGAAACTCGGAGGCTTTTGCAGAAAAGGATCAATTAGCTCTTCAAAGGCAATCCTCCATCTGAAAAATCCAACCTCTAGCAGACAGAAAATTTCAAAATGCTACTGAGAACTAACTAACTATACCCAAAAACAGCGATTCATTTCTATAGGATATGACGGACAACTAGTAAGTATTTTAATGTTTAGCTACTACAGTCTTGCTCAGCTACAGTTATTATTTTTATTTGTTATAAAGTAGTTAGAAGAGAGCTATTCAATATTTCCATTAAGTACTGCATCTAACTATATCGTATGATTTCTACCAGAAAAGGATTGATTAGACTTGAATAAAAAACCTTTTACAATAGCACAAATGTTGTGAAGAGTGTTCAATCTCCTCTCGACGTGGCGTCATCTACTAAAAGCCATCTATATAATAAATTTCATTTTAACAAGTCTTAGAATTACTGTCCGGTAAAGAATACTGAAGCGTGGTAGGGAGTAAAAAAATTACGGATGAACCGTTGAATTTTGAATGAGCTAGAGACTTGATATGAAATTGAAATTAAGTTCGAGCATATTATCAATGCCATTTAAGCAATGTCTTAGCAAGTTTTAAGTAACACATTTCCCACTTATTACAAGACAAAATGAAATTGATGTGACTTTTTTTACAGAAGCTGCAGTTTAAGATTGCAAAATAATAACAGCTACGCGGTAATGATAGTAAATTCACGACTATGTCTCAACTGCAATTACAGGAAAGATAATTAATCTGGATACGAATCATGATTATCAAGCAACCTGGAAAAATCTGAAAGGCAGATAATAATTATAATATTAGCAATTCTTGGCAATTTTTATTGATCTGGTAAAGAAAGATTCTGATATAATTTTCCTTTATAGTTGAAATCAATGAAATATTATTATTCTTCAGTCTTTCTACGCACAAAATCAATAAATTATGACAAAATATATTTCGTTGATCTGGTCTCATCAATTGAGATAGAAAGAAGTCCTAAGTAAAAATTTTGGAAGTCAAATGCTAAATCATTTGAAATCTCTGTACAAAATTACAAACCATCAATGTCAATGTCGACATCTACCAAATATACACATATACTAAAGTTCATTGATTCTTGTTGTACTGACAGAACTACGACAATCAATGAGCTGTGGTATATATGTGTATATTTGTTAGATATCGATATTGACAGTTTGTAGTTTTGTAGAGATTTCGAATGATTTGGCATTTGACTTCCTGAATTTTTTCATATGATTTCTTTCTATTTCAATTGACAAAGTCAGATCGGCGAAATATAACTTGACATAATTTATTAATTTTTGTGCCCAAAAAGACTTAAAAATTCATTAATTTCAACTAAAAAGAAAATGATTAATGAAGATGAATTTCTTCATTTTCTGAGTCATGGGTACAGAGGTGATAATACCCGGAATACAATCTAAACAGGAAGCATAAAGAACTAATCTCCGATGAAATTTGTCATAAAGCTTCATAGCCTCAATGAACATTTTCATAAAAATAAGTTGAATAAAACTTGAAATTCAACGGTTCATCAGGCGATGTGATCAATGAAACTATAAAAAAAGCTACTGGCGCGCGTAGCGCATCTATGAAAGTGAAAGTCAGAGAAGACCACTCAATAGTCCGAGTCACATAAATCACTGTGACTTAACTGCGCTTGGGCCTCCGCCTCCTTCATCTAAACTCTCGTTGTCGCCGCCCACCTTTGCGGTCCCTTGTACCACGCATATACCTGCTGGAGATCTCCTCAAAATTCTTGGAAGTTATCGTTGGAAACTGCTGTTTCTTCACAGAATCTGTAACGGAAATGGCACCATTTTACACCCACATAGCTGCTATGTCACTGAAATGGTGTCGTTTTTATATTTCAAGATAAAAGTTTACAACATCCGGTGGATATGACGATCCCAGTTGATTAAAATTCATCGGAGATAATGTATTCGCAGATATGTTTCAGTAGACAAGATGCCATCATCAGTGACCGTGACAACGATCAATAACAATGATGCAATATATGCAGGACTTAAAGGATAGAAAAATCAATGCAAGGAAGGTGGTTGTGATTTGTTACAATTAGTCATAAAATAATGCGAATGAAGAAATGACTTCATGTAGAATGGTTGAACAATTTTTGTGTATGGACTGCGCTAACTGACCCCCGTTCAGCGTGGACAAGGACGAAAAACGGGGAAGTAAGTAAGGAGAGCGTACATTGAGCACCTTGAAACTTTTGTATTGTGCGCTATATGAATACCGTATTTTCATAAACAAAATTTTCAATAAATGAGTACTTTAAAATTGTCTTTGTCGGGATATCAATATGTAACGATTTTAGAAGGGAGTCAACCTTTCACGTATTTGTCTATCCAAGCAGATAATAATAGACCTGCTTCACTACGAAAACTACCCGCAAAAAGAAGAAATGAGCATGGGAACCTCCATTGAACCTCCTGTAGTTGAATTCTCATTAGACATTATAGGAAGCAATGTCGGTTTTTACATAAAGTACATTGATGACATTTTAACTGTCTTTTCGGTCTGCAACCGAAACCCACACTTTTTTATAACGGTTTAATGCTGTTGATTCATCACTTTATCTTACCATAAAAAAGAACCGATAAATAGCTCAATTAATTTTCTAGATATGATAATTTTCATAAAAATGGCAAATTTGAAACCAATGGTATAGAAGAAACAAATACATTATTGTATACTCACAACCACTCCTACAGTCCCTATTGTTATTAGAACAACGCGATTAAAGCATTGTAAAATATATCTCAAAAACTGCCTCTCAATGGTCATACGCGGCAAACTTGCATTTTTTACGCAGGCCGAGTAAATTTATGCATGTAAACTATTGCGCATATGTAAAGAATGAAAGCACTGTATACATAGATAGAATTTCAATGTGATTGCAACTTCCACGTTTAGTTGTTGGAGTGACCCCATGAGCCTGATAGCTTTCAGATGGTCATCGACCACCATAATCATGCCTCAAGGAAAAGCGCCCGTCTAAATACAAATTGCTTTTTTGCTATTAGGTCTACCATCATGATAATGGAGTCCCTACAACAATTGAATATTGAAAGACACTCATTTTCAAAGAAATTCCACGTTTAGACTAGACGAATTTATGTATCTTAAGATGTGAGACATTGCATCCATTACTGGACCAGCTGGCATCATTACTGGGACAAAAGAAACATACTTGCGGGACAGGACCTCGAAAGGGAGGCTCAATTCCGGTGCAACAAAACCTTTTTGTGACAGGGATTTCTTACAAATGTGCTTTGACGGCTTCAATAAATTTGGCTGAAAAATTACTTCAATTCATTTTATATTAATTTCTTTTGACAGAGTGAAACTGCTTTTGAGAAGCTGATAAATTTCGTAGAACAGTACAATAATTATGCTTTGTTTACTAATTATACATATACAATCATTTCTACTCTGGCTACAAACTTATTGAAAATACATGTATTATGCAAGTAACTGAGAAGCATTATTTGCACAATTAAAATTGCTAAATGCTAATCAAATAAATGACGGTAATTTTCCAATAATGCTTCCACAGTCTTTTTCAATTATCAAACAATAATGAAATATTAAAAATACACAAAACCGAATACAATAACGAAAACTGAATGAACTAGATAAACGAAAATTAAAATTCTGGGATGGAATATCACAAAACATTATAACTGAAGACTTCAGAAATCAAATAACCACTAGTAATGTGCATCTAATCATGTTAACATGCAACAAAGCAGACATTAATTCAGGGATTGTTTTTTAGTCTTGACATCTTAACTTACCGAAAACTAGCTGTAAGAATGAGCCTTTCAACCCAAACTTAGATCCTTTGGATCCGCTCCTCCCATCTAAGTTGCACTGCAACTGTACGTTGTGCGATAACAGCGTGTCGAATATTCTTTTCACCAATTCAGATTCATTCCTTCCAACGATAACGGAGAGACGACGGACCTAGAATAAATTAGGCTTAATTAGATAGTTTCAGCGACCGAATACCTCCTTGTTACCGTTAATTAAAATATTTACGTGTCTATTAAGTTCCCGCACTGGTCATATTTTATGGAAACGGCAAAGCTCTTCAATCTAATAAGCATTATAGTTAAGAATCTTTATCATTGTGCAATTTTAGAGCCTAAAACCAATGTTCCAGCAGATGTCATTGACACTGATTAGCACGAGCTTTGTAAAGCAAATTGAAAAATGATTCTTATAGAAGAGCCCTGGGCAGTTGAAATGAAATAGAACACGGGTAGTCTACTTTTGCTACATCTCCCAAGATGCCTAGGATCGCCTAGACCGCGATTTCGATTCAACGACATAGTATATAGTAGTTACTTTATAATTCCATGCATTTTTAATGAATGGTCGAAGAAAATTTCTATGTCTTATAGGCCGGCCCCTCCGCATTTACAGTTCTACTAATGAGAGATTTCATTACAGAAATTCCATATCTGCGAGGTCAATACAGGGAAAGTTGAATGTAAGATAACCAGAATAAGTAGGCCTACTTTTGATTTTCCAGCTGGCAAGTATGCAATTAGGCATATCTGTAGGAAGATTTTAAAATCAAGGAAGTCATAACTGTGTATATCGTACATTTACTAGTAAATTTCACAAGAGTAAAAGAATTAATGAATGAGTAGATTGATTAAAATCAATATGCGTCTGGAAGCCGACAGCAATATAATCTAAATAAAGAATGGAAATGCTTTTTATTTTGATGAATCTGGGCACTCTTGATTTACCGCAATAATAGACACCATTACAAGTTACCAGCTTCAAATTCTCGAACTGCTCGAAGTCGATTTCATCAAATTCAAGCTATTATTTCATATCGACCAGATTTCATTTTAATTATCATATACCAGTGCAACGAAATCTAGTACTACTTACTTATTTCATGCTCACCTCTCTCAAGACCCGACAGGGTTTCAAGTCGAAATGAGAGATTCAATAGTAATTCCATTTTCGGTAACAGTCAACAAAATTTTTGAACACTTGGCCAAATCAGTGATGAGTTGATGTTATGACCAACCGCGATGATTTATCCACTGTCGTCCACGGAGTTTGAGAATTTGGAGAACCTGAAATAATTTTGTTTTGAGCCGAGATTTACTGTGTTTAATGTCGGCAATATGAATCAATCCTTAAAAATATGCACAAGTAACTGCGATGAAGTAATAGTGCATGTTCATCACACAGTGGCAGAACATTGTGTCAGAAAAAAATGTATACGTAAATGGGATGTCTTGAAGCAAGCCACGAAAATGAAAATATGCACAATGTAAATAGAATGATTAAATATTGAGTTCCAAATTCAGTTGAAAAATAGAATAGACCTGAATAGCTGGCATTTCATCCAATATCAGGAATCATTAGAATCCCTAGTTCACATATGTCAACATCGACACAACTCCCTATTTAAAGTCGCAGTCATACCCGGGTAAATTCGAGATTTGCAATTAAAAAGTTAGTTAAATTTCGACAAAATAACTATAACTTCGACTAAACTATAATTTCGAGAATCAAGGTAGAGCTATCCATAAAATGGCGTAACTTTTATACTAATATAGAATTTCGTCATTCGACCTAATAATAGTGATAGGAGACATAACTTTTGTTGAGTATACCTAGCATTTCAGCGAATTTTCTCAGCACAGTGGATGGCGATCTACTTTTAATGATAAATCAAGAATATCAACTTTAAATTTCAACAACAATTTCCCTAACTCCTAAACTAAAGAATGGGGGCATATTGATACCTTTTAGAAGAGAGATATTCGGCCACTTAATATTTTACTAGAAAAGCGGATTCTACACTTTGAGAGCTACTTAGCGAGAATATGATTGACCGGTGGGCGGCATTTCGGTTCTCTTTCACTCTGTGTTTTAAGGAACCCTCTGCTTTTCCTATCACCAATCCAGAAAAGATTGGTGTCAGCCGATCTCACTCTCTTCCACCACTGTGACAAAATATGATGGGGAAAGCATCATATCGCAACAATTTCTTTCTTCACTACTTCTACGCGTAGAAGTGCACCCCAATGCCGATAAGACGAAATCTCTAGACCTAGCCTATAGAAGGTAGCCTAAAAGTTGGCGCTGAAATTTGAGACTTTGCGCCCCTCAACCAGTCTTAATTGAGTTTCTAAAACATTACAATTAAGGATTAAGTTACATCCAAAGGTTGTAAGTCATTGATCGTCTTGTGAAGTTTGCATATTGACATCAGTGTGCAACATAAAGTAAATGTATAATCTACATAACATTTAAACATATATACATGCCATTTGAATATGATGAAGTGAACAAAGGTAAATATCATTCAGACTGCTTTAATAATTACTTCAAAGAATCTAATAGGCATATCAGATCCCGCGGAAATTAAATTGCTTAACTAAAAACCACGGCGATAAGAATGTTATGTTTCACAACATTGCCTGCAGGAAGTCCGAAGTAAATTCTTACTAGATAAGGCATAACTGCGGCAAAATATGATGCGGAAAGCATGTGAATTTTTAAAATACTGCTATCTAAACATCCGTGACAGAACGAATAATAACAAATCTAGCAGAAGACATAACTTTTTTTCGGTAAATGTTATTAGCACTGTATCTTTTTGTACATTCAACAAATCTTAACATCATGATGAAGCTGAATGATAGCTCACACTGTTTGACAGTTCTCATGGAAAAATTCGGTCCTCTTCATGCTGAAATCCTGCATCAAAGAAAACTCTCAATTATCATTCGGAAAGCCTACTGGCCACAACTGACCACTTAAGAAATTAAATTCAACACGAAAACTGCATATAAAAATGGTTCAACTTTTTTATGAAATTATTTATTAAACGGCTTGTGTGATCTGCACAGCAGTTAAACATAAACACGAAATTTAAACATGACGGAAGTGAACAAAAGTAAACATCATTCATGTTGCTTTAATATATACTTCAAAGAATCTGAATCATACATCAGACAACGCGGAAATTATATTGCAAGCCTAAAAAGAACAACGCTAGGAATAGGTTAGAATCACAGAATCTAATTCTGTGGTTAGAATATTATTCCACGAGAAGGAGAGAAATGACCACAGCGTACGACAACCACAGAACTAGATTAGGGAAAGACTTCCCGCTTTCATTCATTCACCGTTACTTGCACTGAAGCCGCGATTTCTTGTTTACATCGACGGCCGCTGAAAATACTTGGGCAAGAAATTGGAGTTAGCCGGCAGCAAAGCATGAAAGACCAGTAAATTACAATGTTTTGCTTGAATTACATCATGCAATATTGTGTTCAATTGCTAAATTAACAAATGTGCGGTACCTTAGGCATGCCACAGGTTGAATCGATATTTGAAGAGATCAAAATTTGACGCTCACATCTTTCTTTTATCATTGAAGTACTAAATTCTTGATTGACATGTTTTGACAACTTGTAGGAGTCTTCACATTTGAAGTGAATAATATAACTTATAATTTTGTTTTTGACTGATATTATTCAGAGGATATATGTGTCATGTTGTGTTCCTCGCTGCTAAAATCGAGCGATAAAATTTTCAACATCATCATTTCATTTGTTTCTGTGTAGTAATTCCGATCTTCTCAAAACTTGACTGAGTAAAATATAGAGAAAGAAATTCATTCCCGTTAAAAACATCTCATTCGTATGTAGTGCTCACTTCGTTTACAGCGATTATTAAGATAACTTGGTATCTCGGGGAAGGCAAGGTGAGAAAGTCAGTTTCAGACGAAAACCTCTTTTGAAAAATAATGCAGTTCCCAGTGTTTTTTATGGTTATCCGTCCTAATTGAACACGACACTAAAAATACCTCGTCGTGCACCTCCAGATCGTTCCAACATCTCATGTCCCAATTCTTTAACGGCTGTCCTGCATTGCAAGGTTTTTCAGGACTTTTCAATATTCAATCAGCTGTAGAAGTGTAAATAGGCTAATGAATATAGCCTATCCCAAAGCTCTTCCGTGACTTTTCATGAACTGACACAGTGAAGCCACATGTCAAGTTTGAACCGCCAATTATTATTTGTTTTAATGCTACGACCTAAAAGTGCTTCACCTGACTGGACCCTGTTACGGCATCTGTCAAGTTCTCTCTACAATCCGCGCTCCCTTAGAATATTTATTGATGTGTGAGCTTTGCTAGCACTGCATGATGATCAGCTGTTGGTCTGATGAATGAAACTGCACTATATTGACGTTTCTTCTAGCGAAACTGTTCTCAGATGAACGTCACTTGTGAGGAGTAGGCCAAAATGAGACAGCCGGCGTGACGAATTCCCGCTATATTGAAGCAGTTGATTTCGAAGATGACATGGCCAACAGTTAGACGACAAAACTGGCCGAATTGGTGTGCTTTTAGACAGACGATGCAATATGAAGATTCCATCCTGGTGTTAGGTCTACCTGCAGATGCTTGCATCATATGATGTAGGTGCTCATTCTGACACCTGCCTGTGAGAAAGAAGATCCGATCAGTGGAAAATGTTAAGTGGAGATGTCACCATCAGGAATTGTGAGTACGTTTCCGAAAGAAAAGGAATGCATATTGTGATCATATTCTAGAAGCAGAGTACAGGTACGGTATCATGATGAGGTGCACACGCTAATACAAACATATGAACATATTTTGAATCTATGGATTTGTCATGTAATTATGCTTTCGGTACAAAAGTTTTGCTGCATTCATAGAATGCGATTTAATTGTCATCATCAAACTCAATTTTTCCCATTGAAGTGCTGATATGGATATGCTAAATTGTACATCATTCTTTCTAATAACTTGCAGATGGCAGACCTAAACGGGAGTTTTAAACTGCACCTTGAATATGTGACGGATCATTTTCAGTTTTCAAAATAATGTTACTAAGCAATGGTGTGCTTTGAAAGTTATGACTTTATTAAATTGAGTCGATTAGTTTGCATCAAAGTGACAATAATACATTAGAGTAATGATTGTCCGGGAGACCCTGCTGAGCAGGTGAAGCAAAATTTTTTCTAGGGCAGGACAACCGTTAATAGGCCAACCGAAGTGAATTTTTGATGCGTCTCATTTGCTTAAGTTAATGAGAAATCTTATTGCATGACTATCAAATTCTTACTTACAAAGATTCTGATGGTGCATTTCATAAAATTGAATGGATTTACATTGAAAGTCTTCATGAATTGCAAACAAATGATTCATATATTCTCGCAAAAATTCTCGTATTCATTACAAACGGGCACTTATGAAGGTGTTCCTTTCATAGAAGGAACGTTCATCTATAACTGCAAAAGCGCTTAATCACATGTTTGAGTTGATGAACTTCCACAGAAACTTCTTGCAATTTTATCAAGCTGCAATTACGATGACTGACTATGCAGATGAATCAGAACCCGTACGTACTGCGTGATTACTTATATAAATGGAAATGGTGTAAATGTCTACTTTTTATCATATGAGCTTCTAATCACTTTTATCAATGAATAATTGCCGCCACTTTAATAGTATCCGCCAACTTCTTGCCGAAGTATTTTTTAGACACAAAATACATCCCAGTATATTTCTGACACGAGACAATGACTTGCTTACCGGCTTCACGTGCTGTTGATCAGAGCAGGCCGTCTTCGCTATGGCGACAACTGAAGTCTCGTTTACTCATTCAATTAGTTACTTTCACCAAGTAAAATTTCATCACGTGATAGCGTTGGATGAAAAGCTGCATGAATATTATGAAAATCCAGATTTCCCTTTTCACGTTGCGCAATGTCATATTTCAGACTCGTGGAGCGTCTGCCCAGGTTTCTCTTAGCCTAACTAATAACTTTCTCGTCTGTATCAAACAGGTCGACCATCTGACAAGCTTCATTACGCAATTTCTACACAAAGTGACGTTATGAGTTTGTCAATGAAATTCTCTTTCAAGACAATAAACTACCACAAGTTTGGAAGACAACGCCCAGCGTACTCGACCTAGCTTACTGTACAATAACCATTACATGTACTTGTTGTATTATTCTTACTAGCAGCAGCACAAAGCTCAATCAATACTTGCCTCGCACCAGTCGGTCGGTAATGATGTATAATAGCGGACTAGGAAGTAAGTCTGACAAACGTTTTCCAAGAATCCACAGGCTTGCAGAACCGAAATATATCTATTTGAAATATGAGCACTTAAACAAAATATACCCAAAGCTTCTAAATATGCCGTAAGTTAATAGAGTACCGTTGTGCTTCAAAAATGTCTTCATAAACAGAAAATGAAGGGAGATTTCAGCGTCAACAAGTAGCCTCACTCTGTATGATGTAAGGGTGAAACAAGTGTATTCCGTTAGTACTCACAAAATACGGGAATATAGAAGAATAAAATATCTGTTCCATGATAATGTTGCTGATTGATTGGGGACACTGATCGATATTCAAATCCTGCATTACCATACATGCTGTGCAATCGCCACTTATAGCATTATTCATATGATGACAATTATGGCTTACTACATGTCATAACTTTCATCCTTATGGAAATTTCTGCATAAACGGCTGGCTAAATTTATAAGCATCGGTGCGCTACTGGCGAAATTGTGGCTTATGGGGCAAATATTTAGAGATGCCGTCAGTCGCCGGTACGGTGAGGGTTTTATTGGGCATGGGTCACCTCAAGTGGTGCCCTCACCTTGCCAATCCTCAAAAAAGTGGTGCCCACGACAGCCCATATGACCCATTCCTGAGCCAGCGTGGGGCCGTCAGAAGCGTGTAAGTCATTCTTCGTGTATTTCCATTCTTATTTCTAGTTCATTATGTAATCACGTGTTTTATATCTATCAATATTCGATAAACTCCTTTTATATCATCTACATCGTACACTAAATGATGAAAGTCATGTAACGACTTAGAATTTCTGAGCTGCAGAGAAAAGAGAATGACCTAATCCCATTTTCAAACAGCCACAAATTTTGAAAATGATTCCTCTTTTAAAATACATACTTTAATATACAAGTAGAGAATGAGCTGCCAAACTCAGAAGCACCAATTATGATTTTCAATGAAATTGGAAGAACATGTGTATCCGGGAAAACGACCACCTTCAACGTCAATCCACACAAAAATGCCTGTTAAATGATCATAATAATTGCAACTTACCAGGAATAACGAGACCACTTTAAATGAGCTGCAGAAAAGCCCGAAACATCCAATGCAATTGAGAGAATCCGTGTAATGGGAAAACAACCATCTACAAAGAAGGGACTAAGTACAGACTGATCAACATAATAGTTTTACATTTACAGAACAACTATTACACAATTAAATCAAAAATTCCAATGAAAAAAATACATGCACTTAAGTTTTTCACTTTTATCTATAGATCTGCCATTTAATATTACGTGCAATTATATACAGATTTAGATAGTTCTATATATAACGAAATTATCAACCGACCTTTTGATATGGCATATTTGAATTAGTTAGCATTGCTCAGTTAATATCATTTGATATTAACCGGGCTGTTCAAGTCAATGACATACGGTAGTCTAGTCATGTCAAGTTTTGATTATGTACTCGCTACGCAAATATATTTTGGTTTGATCAGTCTGAAATTGACAGATATTCTCATCTGGTACAGAAAGAAGACACAAATATAGAAAGAAGAACTAGGCCTACATGTAAATATTATCAGGATATCTGTTGAAAACTGTAAACTCCTTAATTACATCTCTACACAAATTTGCATCATCTTCTTACTTACTATGGGCCTACATAAATATAAAAGCAATGAGTAGACTTTTGAACAAGATGCCAACAAGACGGCCCCAATCATTACAACAATCTTTCACTCGTTCACAATCAAGTCAATGTCATCATCTATAGAGATAACTGAACTGTTACAATCTTCACATCACGGGGTGTGTCGGTTTTGTGTGTGCCGGTGCGTATAAGCTGAATACTCGCTCCGTACCAGCACTGGATGGAGGGCAACTGGACAGCAGCTGCAAGCTCAGCAAATTTCGACAAAGACGTTTTCATCTGCATTTATTGGACGAACCGCCAAACTTGACGGCTTACATATATTTATTTGATTTCACTTGAAAAAAAGGTGATATGAAAGATATACAAGACAATAAATCAGTCATCGTCCGCTAAGCTCCTTTATCCTTTTACCGACGACAAGCAGATTTAGATGTTACCTGACTTCTGACTGCACCCTGATAAATAATGGTCTTCAAGAAAGAAACCTTCACCGAGCGCAAACATCACTGATAAACAGGGGCAATGAAAAATTAATTTCAAATAATTGCTAGGGATTTGCTACAATATGGTGCAATTTGATAAGTGATCATTAGATAACTTCGTTATAAATTAGTTCTGAACTGCTAACGACTGTAAGTCGTCGTGCGAGGATTTCATAGAAGACTTAATTGGTTGTAATCAAAGTAAAAGCAATTAAATAGACAATTAAAATGTGTGGTGCCAAATAGTCACCACAGAATTCTGTTAAATACTGGTTGAATATGTGACAGTGAATTCATAGTCTTGGGAGCAAGGGCTGGTTCAACGCGGTATTGAAATCTTATCAATTTAAAATTTTTGAGTGATGAATATGTTTAAAGTGTTTTCAGCAAAATATTACTGAATTCCAGTTATTGTATTACACATTACTGCATCAAGTTATTGATTATTATTGAATTCTAGCGAGGTGATGATAATCCAGTCAACCAGTGACTGTGACTGTACACTCCTCCCCCAAACTAAGTAGATACCGGTAGTACATGATTGTCATAACAGAGAACCCATATATTAAGACACAAATTACATGATGACTTACATGGCACAATCCACATACTGAGGACTGGTTCAAAATACATTCACTTTGACAATAAGTAGGAAGTATAAAATAGATATTCAACAAATAGAAGCAGACATAATTATAATAATGTATTGCATGCAAACACATTTCAAAAAAATGTTAAGAATGCAACATAAGTACTTCACAATAGACTCAGTATTATACCCGCGACTGCCGATCAGTATCATTTGCCACAAAATATCCAGGATTACAAAACATTCGGAAGCTCTGACATATCAGTCGTTATGAAAATTAAACGATTTACTTTTATAACCAGCTAAATCACAATTATGAGGTCCATTTGGTCAGCCGTCTAATGTAGCTAGCTTGAGCCCGATTTCTTAATCAGGGGATGGGACCATTTGGATTCATGCAGTCCCATCTAAAAAAAAAGCAAGTATCCACCTACTACTCGTCTCAAACATGCTGTATAAACCGAGTGCAGTGGCGCTGGTTTCTGAATTATTTTGAGTCATGGCCGCAGAATGTGCGCATTAAAATTCGTTTCAGTGGTTGAGAAAATAAGGTTTCATTTCAAGACCTCATGTGTTGGTTCATTTTATAGTATATTATAATATCATGTTTTTCAATTTCATTAACTCATGATTTTAGCATGACACTTACTAATTAGCATTTACTAATTACTAATTAGCACTTACTAATTCATTTTATAGTATATTATAATATCATGTTTTTCAATTTCATTAACTCATGATTTTAGCATGACACTTACTAATTAGCATGAATCTTACTAATTTCCAATTTATAATGTTACCCTCTATCAATAGGCCTACTTAGTTTCCTTACCTGATACTACCTGAAACCTTGATGCTGTAAACCTAGTACACTACATCTACCGGATGAACAAGGAGTAAAACATAAGCTGTTTTTGAATTCCTACCCAGACTAAAACAGCCGTGTCACATTCTCCAATATCTATTCCCGAATGAAACCCGGGTCAGAGTGAGAAAAAGAAATGGAACCCTCAATTGAAGCACAGTATAAAAATGATCACGCTGAAAATGATGCGACGCTTGAACTCCTACTGAATTTCAGAAAAATATTCATTGTTTTTAAATCAAAAACTTTAGCACCGCGGTAGGTCTAGAAAAAATGTTAAATTTTTTTCAATCTCAAGCACATTATTTCAAAAAGGAGACCATGAAGGTGTACGCTTACAGCTAAAATACAATTTAACTCAAACTTCATGGAATAATAACTTAGTTTGTAGCATGAGTGATCGTCTTACCTTCTTTTACGTGACCTCCGCTCTATTCCTTGCCAGGACGTAAACTTGAGAGAATCGGCAGAAATTGAGTCACACAGGTATTCGATTCACACTTCTATCATATTTCGTTTAATTCGAAGAAGCATCACGAAATCATAGTTTACCAATGTAAAGAATCAGCATGAAAAGTCGTTACCACATCCAGTGAAAGCTTTACAATTCACAGCCCTTCTGTTCTACTGAGGAGCGCATATCGAAACGAGCGCAGCAGTATGGCCAGACAGTAAGGTCACGCATTGTTAAAAGAAACGCAAAGTAAGTCAACGCGCGCCATGGACGGCGAGGGCACGCGCACACTATGCGTGAGTCACTCTATAAAGCAATGATTCTACGTGTAAGCCAAGATTGATGTTGTTATGACGTCACTCGATCGTATACAGAAGTCCTCGACTGAAGGCATGCAAGGAAGAAACAAACGCTCATATTAATGTAGAGCTGCAATTATTAATGAAGTATGGGGAATATGGGTGCTGCTATTGTGCTTGTCTGTGAAATCAAACTGCATGTTTATCGACTTCAATGTGATGTGAAGATTAACACAGACACTGCTCCTTTGCAAGTTACACTGTTCAAGTTCAACTCCATTGTTCACGTATTTGTCTTGGAGATTCGGTTCCGTTTTGACACCAGCTGCTGGCTTAAGTTGTGATTTTTCAATCATTTGACGTAAACATTGTTATCATGTAGTTAAACAGATGAGTTCAGAACTCCGCTTACTGCACTGCTTAATGCTAACAATTACATAAGTATGCAGAAACATTTTTGTTACATCGACAAATTAATTTATGAATATTTGTAAAATGTTTCAGATATGAACATTTAGGTGATTATGACAATATTTGTCAAGTAATAGTCAAAAATGTATCAAAAATTATTAAAATATATCAAATATGCAGTATTTGATTGTTTTATAAAACAATTATCTAATATTTGTAAAATTTATCACCATCAGTCATATATTAGATAAATTATCTCGGTTTTTTCAACCCGGGAATACTGTATAAGAATTGAAAAGAATAATCTTTATTTTATCAATGCGAATTTATCATCAATGTTTAACCGAGATTTATGCATGAATCATCCATGCAAGTTTTTAAGATATTATAATTGCGTATTTTTGGCTCAATAATGATAATCGATGTATTTTGACAATGCATATAAGCTTTCCAATCCTTAAACATGCTTACCAACAATGATTTTCAATTTTGAATAATCTTTATTTTATCTATGCGAATTTATCATCAATGTTTAACAGAGATTTATGCATGAATCATCAATGCAAGTTTTTAAGATATTATAATTGCGTATTTTTGGCTCAATAATGATAATCGATGTATTTTGACAATGCATATAAGCTTTCCAATCACTAAACATGCTTACCAACAATGATTTTCAATTTTGAATTTTCCATGGATTTATTGGAATCATCGATCATGGATTCTGTGTCCATGGCTGGGCTACTAGGGTTTCACAGACAACCTGGAAGAAACATCCTGGTAGAACACTTAAGTAAATGAATGCAGTAGAGCCCATCTTTGGTAGGACCGAGCTGTTAGTTGCCTTTATAAATATATATTACATTTTGTTTAGAATTTAATTGCAATTACCTGATGCGAAATCAGGCGTTATTTTAAACCCCAAATTTGCAATTTATGCTAAAATTTAATTGCAATGATCATTAACAGACTCAAGCTGTTTTTGAAATTGCGAAAGTTGTAATTTTAGTTAACATAAAATTGCGATTAACTTGTATGGAATCATTTAAATTGCAATTTCCCTGTATTATCCTATATTTGTTTCATTGGTATCGCAATTTCGTCAACCAGTGCGGCTCCACGACACTGATGTGAAAGGCTCCGGCTCGGCTCCGACTCGGCTCCGGCTCCGGCTCCGGCTCCGACTTCAAATTCAGGTTCTATCTATGCTGGTTATCCTGGATCCGTTGAAGGGTTTTTTTGGATAACGGTGTGGCCTTTAGAGGCTTGCTACAATCATCAAATTAGTTTTCATTAACAAGCAACGACTTAAGTTAATAATAAAAATGATAATGGCCTAATATAATGACAAATAACATACTTGTCATATATTTTTGCATGAATTGACTATCTCTGAAAGATAAAATAAAGTTATAGCAAGGATTGGTTAAATTAGATAAAGATCTCCCGCACTGGCTAAATATAAATTGGCCTAGCCTGCAACCAGTCTACTACGAGGCTACATTAAATAAGACCACATGAGTGATGATGATATACCTAATTAGCCGTCACAGGGGCCGAATAGTAGTATAAGCTTTTTAACAAAGCTTGAATATGAAACTGGATAGCGTATGCCTCTAAATAGCTTATAGGGCCTGTATCTACTCGAACATGGAAAGGGTATCGGCTATATAGCCAAATATACCGTGTCAATAAAGATATCAATTGCTTTATTGAATATTAAAGTGTATATAGGCTAGCTTAGGTTGTTATTGTTATTTGTTATTGCCTTTATTGAATAGTCTGTTGGTCCATGAATAATATGATCGGTGGGTAGCCCACGACTCATCATCTGTAGAAATTGTAATTTAGATAGCCTCATTGTAGTGTAGGCTAGAAATGTACAATTGAAAATTATACTTGAAAAAATTAAAAATATCTAATTTAGGACAAGTTTTGTAATTCTATGCAGCATACTTAATAAGTTAAGGCCTAACTTACATTATATTAATTTCGTATTTTTCATTATGGCGTAAAGTTGCACTAAATAATTCATCAATGATTCATGTATATTATTATATTCAATTTATGTATAACACATTACCACTATTCCTCTGATGATGGTTAGGCTGATGAAACTGAACTCGGAGTATCACACAGTATGTTGCAGGGTGCTATGCATAATAAAAATTTGACTGCGAGCACCGAGCAGAAATCCCATCTACTTTGCTAGCTTTCGAATGCACGTGCGGTTTAATGTCACAGACAATAGAAAAGGGAGGTCAAAAGGCGCCTTTATTGAGAGCGTCTCAGTCTTTTTTTATTGTTTACATATAAGTCAGCATGATATCAGCATAAAGTGTTGACAGACGGAAAAAATAATAATGAAAATTCTTGAAATCCACAGGTCTATGACGTTTGGGGAAATATTATTACACGATACGACTCTTGTGCAGTCCTCCCCCCCATTTTTTCTCTGGTCAAAAGATGCAGCACCATTGGATGTCCGTTTCAGCATCACCGGTTTGAGTGAAGCATTCCGTGCTGTTGTAAAAATCTACGTGGGTAATTGCGATGTCATGGTCGCAAACTTCGTCAGCAAGTCAACATTGTAATTTGCCTTCGGGTTTTTCGCATTGAAACATACCCTTTGAATTTTGAAGTCAAAGGAAATTCATTGTGAATGAGATACCTTTAAAATAATAGGGCGCTACTAGAAGTGGCTGGGTCGCTTATTGCTATAGCCATGTGAGGACTTGTAGTCAGGTCATTCGTGTGAGTGTGAAGAGTTATCCCTCCAATCAAAATTGATCAAATTGAATAATCGATTGTTTTGAAAAATGTAGGTGGGGGGTACTGCACAAGAGCCTACAATACAATCTAAGGAAATTGGGATTGTCACGGATGCCAGTAGTTTCTGCCAGTAGCCATACCGATATGATAGCCTACATAGTAACCGTATTAGATTTAAGACATTGCGCAAGAAATGTAGCTATATTATCTTTGCTGACTGAACTGGAAATGTGTACATAAATGACTGGCGACTTGTCTCTAGGAATCTACAATCATCTAGTTAGCATGCATATAACAAGTCTTCAAATTAATGGATTTTGGAGAATTCGTTGTCAATATGGAAATTAGTCTTACGAAACATATGCAATAAAAAAATATTACACATGTGTGTAAATATATAATAAATATAATACAAAAGAAGGCGGCAACTGCAAAGAAAGATATCGTGGAGGACAGATCATTGGTATACTTAAAAGACATATCTTTAGATTTCAAATGATTTATTTTTTTTATGATGCCAATTAATAACTTTCAAAATTCTAGATTTATATCAAAGCTCAAACTATCGGAGCCGGAGCCGGAGCCTTTGTGATTATATAGGCATATATAAAATACTCGAAATAATAGTAGACATGCACATTTCAGGCCCACATGTTTCATATGTCGATATCCATGGAAATGACATAATGCACTCTCTTTAAGATTTGAAAGAAATTGTTGGTGCCATCATAGAAAAATATCAACAGTTTCCTGACAATTATTCCATTATTCAATCATTTAATTAATTTTGATGGCAAAAAAATCAGCCAGTTATCAACGACGCAAAACTGTGATATAGTACAGACTTTATTATTGGGTATTTCCTGTGACGTTGCATTTCTATTTTATTGAGAGATGATTGTAATCAGAGTTTGTGAGAGCTGATGATCATCCTTGTGATATGAATGAGTTCAAAAAATTGTACGGGTGAAGTTACCGCACATTGAAATCACCATGCAATTAAAACCGCCTTTTACGACAGCTACTCATAAGCGGATCCTGCCTATTGCAAGATTTTTCTTTCATCAAACTTAGTAGATGCAAAAAAATCATTTGTTTGGATAACCAAACGAACATTACTTAGGCATTTGATAAACGTTTTCTAAATTTCGCAAAATTCGTTAATATCGACTTACATACAAAATGTAGCAAATATTTGTTAGGCAATAGTTACACATTTCCTAAATTTGTTAAATTTCCAAAACGTTTGTTAAACTATTCAAATCTTATAAATTTTCCAAGTAAATACCAAATATTTGGTAAAGTTGATAAGTTTTTTTTCTCGGGTTGTGCACTAAATCAAAATAAAATGTAAAAAAGCAACTTACGGTAATTGATTTTTATATTAGTAGTAGCTAGTGTATATATTTCATAAAAAATAAAAATCATTCAATACAAATGCCAATACAAAATAACGGAGAGTAAAGTGTGACATTTACATACAAATAAACTTATGCAGTTACTCAAGAGTTCAATCTCAGCGTTGGAAGGACATATTGAAGTCAAGACTATAAGCTTAAAAAATGCGTTGCTTCTTTCTAGCGGTGCGAAAACCCTAGTAGCCCAGCCATGGACACAGAATCCATGATCGATGATTCCAATAAATCCATGGAAAATTCAAAATTGAAAATCATTGTTGGTAAGCATGTTTAATGATTGGAAAGCTTATATGCATTGTCAAAATACATCGATTATCATTATTGAACCAAAAATACGCAATTACAATATCTTAAAAACTTGCATTGATGATTCATGCATAAATCTCGGTTGAACATTGATGATAAATTCGCATAGATAAAATAAAGATTATTCAAAATTGAAAATCATTGTTGGTAAGCATGTTTAAGGATTGGAAAGCTTATATGCATTGTCAAAATACATCTATCATCATTATTGAGCCAAAAATACGCAATTATAATATCTTAAAAACTTGCATTGATGATTCATGCATAAATCCCGGTTGAACATTCATGATAAATTCGCATTGATAAAATAAAGATTATTCTTTTCAATTCTTATGCAGTATTCCCGGGTTGAAAAAACCGAGATAATTTATCTAATATATGACTGATGGTGACAAATTTTACAAATATTAGATAATTGTTTTATAAAACAATCAAATACTGCATATTTGATATATTTTAATAATTTTTGATACATCTTTGACCATTATTTGACAAATATTATCATAATCACCTAAATGTTCATATCTGAAACATTTTACAAATATTCATAAATTAATTTGTCGATGTAACAAAAATGTTTCTGCATACTTATGTAATTGTTAGCATTAAGCAGTGCAGTAAGCGGAGTTCTGAACTCATCTGTTTAGCTACATGATAACAATGTTTACGTCAAATGATTGAAAAATCACAACTTAAGCCAGCAGCTGGTGTCAAAACGGAACCGAATCTCCAAGACAAATACGTGAACAATGGAGTTGAACTTGAACAGTGTAACTTGCACTAGCGAAGTCGATGAACATGCAGTTTGATTTCACAGACAAGCACAATAGCAGCACCCATATTTCCCATACTTCATTAATAATTGCAGCTCTACATTAATATGAGCGCTTGTTTCTTCCTTGCTGCCTTCAGTCGAGGACTTCTGTATAATACGATCGAGTGACGTTATGACAACATCAATCTTGCCTTACACGTAGGATCATTGATTTATAGAGTGACTCACGCATAGTGTGCGCGTGTCCTCGCCGTCTTTGGCGCGCATTGACTTACTTTGCGTTTCTTTTAACAATGCGTGACCTTACTGTCTGACCATACTGCTGCGCTCGTTTCGATGTGCGCTCCTCACTCGAACAGAAGGGCTGTGAATTGTAAAGCTTTCACTGGATGTGCCAACGACTTTTCATGCTGATTCTTTACATTGGTAAACTATGATTTCGTGAATCTTCTTCGAACTAAACGAAGTACGATAGAAGATGTGTGAATCGAATACCTGTGTGACTCAATTTCTGCCGATTCTCTCAAGTTTACGTGCTGGAGGCCTCGTAAAAGAAGGTAAGACGATCACTCATGCTACAAGCCAAGTTATTATTCCATGAATTGCGAGTTTAATTGTATTTTAGCTGTAAGCGTACACCTTCATGGTCTCCTTTTTGAAATAATGTGCTTGAGATTGAAAAAAATTTAACATTTTTTCTAGACCTACCGCGGTGCTAAAGTTTTTGATTTAAAAACAATGAATATTTTTCTGAAATTCAGTAGGAAAGTTCAAGCGTCGCATCATTTTCAGCGTGATCATTTTTATACTGTGCTTCAATTGAGGGTTCCATTTCTTTTTCTCACTCTGACCCGGGTTTCATTCGGGAATAGATATTGGAGAATGTGACACGGCTGTTTTAGTCTGGGTAGGAATTCAAAAACAGCTTATGTTTTACTCCTTGTTCATCCGGTAGATGTAGTGTACTAGGTTTACAGCATCAAGGTTTCAGGTAGTATCAGGTAAGGAAACTAAGTAGGCCTATTGATAGAGGGTAACATTATAAATTGGAAATTAGTAAGATTCATGCTAATTAGTAAGTGTCATGCTAAAATCATGAGTTAATGAAATTGAAAAACATGATATTATAATATACTATAAAATGAATTAGTAAGTGCTAATTAGTAATTAGTAAATGCTAATTAGTAAGTGTCATGCTAAAATCATGAGTTAATGAAATTGAAAAACATGATATTATAATATACTATAAAATGAACCAACACATGAGGTCTTGAAATGAAACCTTATTTTCTCAACAACTGAACCGAATTTTAATGCGCACATTCTGCGGCCATGACTCAAAATAATTCAGAAACCAGCGCCACTGCACTCGGTTTATACAGCATGTTTGAGACGAGTAGTAGGTGGATACTTGCTTTTTTTTAGATGGGGCTGCATGAATCCAAATGGTCCCATCCCCTGATTAAGAAATCGGGCTCAAGCTAGCTACATTAGACGGCTGACCAAATGGACCTCATAATTGTGATTTAGCTGGTTATAAAAGTAAATCGTTTAATTTTCATAACGACTGATATGTCAGAGCTTCCGAATGTTTTGTAATCCTGGATATTTTGTGGCAAATGATACTGATCGGCAGTCGCGGGTATAATACTGAGTCTATTGTGAAGTACTTATGTTGCATTCTTAACATTTTTTTGAAATGTGTTTGCATGCAATACATTATTATAATTATGTCTGCTTCTATTTGTTGAATATCTATTTTATACTTCCTACTTATTGTCAAAGTGAATGTATTTTGAACCAGTCCTCAGTATGTGGATTGTGCCATGTAAGTCATCATGTAATTTGTGTCTTAATATATGGGTTCTCTGTTATGACAATCATGTACTACCGGTATCTACTTAGTTTGGGGGAGGAGTGTACAGTCACAGTCACTGGTTGACTGGATTATCATCACCTCGCTAGAATTCAATAATAATCAATAACTTGATGCAGTAATGTGTAATACAATAACTGGAATTCAGTAATATTTTGCTGAAAACACTTTAAACATATTCATCACTCAAAAATTTTAAATTGATAAGATTTCAATACCGCGTTGAACCAGCCCTTGCTCCCAAGACTATGAATTCACTGTCACATATTCAACCAGTATTTAACAGAATTCTGTGGTGACTATTTGGTACCACACATTTTAATTGTCTATTTAATTGCTTTTACTTTGACTACAACCAATTAAGTTTTCTATGAAATCCTCGCACGACGACTTACAGTCGTTGGCAGCTCAGAACTAATTTATAACGAAGTTATCTAATGATCACTTATCAAAAGTAGCGGGCACTATAACAGATCTTGGGTCTTCATATGCGTCTCTAAATTAGTTTAGACAACTAAGAAGTACCGGTATCTCAGTCATAGTGAATTTATTGGTCATTCTTATTTGCAAATGATTGTAGAATTTAAATTTAAAAATTAAATACCATGACTACAGCCTTCAAAAATTGATATTGATAGAGAGCATGCAACTTCGCATAACAGGGATGAAAATCTTTAGCGGATACGCGTTTCCGTCAGTGTCCCTTGAAAGGCTATAATGATTTTTTTTAAATTTTCTATTTAGGGCCCACGGAATTCTAGAGGATTCCGTGTTAGGGCCCTTGAAAAGTTGATTTCTTGTCAGAGCCCCTAACTGCCCGTTCTCATCCCCGCATATATAGGTAATGTACGTTTATGTAGGCCGACCAATTAATTGCAATAATTTTATCCAAAAAATCAAATGGATTGTCAGCTTAATTTCGTCAATTGAGAAATTAATTAATTGCACCATATTGTAGCAAATCCCTAGCAATTATTTGAAATTAATTTTTCATTGCCCCTGTTTATCAGTGATGTTTGCGCTCGGTGAAGGTTTCTTTCTTGAAGACCATTATTTATCAGGGTGCAGTCAGAAGTCAGGTAACATCTAAATCTGCTTGTCGTCGGTAAAAGGATAAAGGAGCTTAGCGGACGATGACTGATTTATTGTCTTGTATATCTTTCATATCACCTTTTTTTCAAGTGAAATCAAATAAATATATGTAAGCCGTCAAGTTTGGCGGTTCGTCCAAGTAAATGCGGATGAAAACGTCTTTGTGGAAATTTGCTGAGCTTGCAGCTGCTGTCCAGTTGCCCTCCATCCAGTGCTGGTACGGAGCGAGTATTCAGCTTATACTCACCGACACACACAAAACTGAGAAACCGTCTTTCACACCCCGTGTTGTGAAGATTGTAACAGTTCACTTAGCTCTTTAGATGATGAGATTGACTTGATTGTGAACGAGTGAAGGATTGTTGTAATGATTGGGGCCGTCTTGTTGGCATCTTGTTCAAAAGCCTACTCATTGCTTTTATAGGCCCATATTAAGTAAGAAGATGATGCAAATTTGTGTAGAGATGTAATTAAGGAGTTGTTATGTTTAGACTTTTTGCACTAGTAGATTTATTTTTTTAATTGTTTTCTGATTTTCGTTAAGTACATACGTATGTTTTACAGTTTTCAACAGATATCCTGATATTATTTACATGTAGTTCTTCTTTTTATATTTGTGCCTTCTTTCTGTACCAGATGAGAATATCTGTCAATTTCAGACTGATCAAACCAAAATATATTTGCGTAGCGAGTACATGTGCATGTATTCCAAATTCATGGCATTATCAAAACTTGACATGACTATAGACTACCGTATGTCATTGACAGTCCGGTTAACTGAGCAATGCTAACTAATTCAAATATGCCATATCAAAAGGTCGGTTGATAATTTCGTTATGTATAGAACTATCTTAATCTGTATATAATTGCACGTAATATTAAATGGCAGATCTATAGCAGTGGTCGGCCCAGCTGCGAAAATCTGCGAAAATGTTTAAAAAAATGAACTCGCTGCGAAAAAAATTGACTTGGTCCTGCGAAAAATTGAACCTTGTA
Organism: Prostheceraeus crozeri; assembly: GCA_907163375.1. Lineage (NCBI taxonomy): Eukaryota > Metazoa > Platyhelminthes > Polycladida > Euryleptidae > Prostheceraeus > Prostheceraeus crozeri. Next base: position 25,243 of record CAJQUW010010156.1, read on the forward strand.
ATTCTTACATTTAAATGAACCTATGTTGTCTTATAGAATAAACACTGGTCTACAGGATGGAAAAGGCAAACTAATAACAACTAATTAGCATGTTATTCATTACGTTATCATTTAGTTAAAGCTTCATATTATTCACAGCGTCTTACATCTTGTAACAGGTTCAGTAAAATAAAAGAATTGCAGCAGTAGTTCCGAGCATCTACTGAGTTACTGTGGATGTTGTAACCGCATACGAAGCTGTCAAAGCCATGTTTAAGAAGTTGCCGATAGTTCTATAGAAGAATGATAACCGACTTGATTTCAAATAATTTTTCAATTGATGTATAGACAAAACAAATAAAATTCAAATTAATGAGTATTGTTGTCGCATATATGCATTGAAATTCATTTTGTACACTCGCTCGATGCCTGAAATTCTGAACGCAACTGGAGTCATTTGAAGCGCTCCACACTTCCTATACGATTTACTCATATTTTTGATATTCAGCTAACGATGCAACGGCTCTGATGGATGCAGAAAACACAATGTCTAGCCTTGTGTTATCAGTTGCATTGCCATTAAGTTGTCCAAAGTATCCTCGAACAGCTGGTAGTTTTTAAGATCACCCGAAAAGATCAAATCAAGCGATGAGTGATGTTAAATGAATGTACTCTCATCTTACAAACGGTTCTTACCTTCCATTCAGAAAATTTGAAAGCGCATTCTAAAGACGTGGATGCTGCAAAAAATGTACCCCATTTTATACCAGATAGGCAGAAAATTTCATAGCTGACCCTAGAAAATAGACTGTTATGGAATTTTCTCTTAAATGATGCAAAGTCCATAAAAATGAAATGTCCGAATCTCGAGACATCTGTTTTGGATCAACAGTGTGTGAGCGTTGACCTAACTGCCGACAATCAGTTCTGCCCATAGAAATAAACTGTTTATCTGAAGTTAGCAATTTTATCTTTTTAGTTGTCTGTTTATTGTTGTCAATTTCTATGGTTCTGCCACACGTTGCCAACCACAGACAGTCTTTGTAAAAAAGTGTCGTTGGCCAAGCGGCATTCCAAGGCTTGTTTTAAAGAACAAGAGGACAGATCACCATCAAAAAAAGTGGAAAACAGTTACAGCAAAAAAAGGAAAATAATTTTGTGACAATAAATTCGATGCTTCAGAGCACTAAGAGATAAAAGATAGAGGCATCGGACAAAAAGAAACACGAGGGAATGGAAAACATTAATATGATGTAGAACTATCGAGCCGGAGTTGATAATACTGCAGGAAAGCACATTTTGTTCTGCTCGAATTAGATTCATTGGCACACAAGTTTTCGGTCTAAGACCTTCGTCTGTTGCAGAAATAATGTGATCATCAGATTAATGCGACTACCAATTATTCCTACAATTTCCTGCAAACAGATGCAAAAATTTTGTTGCTTGTGCAGTCGCCGCCACTGATCGACTTCAGTTCCTTCAGGTGCCGGGAAATTTGGGGTGGACCTATACCCTCAAGCTCGATGCATTCCGAGACGGAGAGAATTAATGGGAAATATCAGTGCAATATTAATGGAAAACCAAGCAAGACAGCAGCGTGAGGAGCAGGAGGAGTCAATGGAAAGAGAACATCATACTTGATCATACTCAGAGACATCATGCTCAATGTTTTCATGTATATGATTGTTGCATCTTTACAAGTCAAGATTTCCACACCGCTGAATTTCTGCATCATCCACTTTTTCTCTTTCGATCCGTAATTATTACTTGTTTTCTTTTGATGAAAACTTCTGCTTTCTGTCAATTGCTGATTGGTTTATCTCCTTTTGTTGTGACCTTCCTGTCAGCGCCTGTTATCAACTGGAACGGATCATGTCTTAAATGACATGTAATAACAAGAATTTTTGTTGTAAAATTTTTGTTGGTGGTTTAGTTGTAAGGCTAGTGACTTTTGACTATATTTGCTACATGCACATGTATGTACTAGCTGATAAGATGGATTCGGTAACAAAATGCCAGTTTTATCTTTAGGAACCGGCGCTGTGGCCTTGTGGTAGAGTGTTCGCTCTGCGTCCGGGAGACCTTGGTTCAAATCTTGGTCGGGTCAAACCTAAGACTTTTAAAATAGGTACACTCTGCATTCTTGCTAAACACTCAGCACGGAAAAGAATGAAAGTGGTAAATGACAACTCGGCCACATGGAAGAAAGGCTCCGTGCCTAATGTGCTTCCGAGTATAAACAACGTTCATTTATCTATTTATTTTTTATAATTTAGGTAGTTAAGTATTAACAAAATGGCTCCTAAGAAAGAGTAGATGGCAGTAGTAGCAAGTTTCTGAAATCAGATATTTGCGAAAAATCTTTTGTGAGTCATCACTGACGGAGCGTATTATACTTTCGAAAAATCTGGCTTATAGTTGCGGCACTTAGTTAAGCACTTAGTTGCGGAGATTGCACAAGACATTTTGAAAAATCAGTTTGGCCCGACAGATATTGGACGTCGGTCAAGTTTTGATAAGAGCGGTGTTTTACTCTTCATAATCATGAAATATGATACTACAATTTGCTGGTATTAGTAGGCCTGCGAAAATTTTGTAGAGCTGCGAAAAAAATGGAAAAATCTCTGGCCCGACCACTGATCTATAGATAAAAGTGAAAAACTTAAGTGCATGTATTTTTTTCATTGGAATTTTTGATTTAATTGTGTAATAGTTGTTCTGTAAATGTAAAACTATTATGTTGATCAGTCTGTACTTAGTCCCTTCTTTGTAGATGGTTGTTTTCCCATTACACGGATTCTCTCAATTGCATTGAATGTTTCGGGCTTTTCTGCAGCTCATTTAAAGTGGTCTCGTTATTCCTGGTAAGTTGCAATTATTATGATCATTTAACAGGCATTTTTGTGTGGATTGACGTTGAAGGTGGTCGTTTTCCCGGATACACATGTTCTTCCAATTTCATTGAAAGTCATAATTGGTGCTTCTGAGTTTGGCAGCTCATTCTCTACTTGTATATTAAAGTATGTATTTTAAAAGAGGAATCATTTTCAAAATTTGTGGCTGTTTGAAAATAGGATTAGGTCATTCTCTTTTCTCTGCAGCTCAGAAATTCTAAGTCGTTACATGACTTTCATCATTTAGTGTACGATGTAGATGATATAAAAGGAGTTTATCGAATATTGATAGATATAAAACACGTGATTACATAATGAACTAGAAATAAGAATGGAAATAAATGATCACTTTAAGTAATCGAAAATTGCCGATGCTGTTGAAAATATATTCCCAAACTTTCGTCTGTCTCAGACCGCGTCAGGGGACGACGAAAATTTGAGAATATATTTTCAACTCAAACAGCATCGGCTATTTTCGATTTTTTAAAACAGTAGGCTGTTTATGCGGAACAATTAAATGATTATTTGAAAATGAGATTCTATTCAGCTACAATTTGGTCATCTTAAATCAATAAATAATCTGTCTAATGATCCGCGCGTGTCCCGAAATTTGAAAGAGACAAGTGTGAATTTTTGGAAAATCTGGTATACAGTTGCGTATTCATGAAAGGTGACTTAATCAGTAAAAGTCAAACATCAAATGTCAATTTTGAGTAGGCCCCTCCCCCTCCTATTCGACGTCAATTGCAAACAGCCCTACAATGGTTTTAAAATAACATACTTGTAATTTTTGTTTCGTTGCAGGTGGTTAATGTTCGTGGTGATCTCCACATTTGATGCTTTACTTCCTTTGCCCTCTATAACTTTCGGTACTTGCTGCTGATCACTGCGTCAATGTGTGCAATTGGATTGATTATGGTTGATCTTTCAATATTTCGTGCGAATTGTATGGGATGAATACTGCGAAATAATCTTTGTGTTTTTGGAATCCATTGAGTTTATGCATGTCATACTTGTGTGTCAGAATCTTCGACATCAAACGTGGTTATCGTTTTATCACTATACATATAAGTGAAGTGTCAGTGGCTGTTTATGATGCCAAATTATACCGATGACTTACTGATGATCATTACATCAATCGTGTATATGCATTTTTCAAGTCTTGCAATGTCCTAACGTTATGTCACCATGATTATCGTGAATGCTTCGTGAATTTGTCGTCTATGAATGTATTGCATTTCATATATATTAGACCCAGTATAGCATGGATTATACAGTGACATTATATCAACTTCATAATACACGCATGTGTCTTAGCGTATCTATCATTTCCGTGTGTAATTCCAGTTCATAGAATCCTAGAGGCCAGCTAACAGGTCTCTTAAAGGCGAATTAGATGTAATTTTTCTGTTGGATGCTGAATTTAATTCTGTTTTTAATTAAGTTATAAATTTTGTTAGAGTAAACCCCAGAACTTTGAATTGGCTGCTGCAGCTGTGCCTGGGATAAAAGTATGTGAAACAATTCAATTTTAATTTTTTGAATTGACTCTTTTGAAGGTTTGTTTTGTTTTTCTTTTATGCAACTTAATTTAACTTCTATTATCCAATTTCAGAAGAATCTCAATGTTTGTAAAGAGAAAGACTAGCGAACAAGTTTGTTATATGAAGTGAACTTTTTTCGTTATGTTTTGTAGCCTCCATGTTTACAATGATTAATTGTTTTTTTGTTATAGATAAAATCTATTCATACCATAATGAGCTATGTATTATTTCCTTAATATGTGGATTTCGGGTAGTTCTAGCATGCAAATCAGACATGATTTACCATGCAATTGATGAAAACGTAATCGCGCGTCAGGTTGGTGAAATTCATTTTTTGAACCGCATGATTGATCCAGAAATGAATTGAATAGAAATATATGTGAAGAACCCATTTGTGATTACGAGCACCCCAGTCGGCAAGTGCAATGAATCATTGCATATTTCTAACACGAACTGGTCTATTCCACACTCAGTTGGAGAATTCAATTCTGTATCGATCGTGCTGTTTAAAAGCGCACTCCATCTTCCTGGGGACCATGGTCAACTTCATCAAGTGCATCGTAAAATCATGCATGATTTTTTGAGCAACATCAAATGTCACATTGATAAATCATTGATACTTAATGGATCATGGATAATATTCATGCATTCTCATGCATGAATCATGCATTCCCATGCATGATTGATTTCTGATACATGCATGAAATCATCCATAAATATCCATGGACGGGTGACTAGGGAAGCGTCTATTGCAAAGTGTCTTGAAAAATGTAGACGACGAGGAACAATTTCTCTCAAAGGATGAAGTGGGTTTTCACATTTCAGCAAAAAAGAAAAAATTAACTTGCTGAACAGGTCATCAATATCGCACAATGTTACACTTACATTTGAATCCGCAGATAATATGGTGAGCACGTTTCTTAATGCGACGAATCCTAGATTTTCACTTTGAGTTCGGTGACAAAAAATGGGAGCAGCATACGTTAACAAGGATGAGATAATCGCGCTATATACTTCAACAAAGCTGATTTTTAGATAGATGGTTTTAGTCGACGAATGACATAAAGTCTTAGTGAACATATTTTCGAAACTGATTTAAAGTGCTCGTCCCAGCTTAAATTATCAGACCAGATGACACCAAGAATTTTTAAGACTTTCACTATCTTGATATCAGGTATAATTGGCACGGTAAAATTGAGAGAGCATTTGAAAATTATTTGCTTGCTTTTCGGTTTGTTGATGACCATGCACTTTTCGTCCACCCAAGACTGAATAGTTGACAAATTGGAGGGCGTGGGAGACTGATAAACTCTTTCAATCAAATTTAAGTCATCTGCGTATTTCACTATCTTTGCATTTTCTGAAGAGACTTGTTGGGATCCAAAAAAGGCGCCGAACAGATATGGAGCCAGGACACTTCCCTGAGGCAGCCCAGATGTTGCAGGGTAAACGGGACCAAGTAAATCATTTGACTTTACCCGTTTTGTCTGTCAGTGACATACGATAGCAACCAAATTAAGAACCCATGGTTTATTCCACGTTTGGAGAAATCGCTGATTAGTCTACTATGGTGTATTTTATCGAAGGCCTTGGATAGATCGATGCTCGCTAGGTGAACGGCGACGGTGGAAGGTTGGTCCATAAATCCTGTTATAACATCCTGCGTATGTACAAGAGCTGTCGAGGTTGAGCCCAGGGGTCGGAAGGCGTGCTGCTCACTGCCGTAGAGATTCAGTAAGCTATTTTTCATTGTGCTCAAAATAATTTTTTCAAAAATCTTGCTTATGGCAGGAAGGAGAGATATTGGTCTGTAATCTGCAAGGCTTGGTTTTGTTCTCTTTGGAATAGGGCAAATTAAAGCAGTTTTCCAACAGTCTGGAAAAACTCGACTGTGGACTGAACTCTCAAAAATGTGGCGGACAACATCGCAAATCAAGTAAGCGCTTTCTCTTAACAGGCGAGGGGGAAGTGGATCAGTTCCATTTGATTTTCTGTCGTTGATGCTACAGAGGTGATGAAATACATTCTCTGACGTTATCGAACAATTCCATTTTTGATCATCGAGATTCAAAGGAGTTTCGTCTGGGAGAGAGTTGAAATTTTCTTTAAAGGAATCGGAGAGAATCTGAAGACTTTCATACACTCCTGAAGAGAGGCTGTTCAAAGACGCGGGGATCGTTTTCGGCTGCTGATATCGTTGACTAAATTACAAATATTTCAATTTTTACTTAGGCTAGCTGTGGTCCACACATCTTTTGCTTTCTTAACTTCTGTTCTCACTTTTGTCTTTAGGTGATTGTAAACGTTCCATTGTTTCTTTCTGTAGGCTTCCCAGCGGTCCCCGAGTAAAAAATTATGTTTTGCTTGCTAAGCGTCATGGTACGCGCGCGGTAAACTTAGTAGGCGACATAATAACACGCAAAACCACGATATGCCTACTAGGCACATATCAAGCACCTACTAAATTGATTAAGCAAAGCATGATTACCATATGCCTAGTAGGTCCATATCAAGCGCCTACTAAATTGGTTAGGCAAAGTTTGCTATGGCATGATTACCATATGCCTACTGGGCACATCAAGCACCTACTAAATTGGCTAAGCAAGCAATATTTTTTTCTGTTCCTATCAAGCGTCATCAGCTTGAAGGACTTCTAACGGCGTTAAATGATCAGACAAGGTTTTCTAAGCGGCATAATAATTTTTACATCTAATAAGCTCTTGCTGCTTTAATTTCTTGATTCGTTTGGAATGAGGCAGATTAGTAGATATACAAAGCCAATCTGGGCCATTGTCATAAAAATGTTAAATGCTTCATTACTTATCCCAGTCATTTAATTTTCGTCACACGTAACTTTGGTGTATTTTAATGTACACCAGATCAATGCATATTAAACGCGAGAATAGTTGATAGCCCACAATTACAGTTGTGTTGTTGTAAAACGCCTACACCAAGTATAGACACACGTGATAGCGTAGGAAAAGTGATGTTTAAATGGCCAGTTGATGCATGTGTTTCATCAAAATAATTTTAGTACTATTTAAAGCTCTGGTATAAACATTAAAATGATCATGCGTAGAGCTTAGTATTCGGAATGATATTACACTTGTGAAAGCAGCTTATCGAAAGCTTATAGTCTATGTACAGTCCGTTTCATAAAAAGTGGATCATCCTAAAATTTGACTAAATAAAACATAAGTATGATACAGAAAGCATTTTTCATGTTATTTCATGTCCATAATATATTTAAATGTCCTTATATAATCTGATAAGCTATGATACAGTAACGGCTCTTAAGAAGGTAATATTTTGTGGCCCTACCCTTATTGTCAATGACATTACCAATTCGTCTAGGCATTGATTCGATGATATCGTTGATTTTTGACTGATCTAACTTTCTCCACTCTCTTTTTAACAGTGACGTAAGTTGTGATACGCCATCTGTAGGTAGCAGTGAACGACGAACGTTACGTTTTAGAATACTCCATGCATTTTCTATGGGATTCAGATCAGGAGAACGAGCTGGCCAAGATAATGTCCTAAGCCCTAATTGAGACTTGCATAAGTTGACTCTACTACTCCTGTGACACGTAGCATTATCATCCATAAATAACCAAGTCGATGGATAACCAAGTTGATCTGTCATTTGGCCAATGTTCATTCGTAAAACATTCACAAAGCGTTCAGAATTCATGGTTTGCTGTATGTGAAGTTCAGAGCGGCCATTGGTCCAAATGCCAGCCCAAATCAGTAGAGTCGCACCACCTTGTACCCGGGGACGATGTAAATGTCTCGGAATTTCCTGATCAGATTTTATCCATAATCTCAATCGACCATCACTATCCCTCAAACGGACTGATGCCTCATCAGACCAGACAACCCGATCCCATTGATTTCGCCAGTGACAATGACTCATTGCCCATCTGAGACGTCTTTTTGTATGCTGATCTGATAATTCGATCTGAGAGGGCCTCTTACAGCTCTTGAAATTCGACTCAATAAGTCTTCTACGAATAGTGGACTTAGAAATAGACGAGACTAGTGCAGCCATCTCAGTTAACGAGAGACTTGGATCAACTTTAACAAATCTCAAAATTAGGCGGTCTCTACGTTTGGATGTTTTGCGTGGACGGCCGGAGCCCTCTTTACGACAGAGTCGAAAATCATCATTATGCCATCGATGCACATTTGTGTAAGGGACATTTAGTCGCTTGCTTGCAGCTCGCAAAGAAAAACTGAGTTCTAGCAAGGCTGACACTTTGCCTTTTGTGAATGCGATCTCGTTATTGTTCATTTGTGCTTGTATTGTTTTCAACCGGTAAGAGATAGATTTCTAGCTGAAAGCAATCAGGAGTGCTGCCAACACCACCGCAACGAAGTCAGGAAGCTATGGAACATGAAGTCCAGTTAATCACATGTAGCAGTTACATTATTGTTGATGAATAATGGTGCTATACTGGCTCTGATTGACCGATTTTCTTTATTTTTGTTTTGCTTGATAGCTTTTGGCTTGTAGAACAACATATTACATAACAAAGGAAACAAATGTAATTTTATAAGAGTGAGGTATGATTTTGTGTAACATTGCTAAATGAAGATCAAATTATCTGCTACTTTTTTATCTATAACAGGAAAACAACTCAATATTCATGCTTGAAATTTCCAACAATGATATTAGTAAGCACAACTGACAAATCTTCCAAATTTCAGAGAAATTCGTTCAAGTTTGGCGGAGATGGACAAAGTTGAAGTTAAAGCGATGTTTAAGGGTGATCCATTTTTTATGAAACAATCTGTAGTACCGATGATTTTCCTCGTACTGTAGAAATTAGTTATGTACTTTCTTGATTGACGATCGACTATCATGGCAGTTATCAATTTAGGTATCAAGACAAGAAGTCAGTATCCATCCCTCTTCAGTCCGGGTTTCATTGCATTTCATAATTTCACCAACAATGTTATTGTTAAACCATCTGAGTTTTCTGAAGTCTGGCATATGCGTACAATATAGGAGGATAGGGGGTGGCTGAGTCAGCAGTCGTGACGCAGAAGTCTATTCATGCAAAGTTGCTATGCTACCATGGATCGATCAACGACGTCTGTTCTTACTGCAGTCTTGGCCAAACGTATTAATGCGCCACGCTTTAAGCTGACAGCACTTGGGTGTAGAGTCGAAACTCGGAATTCGGCATTAGCAGCGTGAAACAAAGTCATTTTCTGATGGACTGTTTCGGTTAATATTCGCTTTGCAGTTACTCAATGACTTCAACGGAAAGCCAATGCGAACTTAGTTTACAATTGCTGTCTTCAAGTTTCACCTGACTTTGTAGCGTCGTGAAGGATTGCATTTCCGTCAAACAAGTGAGGAAGAGATCATATCCTATAAATCCTGTCAAACAAGATGCGGAATCGAGCCTTCTTTATCACGTGCGCGGAAAAGGGACGGCTATCAAGATCGAATTCTCTTTTACATGACAAGATTCCAGACCAAGGTGAGAAAATATAATCAATCTCAATCATTTTATGCAATAAAAATATTGCGATGAGTGAAAATGTAGGATTCAAAAAATAAAGGAAAATTACATGTTTTGAAAGTTGCTGATAACGTGTTAAATTTAATCGAAAGCACGAAAACTTGAAGTGCTATTAGTTAAGTGATCGTGTGACTTATTCATCTGTTTACTGGCATTCATTCAGATTTGCTAAGTCTTATCCCTGTTAAGAAATAGCAGCATTATGTTTGAACTGTATGCTGTCTCTGCAGGCCAGATATTAAGCGCACGATGAGGTCAACAAAGTCATTCACCGACAGCTCATGAAGCGATGATGACCACGCCAGATCCCTTACACTAACATTTTTTCAAGTAAAAAAGGTTGTGGCGAGGCAGTGGTCATGTGAAGATTTTAAATGGCAGTAGTGGATGAGATGAAGAGGGAGATGGAGAGAGAACAACGTACACACGATCAACAATAATGCGTCGAATAGACGAAGTTAAATGAAGTGGTTGACATCGCTGCGCTTCACGTTATCGTCTATAATGCAAAAAGTACTTGTCCGATCTGCATAAATTTTTGATGTAGGTAGAAAATATGCTTAAGTAGGCCTACGTCTACCCGAAGCTTGGTGACGATTGATATATTTTTGCAGATTTTAGACGAATTTGAAAACCTGGGGATAATCGAGTTTCCGCACTCATCAGATAGTGAATAACAATTTTATGGATTGACATCTTTCAAACAGAAATTATCGAACAAATATGAAAATGTGGTAAAATGTCTTATAACATTATTTCCTTTCTGACATGATCAAATTGGAGAGTGACAAAATGAAAAAAGCATTAAAAATCTCGCAAAATCAAGAGTTTTTTAAATATCATTTTCTCAAATTATATCGTGGTAAAATATCAAGCTTTAAAGTCTTTTGAAATTATTTTTAAGAATACTCGAGAACTCAATGTGCTGATGCTTAATAATCCACCTTTTATTCTTTACCTGATCATTCTTGTAATATGATTCATATCAAGAATAACTAATTATGAAGTAAGCGCTGAATAGAATGGTGATTTATGTTTGACCGATCAAGAAGCTAATCATATTAAGTATAGACATGTCAACTGCAGAATGACACTCCAACAGCATAGTTACCGAAATGAGGTGAAGAGTGCCCGTTTCAAATGCCAACAATCATATCCTGCAATTGCATTATGAGTATTATAAGGTATGAGATCCGGCGCAACGCTTCGCTAAGCACCGGATCACACTCCCAAATAGATACGAATGGAACTATAAAAATACAAATGAGGAAAAATCCAAAAATAGGAAAATATAAAAATACAAAATGATGGAGATACAAAAATACAAAAATATAAAAATACAAATGATGGAACTATAAACAAAAATAGGAAAATATAAAAATACAAATGAGGAAAAATACAAAAATAGGAAAACATAAAAATACAAAATGATGAAAATATAAATATACAACATGAGGAAAAATGGATATGAACAAAAAATATCCATTTAAAAATGGAAGATGAAAAAACAAAAGAACCATCAGCTCCTTTGTATCCGATATTGGAACAAATGGATAAAGCAAAGTGTGCAGATAGAGTCAGATACATGAAAGATAAAGAATCCCAATTATTACTTAGACTAGATCATTATGATAAATTAATAGAACTTCCATCATGCATTGACTCTACGAAGAAGTAGATTCCCCCATTTCATTTTCTGTCTCCGTTCCTCATTCTCTCCGTAACTGCTGCTCTTGGAAGAGAGAAAAGACGTTCTTCTCGTACGCAATCTGAAAATGGGAACAGTGTTCGCAGTTCTTCACATCTCTCGCATTAATGACAGGAAGATTATACTACTTACAATTTTATTGCGTGATTGACATTAATGATATATTTTCTGTCTCCGTTCCTCATTCTCTCCGTAACTGCTGCTCTTGGAAGAGAGAAAAGACGTTCTACTCGTACGTAATCTGAAAATGAGAACGGCGTTCTCAGTTCTTCACGTCTCTCGCATAAATAACAGGAAGATTATGCTACTTATAATTTTATTGCGAGATTGACATTAATGATACATTTTCTTGTGAAGAGACAAAACTGTATTCACAAGCACCAGATCAGCGGTATTGAAGATTTCTCCATTCAAATTCTTTCGAAAAATAAACAGTCGATGAATTCTCGATGAATAGAAGCACTCATTATTTGTCACAGCTTCGTGATGATGATGACATATTCCGAGATGAAGGATGAACAAAATCGAAGGTGAAACGAAATTGATAGACATTGCTACAGCAGAGCAGGAAGACGCACAAAATTGCAGACACAGTCACGTAGAACACTCACAGAAAGAATGAAATTGTCAATACGTGGCAGCATCTGCTCCTAATGGCAACCGCTGCTGCTTGTGGCAGACAATGGTGTCATGCATAATGTGCTAGAGGTCGCCCCGCTGGGGAACAAAGCTCTGAGTCATACAGATTGTCTCTCATTATCAGATGTCACATAATCTCATGTCGGCAAACAATTCTTTTGAGAAACTTCTGAAATAGAATTTATTTTATGAAAAATGACAAGTCTGACCGAGTTCTTAAAATTATATGGAACGCAAACAACTACGAATTTTGATCTAAAGAAAATCGCTAATCGATTAGGAATAAGGAATTTTCATGTCCTAATGAGAGACGAATTACGATTATTGAAACATAAATCCAATGTAAATTTCGTAACCAATCTCCACACGTCAGATCAAAAAGGAGTACATTGGTCGGCAGGTATCTTTAGTAAAAACGGAGATAATTACTATTTTGACTCTTATGGACTTCCACCTACAAATGAAGTCAAAGAATTACTTGGAAAAGGAATTTATAATACATTTCAAATTCAAAAACCAGGAACAACTTACTGTGGGCAATTATGTATTTATGTTTTGTATAAATTACAAAAAGGAGTACCATTTCTAGATATTATGTTAGAATTGAATAATGATAATTAAAAATCACTTCGTTGTAATTCGTTTTGATAAAATCTGCCAGTGATTTCCTGATCATCCAAACCTTTGATTTGGTAAGTAATCGGATAAGTTTGATTTATTTAACAACCTTCAAATATCTCTTTAGTCCAATAGCCAACAAAGCCTTTTTCAAATTTATCCTTATACTTAAATATTCGCACCCTATCTCCAATTTTAAATTTCGGCTTATGTTTCTGTAAATTCGGATTATTCTCATTCGAATAATTATTTTCGAATATTTTCTTTCGTATTAAATCAGGATCGTCAGAAGCATTATTTGGGGTTTCTTCAACAGCCGAATGAATTTTATTGTTATAATCCTCAACAATTTCTGGTGGTATATTCAACCATTTCTGATTTCTTTGTTCTGTAAATTTCTTGAATAATTTATTTTTTAATGATCTATTAAATCGCTCTATTACTACAGCCTTTCCTGCATTTTCAGTTGAATGAACAGTTTCAAATAGTGGCCAAAGATTTCGATTGTAAAACTCCGACCCTTTATCAACAAACAATTTCCTTGGCTTCTCTTACTTTCTTTAAAGATTTCTTCAAACGCATATTTAACTGACAGACCAGTTTTGTTTTTTAAAGGCTTTACCCAAGCGTATCGTGTATATAAATCTATAACGGTCAATGCGTACTTAAACTCTCTTTCATTCGGCATATGAATAAGATCTGCACTCCAAATATCATCTTTATTAAATACTTTTACCTTCAATAGATATTTCGGCTTTCTGTATTCCCTATGAATTTCGGACGCGTAGCGGCTTGGGTCATTCGACATTTCAGAGGCATAAGTTTCATCTATCCCCTGACCAAAAAGCATTTTAGCTTGTAATGCTTTCTTAACAAACATTCCTTCAATTTTTTTCTCTAAAGGTAGGATTTTCAATATTATCTAATTCTTGTATCATTTTCTTATCAGCTACATGTCTAGAAGCTATATCATCATGTTCTCTGTATGCTAAATCATGTCTATAAGCTGCGGCATCTACTCTATTTATTGGTTTACTATTTTCTCTAGGTGTATTATCATCGTTTAATCTTAAATCTAATCTTGTACCGGGGCCAGTAAAATTATGTCCAGGTAAATGTTTCTCTTTCGAATATTTACTCCAAATAAAACCAGGAAAGTTTTCTAATGTTTTTTGTATGTCACCTCCGGTGTGCTGACAGTTTGAGGTTCTATGTACTTTCAAGAGATAATCCATTAGATATAGATTTGAAATTCTTAAGTTATTCAAATTAAAGCCATCCACTTCGCTCATTTCTAAAGAATAAATATTAACGTAACATACTAGGATTTAGATATATGCCAGATCCATCTTTAGTTTCTTTTATTTCAACTAAATCATCAATATTATTTAGTACATTTTTAAGTACTCGTTTCCCTTCATTAGCTAAATTTAATTTACTAATAAAATTATCTACTATTCCCTCACCCCTAGCAACTTTCTCTAACTCCCTATTATGACGTTTTTGTTCTTCTAATGCTGCTTTCTCTGATTTGTTTTTATTTACTGCTTGGACAATACCAGCTGTCCCACCTGCAACACTTCCTGCTGCTGCTATGCCACCTATTATTAGTGGAATTAATGGTAGAATTCCTCCATTCTTTTCTTCTTGTAATTTAATATTCTCTATCATTGGTTTACTTATGTAATACTTCTTTTTGTCAATCGTAATAGTTTTAGGGGAATTTTTATCAATGATGTTACGTAGTTTTAATTCAACCGTTTTATTATTCATTTGCACCATTTTTTAATAAAAAATTTATAGTCTTGGGTTTTTCTAACCAATAGAAGCTTGTACAGAGGCTTTAGCCGATCAGACCAAAGGTCCTCAGGTTACTAACCAATCATAAACGTAAATATTTTTTTCCAAAAGTCAAATTTAATCCTAAAAAATGCCTATAATTTATAAACACAATCTTAAACATTTTACTTCAAATCAAAAAATTGCGAGCGAACCATCTATGAAACCTGTGTACCATTATGACAGTGTAGAAACAATTCAAAAAGAAGGTGGTGGCATCTTTTCTGGTATTGGAAGTATCGTTAACTTGATTAAAAATAATAAAGATTTGATTTCATCTGCTGCTAAAGGAGCAACTGCTATAGGTAGTACAGCTAGTGCAATATCGAATGCTGTTAAGTCACAAAACGAATTAAAACAACTAGAAGCTATTCGTAAACTTAGGAATGATGCTAAAGAACTACAAAAAGATAAAAAGCTCTCAGAGGAAACAAAAAACCAAATTGCACAATTAGCGAAGATGGAAAGTAAACATGATGAAAAAACAATTGAAGAAATGAGAGGAAATGGTGTAAACAGCGGAGCCGGGATGCAGTCCCTAACCACTAACGTGGGAAATGGATTAGCAAAATTCCAGTAGCAAAATTCTAGTACCAAACTGATTTTTTCTAATAAAAAATATAATGTCAACTCTGATTGAAAGCAAATTTAGATTAGACGATCCCCCGTTCGTTAGTTACAATCAAAAAAAGAATGACTATATAAGAGTTGCTATGAATCCTGGATCTTCAGGAAGAGTGAATACTGGAGGTGATTTAATTTTTGAAGTTGATAATCAGCAAAGTTATTTATATTTACCCGATTCATTTTTGCACTGTGAATATTCTCTATATTCTGATGCTAAATTTACAACACCATTACCTGCTACGGATAATATTACATTAGAAAACAATTTCTTCCCAAGATTATTTACACAAATGCGTTTAGATGTTGCAACTCAAAATATAGAAACAATAAGTGATTCTCCAGGTATTATTGATTCGATGCTTCGATTTGCTACAATAGGTGCATGAAATCGAAGGATAGTTTCCAGATAATAATGATGGTATAATTATAGATGATTTAACTCACGCTGGAACAGACGCAGCAGGAATTGCGAAAGATGTAGAAAATATTGCAAAACATTTAAATAAAACAAATAACAATGCATATAAAGAAAGACGTAATTTTAATAATAAAAGTAAACAAACTATTGATTGGTCATTGTGTCCATTATTCGGGTATCTAGATTACAATAAAATATCATATCAATTAAAGTTCAAAGTAATAATTCATCGCACTGTAAATAATGAATCAATATTATATGGAAAGGCTGGGAAGAAAGCGTATTTAAAAATTGATAGATTTGAATGGTGGATTAAGCATATTACTCCTAGTTTAGAGGTTGAATTAACTATTACGAAACGATTAAATACTAATAAACCAATTCCAGTAAGTTTTATGAAGCGTACTGCGAGTTCTGTCACTTTTACTGAACAAAGATTTAACTGGCATTTCACAAGGACATCGAATACTCCAAGATATTTTTCACTCACTTTTCAAAAGAATGAAACACCTAGTTTTGATAAGAACAATAGTCTTTTCCATATTAATTCAATTAGAAGTTTACAAATTTCATTAAATCAAACACGTTATCCTATCGATCCATTGAGATTTGATAACTCGAATAATCCATTCATGGAAGGATATGACGCTTATAGAAATCTATGTCGAGAATTTGGAGTTGAAGCACAATTAACTCCTGTAGATTGGAAGAATTTATATTCTGTTTTCTGTTTTGATTTAAGTGCGCAATCTGAAGATATTATCAAGACTGGTTGTGATGTTACAATTAATATTGAAAAGACAAATTCCACAACATCATTGATGGCTTATGGTTTATTGCTAGAAGATGTAGAATATTCAATTGAAATTCTTAATGGAAAAATGGTTAGGATAGGCTAAAGCCAGAGGAGCTTTGCTCCGATCGGTTAGTAACCTGAACAAAAGTGATCGGCTAAAGCCTCTGAACAAAATTCTACTGGTTAGTAACTTTGGTCTGATCGGCTAAAGCCTCTGAACAAAGTTCTATTAAGATTTACGTGTATGAATGGACAACAACTTCGTGATAACTTTATTAATTTTCTGTTGCACTTTATCTATTGCGTCAAGCAGCGTGTGATGTACTTTAATTTCTTTTCTATTAACTTGCATTTTCTCCTGGTTAATCTTCAACGCCGTTTTAAAAGCATTCAATTGAGCTTTATCACTAACCTTTTGATTAAGTGTTTTTACTTCATTTATCATTTTATTCATGAACGTCACTTGTTGTGTAATTCTGGTACTCAATTCATCAACACTTTTTTGGAATGTAGATTGCAGTTGTTGCAACTGTTGTAATAATTTTTGATTCTTTTCGCTAACTTTGACAAGCTCTTTTTTCAGTTGTTTATTTTGATTTGTATTCTTTACAATGGCACCCTTTAAAGTTATTGATAATAGGATTACAATCTTTGATTGTTTAGTTATTTTTTTATGAAGTGTTGATATATCTGCTTCTAGATCTTTATTCTTTTTATCAAGTTTTAATAATTTTTTTGTTAATGATTTGTCATTAAGTTTTAGCAACTTTAATTCATTTATTAGTGGAGCCACCTGTCTATCAACATATTCTTTATTTGCTAATTCAGTATTTTGTTGTGGAAGAATAGAAAGATGTAACGGTCCTGTTAACACGTCTCTAGTTTTCATGATATAGTTGTCTAGGTCTATTTCTGATTCTTGATTATTTGAAATGTAAGCACCTCCTCCAACATTTGTCAACATCATTTTTTCTGTTTAAAAATATGTTATCTAACGAGGAATTTGAAGCTCCACGTTTCGAAGAAGAAGAAGTCGACGCTTTGCGTCTCGGCATCGAAGATGCAGTTGGTGTAGCCAAGCTTCTATCCAACAAAGTTGGCAGAACCAAGGTTCTATGTGAAATCTGTAATGCGCCATTCTATAACAAAGCATTATTAAATAAGCATGTGAAAGTAGTACATGCAACTGCATCTCCAGTACATGCAGCAGCACACCCAGTGCAACACTTACAACAGTTACACCCAGTGCAACAGTTACAACAGCACCAACCAGTAGAACAACAAATGCTACAACAACAAATGTTACAACAACAACAACAAATGCTACAACAACAAATGTTACAACAACAACAACAAATGCTACAACAACAAATGTTACAACAGCAAATGCTAGAACAGTCACAACCAGTAAAAAATAGCGTGTGCTGAATGTGGAAAAGTCATAACATCTAAGAATTTTGCACGTCATCAAAAAAGATGTCAATTACCAACACAACCAAAAATAAAAGATAGACAATGTTTGAATTGTAATAAATATTTCACTGTCCAGGGTTTTACTAATCATTCTAAGTCATGTACAATTAACACGCGTAAATGTACTAGTTGTGAAATTCTTAAACCCAAAACAGAATTTTATGATAGCAAATACCAATGTAAAGAATGCTTAAAAGCACAAGTGAGATGTAATAACTGTAACAAAGTTTTAATGAAGAGAAACTTCGCACGTCATGTAACAATTTGTCATGAGTAATTAACTTTTGTACCTGTAATAGTCCGGAGGTCAAGTCCATACAGTTACTTGAATCTCTTGTCTTCTTTTAAGCTTCGGACAGTCCGACAATCACTTGAGTCTCTTGTCCTCTTTTAAGCTTCGGATAGTCCGACACTCCCTTGAGTTCTTGCCTTCATTTAAGCCTCAGACTAAATAGACCGTAGTAGTCCGGAGGTGCTACAGAGGTATAAAACACTCAAATGAGTGTCGGACTAGTCGAGAGTCTGAAGCATTTTTTCTCATATAAAAAATAGGAGAAAAGATGAATATAAAAATTCATATACCGAAATCCCCAATCGTCATCCCGCGATAGCCAATCATCACAATCAACGTAATGAAGGGCAATCTTTATTTTTGAAAGATTCAGATGTTGCTCGTGTATTGGGGTTTCTACAATTTCATTGTATAAAAATTATTATCATATGTTTTATCATTTATTCCATTTATTATTTCATAAACTGGTTAGGGTACTTACAAACACAAGAACAGAAGAAGGTTACATTTTATAAAGAACAAACAAAAGTCTTTAAAGGTTGGAAACATCCATCTCGTCAAAAAGCTATACCAACAGAACGAACTAGAGAAGAGAACCTGCATTTTATTGTTTATGGTAAAACGGGGAGTGGAAAGACTACATTTATGCGTATGTACATGCAAGAAAATTTTAAAGAAGAAGATGTACATATTTTCTGTTTGCAAGCTGACGAATGGCAAGGATATTCAAATGTTTATAATAGAGGAGATTTAGATATGTTAGAAGATATGGAAAGTTTTGCGGGTACATATGAACAGAACTCTTTACTAATATTAGATGATGTAGCTAGTTTAGTGAACCAAAAAGACGTATCAGAAATATTTACAAAAGGTCGTCACCATCATATACGCATAGTTGTATTAGCTCATAAAGCCTGTGACGTAGATAATAAGATTAGGGAAAACGTGGAAACCTTTTATACAGCTGCACAAAATAATGTAGCATTCTTTGAAGATATCATGAAAAATTATAAACTATTAAAATTATAATATATTATATATACTGTTATGATATAAAAATTATTATATGTAAAAATATATGTATATTATAAAAATATATTATATGAAAAATTATATAAACTATTATGAATCAACTACAAGTATATGATAAAGATTTAAATGTGCTATTAAATACTGAACATGACTTCTATAGCAATTCATCAGATTTTGACATTAGTCTTTATGCAGGTGCAAAGAATTTGTCACCACATAACATAGAAGAAATAACTATCTTTTTAGAAAACGAGGCAATTGTGCCGCTAACGATCATACCAGAAACATTTTATTTCTATTTCGATCATTATCTTATAATGTATTAGGGATTGAAACACCTAAACGATTAGAAAATAGGGATGCACTAGATGGGATACGAACAGGAATTAGTAATTTCCGAGATGTATTGCAAAGTGTGAAACCTTTAGTCTCTGATGCTAAGAATACATTAAGTGATATAAAGCCAATATTTAATGAGTTAAATAAAATGTAAATTCGTAATTAAAAATTAGTTTTAAAAAATATGATTAACGAATACAAAATAGAACACGTGCCAGTTTTAAAAGATTATCGGCATCCTACAAAACCTATAAATTCAAAACAATCATAAGTGGTGGCAGCAAACGGGAGGATCATGATTATAGGCTGTACTCGTAATCGAGAAACGCACTCCCTTGAATTTCTGCAAATCCGTTAGTTAAAATATTAAAGAAAAAAACTAGCTTTTACTCGACGTTTCGGGTCCAGACCCTTCTTCATAGAGTTTAAAACAGGCCAATAGAGTTTAAATCATCGAAAATATATGCAATTCGTGCAAGATTATAAAATAAAACATGGTATAAGAAGTTACGCTAAAACAAAAGACTTTCCACTTTGTCTACGAAGTTTTAGGGTATTTTTAACATACAATAATTTATGGTGGTTGGTTAATAAAGAGCGATTAACAGTTTATGATTTAGAAACATTACATCAACTAAATATTCCTGTGTATATGTAAAAACGGAACCGAGGTTCTATGTAAAAACGGAACCACGGTCCTATATTAAAAAAACATAATTTTTTCTTTTAAAAAATATGAATTGTAAAATGAATAACAAATTAACGCATACGCTTGACGAGTTAATAAAGAAACAAATTGATGAGTTTGATGCACAAATTCAACATAGTCGTAAACGTAATATTAAACGTAGACGTAAATGTAATATTAAAAAACAGAAACGTAGAGCAAAAGAAACATCAGGTACACCAATTCCTGATATATTCTCTGATGATAGACTTGGTGATGATCTATTGAATTTGTTTAATCCAAATGAATTTACGTATGGAAATGAACTTTTTACTAATGTAGTAAATGCTATGCGTGAACTTTTACACAATGGGAAAGTTTTAAATTTATTTGGTGTTATGATTAAAGAAGATGAAACCACAATAGAAAACTTTTACGCTACATTTTATAATAAAAATTCATTTGAAACATGGTTTCTTCATCTAGAAGAGAAATCCGATGCTAACGAATGGATTTTTACAGGTAGTATTAAATACGAAGATTTTGGAATGAAGCTAGTACAAAGATCACATAGAGGTGCTGGCATTAACATGAAATATAGAATCAAAGAATACATCGGACAATATTGCTACATTCCTTCTGAAGATTTCTGTTTTATCAAATGTTATAATGTTCTATTTGGTTTCAATCAAGAACAAGCTAAAATTATAATCGAGATGTTTAATGACTTTTTATATGAAGAGAAAGCTACATCTAGAACAGGAGTAATGTCAAACTGCAAATTTTCCCAATTCAATAACTACTTTGGAGAATGTGTGCAGTATTACAGTCCTACTAATCGTCATTTAAATCCTAGAGGTATTACAACGTCTCATAATTACGTTTATTACAATTATTCTCACGAAGGTTGGTCAATAGGTCATTATTGCTTAATCAATGAATTCCATAAAGCAGAAGCTATTAGAGAAATTGAAAATAATTTCAAACCAATATATAAAACCGTTAATGATGAAAAGTTAACAACGCTTCCGTATAAAACTATCACAAAGAAACCAATTGACTATGGTTCAACATATATATGGGATCTTGAAACTTATCCAGATCCTAGTTGTCCAACCGCTCATCCTATTCCTTATGCTTTAGGCGCTATTAATTTTAATAAATTTATATCTTGTTTACCAATGCAAAGATTGAAAAAATTAGACACGCGTTTGTTAAGTGATATGATTAAAATAAAAAGTAGTAAGGATGAAAATGAAATTAAAGAACCTAAGAAAAAGATAAGTGAATATAATAACTCAACTGAAATAGAATTAAATAAACTTCAACGTTGTGTGAAAATCTTTGTTAGGAAACAAGATGAATTTTCGATCGGGGGAAACCCAGAGGACACATGTCCGATACATCAATTTGTTAAATTTCTTGGAAAATTTAATTATTCGAAAGTCACTTTAATAGCGCGCAATTCATCAGGGTTTGATTCCTATTTTCCGATAAAAGCTAATTTTAAATTAACTAAAGCGCCACTTAAAACATCAAGAGGAATACTAACTGCTTCTTTACAAAATCCTTTTACAACTACAAGTGTTAGTAAATATATGCAAAAATCTTTTAGATTTAATAATAAAAAATCATCACCTCGAGGCAAATTAGCGCTTCAAACTATTGTAATGAAATGTAGCTTACAACACGTGAAAACGAGTCTTTCCAAATGGTGTGAGAATTTTAAAATTCCTACCAATGTGTGTAAATTAAATTATGAAATTGGCGAAATTACACATGAGAATTATAAAGAAAAAGAACATGAGTGGAAACCGTATTTAATTAATGATGTTCTTTCATTAGCATTTTGTATCTACAAGTACAATCATGTTATGAAAGAATTAGTTGATGAAGATATAACTACTAATTTAACATCTTCTGCTTTAACATTTAACGGTTGGATGAACAGTGTACAAGAGGACAACATAAATATTCATTCTCATACTGATTTATGGGCTAGAAATTATATTAGAAAGTCTGTTAAAGGTGGAAGAGTGTCAGCAAATATAAGACATTACGAATCTTCATTTTGTAACATCTTGACAGCGGCTAAATATTACAGCGGTAATTAACTGGTAATAATTTAATACAGTTAACGAAACAATATAATCAGTTAAAAGACAAAAATGATCTTTGTAAAGAAATTAAGCATACACTACTCGGACAACAAAATGAATTCTTAATGGCTTTTGATGCAATATCTTTATATCCATCAGCTATGTATGTCGAACATTCAGAATACCCCAAAGCTGAATCCGCTAGAAAATTTAGACAAGAAGAAGAACAAGTAGTATTATATCAATTTAACACTCAATCATTTCGACCTAAAACTGGGATATTCACAGTTGTATTTTATTATCCTGATGAAATGTTTTTCCAACCAGTCCCTGCGAAAGATAAGGTAAAAAATGAAAACAATTGCAATCAAGAAGTAATAAGGTTTAGAAATGGAATATGTTACGATGTATTAACTTCTGTAGATATACAGGAAATTGTTAGATGTGGTGGAAAAATATTATCTATTAAAGATGGTATAATTTATGAAGAAAATTATCACGTTTCACCATTTCGAAAATACATTGAGAAGCTCTTCAATTTAAGAAAAAAATATAAAACAGAAGCAAACGCTGTAGGTGATGAGTTAATTAAATTATTAATGAATTCGCTATATGGAAAACCGTAGAAAAAGACATAACCACTAAATATCATTTATGGAATGAGAATACATTGAGAAAAAAATTCACTCAAGAAGTAAAAGATTTTGAAAAAGTAAATGATGAACAATTCTTGGTGAAAGTAGAAATGAAAGATGATGAATTTCTTAAAGCTAATATTACAGACACTGAAAAGACATCATTCATGCCATCACATTTAGGTTTTTTTATTCTTGCTCACTCGAGACAAATCATGGATAACTTTATTTTAGAAATTAATGGTTTTAAAGAAAAACACATACATTACACAGATACCGATAGTATACACATTTCTAATGAGCTCTTCAATAGATTAGATGCTGCTTGCTATGTTGGTGGGAAATTGTGTCAAGGGAAAAATGATTATGGGAATGGCGGAATTATATGTGCAATGTTTATTGCGCCTAAAATAAAATATTGTATTACTGTAGATGAACAAGGGAGACTTAGTGAAAAGAAAACTCTTAAGGGATATTCACAAAATAAAGTAAAAGTAGAAGATTATATACAATTATACTATGGTGAAACATTAACAACAACTGTAAATAAACCATGGAAAAGATCTTTAGAAAATGGTATTAGTATTCCTGATAAAAATAATAACACTGAAGAAAAAAGTTTTTCTGCCCAAATAAATCTTCTTAAACGACAAGCACCTGATGCAAATGGTATTATGTTACCTTATAACGGAGAAGATGTTCAAGACGAAATAGTTCAACGAATACAAAAAGAATGTAATATAATTGAATACATCGACAGTGAATACACTGATAATGAAGACTGGGAAGAGGAATTATAACTCTGTGAACAAATGTTCTATAACTCTATCATGTACTTTTTTATCAATAATGATTGTAATAAATCCATGATCGTTTGACCAAGCAATACTGCAAGATTGTTTAAAATCATCTTTATCTCGTATACATAAGTCTCTTAACAAATAACTTAGGTTCCTTGAATTAATTTCGAAAAGCATAAAAATATTAGCATTCTTTCTAATAACGCTGCCATCTAGTGAATACATACTTTATGTCAAATAAAAGACACTACAGTTATTGTGTCGACCTCTTGTAAAATAATTTCTCTGAACTGCCTGATGTTTGTTATTAACACAATCATCAAACACAACACAAAGTTTTTTCGTTTTATTTAGTTTACTAGGATCTTGCATATTACCACTATCATCTATTAGTTGTATCGATATGTGTTTATTTTTATTGGGTTCTACTAGTTGTTTATTTTTCGCTGCTTCTTCACACCAAGAACTTATTTCTTCTTCATACTCCGATTTTTCATATTCTTCAAACAGTGAAGCTATAGCTGATTTGATAAGACTATTTTCAAAACCATATTTCAAGAATTGGCAAATAGGTTGGTCTGCTGTTGTTGTATAAATAATAAGATTGTTATAATCTAAAAAGTTTGGTGTCGTGAGAACTTTAAATAATAGATACGTTTTCCCACAACCTGATCTTCCACAGATAACTGCTAAAACCTTACTGGATAGGTTGGGAAGATGATTGAATTTCATTTTTTTGTTTAGTGGAGATTTTACAGAAGTGTTTTCACTCATTTTTTAAGTCAATATTTTTAATTAAACCTCTCGTAATAATAGATCTATCATGATCTCTTCAGCTCCAAAATTTATTGCCTTTCCTTTCTCATCTGTTATTCTAATGGTAATGGAATTAATTGTTTTTCGTGTAACTGGAAAATATATTAATGATTTTGGGATTACAATTAAAATGTAACCAATCGGAACTGTAAATGCTGGATAACTGAAGATATTATTTGTTAGCTTTCCATTAACATAACCACCTTCTATAATATCACACTGAACGTTGATTGAATTTATCTCAGTTATTTTAGGTATGTTTTCACTGATATGAAAACCTTGTGCATAGAGTTTCTTTTTAAATCCTAATAGTTTCGACAATGATCTATCATGATTAAAATCCACTTGATGATTTTCATATAAAGTGAGAGAAAATTTATTTACTGCTGGTTCAACTGCGAAATGTAATTGTTTCTTGTCTTTAAATTGAATACCTAAATGTCTTTTTATTTCATTGGAAATAGATTCAACTTCATAAGATCCAGGAAGAAAAGTTAATACTTTCCAAGTTTTACCTTTGTCATTTGAATACTTAAATCGGTCATTTACATCTTTGATAATATTTTGTATAGTGTTAAATGTTGAAAAACTAGTTAATGCTACTTCATAATGTTTGTCTTGTTCTAAGTGAATAATAGGATCTAAATTACAAGTATGCGATGAAGTAGTTGCTATAAATTTTAATGTCGTACTAAATTTTGATGAGGTTAAAATCTCGGTTAAATTTTCTAAATGTTTATTAATTTTTTCTAGTTCTGACGAAGACATTTTTAACTAAATAATTTAGATATTTCCATATAGCGTTATGTCCTTCTTGCGCTGAGGGTCATAACATGATTAGATACGTTTTTGTAGACTTCTTCAGTTATAACGCCGTTTTTGAATAGTTTGTCTAAGATTGCATGTATTTCGTTAAAACTGGAGTTATACCCCTGTTCTGATGCAGCTACTAAAATATTTAATCTCGTTAGTACTTCTTGTGGGTCATCTGACAAAACTATAATGGGAGAAGCATAACCAGACGCTAGTGGATAACCAGCCGCTGTTGCATAAGTTCCCATTGGTGGGACACCCGTCGGTGGTGGAACACCAGTCGGTGGTGGAACCGATGCCATTGCCAATAAACGTTCTAATTCTCTATAACGTTTAAGAGTTTTTACTGCTTTAACTTTATCTAACATAGTTTGATATCTCAATAGAACATCATAATCATAATTATTTAAATCTGCTCCTCTTAATAAATCCACGAAATTTCTGTCTAAACTAAAGAGTGTTTTGTCTGGTGCATAAATTAAACCTCGAGAAGGATGTGGAAATATTTCCTTTCCGCATAAGAAAAATCTAAGAGATGACTTTCCATCTATAAAAATTGTAGAATGTTCAAATAGCATAGATTTTTGTAATTTCTTATTTATATTTTCTTCTAGCAGATCATAATCATCTAATATAGTTTTCTGCACTGGATCAATCAGACTTAATCAGATTTAACTTTTTCAACTAATTGTATCTTGTCTTTCATATTAGATTCAACGCCAACTTGCAACATTCGATATTGTCTACGTTTTTCCTTCATAATATTTTTCTGTTTTATTAGTTCTTCTAGTTGTTTTATTTTTGCCTCATTTGTCTCATTGGTATTCATTATTTTATAATATGATATTTGAATTTTGTGGTATTATTGGTACACAGCAAAAACACTTTACTGATGCTCTAATGTTTTGTCTAATAAAGTTTTTATTTCTTCTAAAAAAACATCATTATTATCTTTGCCTTGAGAAAACTTGTTTGGTAATTTATTTGCTTCTCTAGCTATTTGATCAAATTTTTCAATCTCATCTAACGTAATAACATTATCATCACACACTCTTTGAAAGTAGTAATGAAGTTTATCATATGCCTCTTTGACATGTACATGTTTCTTACTTAAGGATTTACGTTTCTTATTGATTAAAGACTTATCTATCATTGTTGCGAGTGAAGTTGTAAAAACACCTGTACCTGTTAAAGCTGTAGCAACAACAGGAATTGTAAGAACGCCAGATGAAATGACAATAGTGAGAGCACCTAAAGAAAATGTTAGCAATACTCCAACGCCTTATGTCACATTCTTAACTCTCGTCCATCTCTTTCTTAATCTATCATAATGATCTAGTCTAAGTAAAAATTGGGATTCTTTATCTTTCATGTATCTGACTCTATCTGCACACTTTGCTTTATCCATTTGTTCCAATATCGGATACAAAGGAGCTGATGGTTCTTTTGTTTTTTCATCTTCCATTTTTAAATGAATATTTTTTGTTCATATCCATTTTTCCTCATGTTGTATATTTATATTTTCATCATTTTGTATTTTTATATTTTCCTATTTTTGTATTTTTCCTCATTTGTATTTTTATATTTTCCTATTTTTGTTTATAGTTCCATCATTTGTATTTTTATATTTTGTATTTTTGTATTTTTACATTTTCCTATTTTTGTATTTTTCCTCATTTGTATTTTTATAGTTCCATTCGTATCTATTTGGGAGTGTGATCCGGTGCTTAGCGAAGCGTTGCGCCGGATCTCATACCTTATACTACTATTATGCTTCCCCTATGCAGGGAGTCTTCTGAGCATAGGGTTCGCTAATTCTTTCAGTCATAGTTAAACTTGTGATCATTTTTTTATTTCCTTCAGAAAATTATTTGTTATGTAATAACGTCTGTACATGCACATCTGTATGTCGCATGTTTAATTTCAATTTTACCAAATTTCTTTCTCTGTATTTTTCTTAAGACAGTAGGACATTATGCATTCTCTTGAAATAGTGCATGTGAGCTTAACTTAGGCCGTGCGCAGTAAAGCCATCTAGATAAGTGTGTAAATGCGATTATAGCATTAAACCCTCGGTACCTGAGTTTTGCTCCCGCAATTGGCGCAGTATGTTGCTGATGCGCCATGAGAGATAAGCTACCAACGGAACTCAATGAACTCCTCGATCCTCTCTCACTAATGAATATTTGGAGATTATAATTTGTTAGTGATATTTACTCGACAAAATTTGATCAGATCTTGAAAAACTGCAGATAAAACTCTTATAACTATAAGAGAGGTGCCGACATGATAAACTTTCAATCATTCTTGACTTTTTGTACAAACAACGTTCAAGTCCTTAATTAATTTCTTATGGCACCGGATTTTACAGTAAGTCCCCCCCAAATAACAAGCTTCAGGATTTTCGATTCCGGTAGCTTGCCGCGGAGTAAGCTTTAGGGAGGCAT
Organism: Prostheceraeus crozeri; assembly: GCA_907163375.1. Classification (NCBI taxonomy): domain Eukaryota; kingdom Metazoa; phylum Platyhelminthes; order Polycladida; family Euryleptidae; genus Prostheceraeus; species Prostheceraeus crozeri. The sequence continues at coordinate 53,252 of CAJQUW010010156.1, forward strand.
TCATTTGAGTGCGCTTGATCAATCTTTGCTTCACGCTGCTACTTCAGGAAAATTGACACTTCTTCTCTGTTCTTCTTCTCAACCATGAGCCAATATGAACATTTATTTCGAGGAAAATAGAAATCCTTTCACTAGAATAACATTATCAGCATAATTTCATCTTAAATAAACTCTAACATTTGAAGCAATGCAACTGATTGGCCTCATCTTCGGGATGGACTGAGAGCTTCAGGAGCTTATCATCTTTATAAACCATCGACCAAATCAGATCAGAAATAACTTTTTGGCATGACAAAATTGAGTTTGATACTATGAAAAAATCAGTTTCAAAGCGTGGAACCACGTATGTTCTCTTTCTCCTGTGATTAAGCATCACCGGGATGAAACAGGCCGCGGGCACGGCCTTCCGATTAATTTTAGTGGGCCTATGTTGACCATTAACTATGCATTCCCTCTAGAGGAAATCGTTTAGTCAATCAAAAGGAAAACACCATTATAGGAGCATGTATATTGTAACATATTTAAAGATACCTACCTAAACATGCTCTATCTGACATAAATGTTGCGAACTGATTCTTAAATAGTAAGAAAATACTAACTTTTGCATAGTAATGGGCAAAAGACCGTTCCAGGACAATACAAATTCAAAAAAATTGGTACTTTTAAAAACGACTAAATTTAAGAATTTTGGTCATTTTTTCAGGTTTTAAGACCTAAATTCATAAATTTAGTCCATTTAAAAAGTACCATTTTTTGAAAAATTGGTATTTTAAAAGAACGACTAAATTTAAGAATTTTGGTCATTTTTCAGGTTATGAAGACCTAAATTCATAAATTTAGGCGTTTTTAAAAATACCGAATTTTTCAAATTTTTCAAAATCTCAAATTTGAGAATTACAATTTTTCTCTTGAAAATCATGACCGTTCCAGGACACCGAAAATCATAAAAGTTAAGAATCTCAAATTTGTGATTATGATTATTTTCTTCCTAAAATCATGACCGTTCCAGGACACCAAAAATCATAAAAGTTAAGAATCTCAAATTTGTGATTATGATTATTTTCTTGCTCAAATCATGACCGTTCCAGGACACAACATCAAAAAAATTGGTAATTTTAGGAGTAGTTAAAATAACCCCAATTATTCCTAAATTTATGAATTTTAAATCATTTTTATGTCTTAACCAGGTTAAGAACCCTCTAATTCATATTTAAAATAAGTCTAGGGGAAAAAATATTTCTTTAAAAATGAATGAAACAAAAGTGGAAGAAACCTCAGAAATGGAAGAAGCCTCGACGGGGGTGAAAATGGAAGGAACCGCAAGAATATATCCTTCGTTATCTCAATTAAAAACAAGTGAAATGGACATTGAAAAAATGAATAAAGAAAAAACACAAATATAGAGTTAGGTATATGAAAAGAAATAATGTTATGAACAAGCGATGAAGGATGTTCACTAGTACTAACTAATAACATTAACACTTTCACTTAATGTTGTTGCGCTGCTTGTTGTTGCGCTGCTTGCTGTTGCGCTGCTTGCTGTTGCGCTGCTTGTTCTTCGTTAATTTGATTTATAACTTGTTCATAAGTTGGCGGCCCTGTTGTATCGACGTTGTTCGATGATATTGTTGCTTGTTCAATAATTTGTTCGTCCCGTTCTTGTGATAAGGTTCTATTTAAAGAAAATATTACTGTCTGCCGTTGTTCAATTAAGTTTAATATTTTCTTATCAATTGTATAATTGATGTGCGAGTCTCCGATATATTCAAAAATTCTTCTCATATCCAAGTGTAAGAATATTTTACTTCGTGCTTGCAGATGTATGATTTCCCTTGTTAACTTCCGAATTCTTCTCCGCTTTGTCTCCAATCGAACAGATCTTTCAGTAGATCCAACCATTGTGATGATAAAATTTAAACTAAGATTGTAATGTGTCACGTTTTATGAATTGTGTGTGTGTTTAAATAGTAAGTGAAAATTATTAATGGTGATCTAAGCAAAGCGGCATTGTAGGTGAATGAAGTTTGCTTGACAACATACGGGTATGACATGACGGGTATGATTAAATATACTTGAATGACAATGGGGAAATTGCACCGCATTGTAAATCATTTCATCGACCAAAATGCAAACCACATCCGGAACCAAAACCAGAAAAGTTTTGGTTTTGGTTCGACAGTCGGTCTCGACTGTCGATACTGCGATATTGTATTGAATGATTGCTATAACAACAGAATATTCCCTCAAAGCAGAGAATGAATTAATAGATTGCTTTTATGTTATTAACGCTATGTTATGAATGCACAACCCGTATGATCCCCTAAAACAATCATGCGGTTTGAGAAGTTTGGTGACAGATGTTGCTATTGTCTTAATACAGATAAAACAATTAATATCCTCTTAATGAGAGTTCATAAAAATTAAATGGAACATTGTTAAACAATACATTTTATTCCATTTAAAATGAGCAACATAAATGAGTTCTTAAAATTATATGGAACGCAAACAACTACAAATTCTGATCTAAAGAAAATCGCAAATCAATTAGGAATAAAAAATTTTTATGTCCTAATAAGAGACGAATTACTATTGATAAAAGATGTGCGATGCACTAGCTCTGCTAGTAAACCGATTCCTTACAATGTACCTTTTTAATTCAGATTAAATTAAATCATTTCAAAATCGAATAAGTAGTAAGGAAAGTCATCATTATGGGACAGTTTTAAATCAATACCCCCTTCTGACTTCTAGGGGTCCCTATAAGAAATTTTTTTATTATAAAATGTCTAGCATTACCGAGTTCTTAAAATTATATGGAACGCAAACAACTACACATTTTGATCTAAAGAAAATTGCTAATCAATTGGGAATAAAGAATTTTCACATATTGATGAGAAACGAATTACAATTCCTAAAAAATAAGCCATCAGGAACCTTCAGTTTCCGAAACAAAGTTCCAACTATAAATTTCATAACAAATCTTCACACATCAGATCAAAAAAGAGTACATTGGTCTGCGGGACAAAGAAATATAAACGGTTCTAATCATTATTTCGTCCGGCCAGAGGCTGCGAACTATTGGTTCGACTCTTATGGACTTCCGCCAACAAATGAAGTCAAAGAATTACTTGGAAATGGAACTTATAATATATTTTAAATTCAAAAACCAGGAACTACTTATTGTGGTCAATTATTTCTTAATGTTTTATTTAAATTACAAAAAGGAGTACCATTTCTTGATGTTATGTTAGAATTGAATAATAATAATGATAATGATAATTAAAAATCGCTTCGTTGTAATTCATTTTGATAAAATCGGCCTCTGATATTTTCATCATCTAAATCTTTGATTTCGTAAGTAATCAGATAAGTTTGATTTATTTTACAAACTTCAAATATTTCTTTAGTCCAATAGCCAACAAAGCCTTTTTCAAATTTATTCTTATCATTAAATATTCTAACTCTATCTCCAATTCTAAATTTCGGCTTAAGTTTCTGCAAATTCGGATTACTCTCATTCGAATAATTATTTTCGAATATTTTCTTTCGTATCAAATCAGGCTCATCAGAAGCATTCTTTGGAGTTTCTTCAATACTTGAATGAATTTTATTGTTATGCTCTTCTACAACGCCTGGTAATATCTTCAACCATTTCTGATTTCCTAGCTCAGTAAATTTCTTGAAAATTTATTTTTTAATGATCTATTGAACCTCTCTATTACTACAGCCTTTCCACAGCCTTTCCTGCATATTCAGTTGAATAAACAGTTTCAAATAGTGGCGTAACATTTCTATTGTAAAACTCAGACCCTTTGTCAACAAACAATTTCTTTGGCTTTCTGTTAGTTTCTTTAAAGATTTCTTCAAACGCATATTTAACTGACAGACCACTTTTAATTTTTTTAAAGGCTTTACCCAAGCGTATCGTGTATATAAATGTATAACGGTCAATGCGTATTTATAATGAGAATCATTCGGCATATGAATAAGATCAGCACTCCGAATATCATCTTTATTAAATACTTTTACTTTCAATAATTATTTAGGCCTTCTATATTCTTTATGAATTTCGGAGGCATAAGTTCGAGCGTTGCTCTCAGACAGCTTAGCTGTCGTTTCAGAGTTATGAGTTTTGTCTAAACCCTGACCGAATAATATTTTAGCTTGTAAAGCTTTCTTAACAAACATTCTTTCAATTCTTTCTCTAAATGTAAGATTTTGAATACTATCTAATTCTTGTATCATCTTCTTATCAGCTGCATGACGAGAACTTAGGTCATGATTTCGATAAGCTAAATCATGTCTGTAAGCTGCTTCATCTACTCTGTTTATTGGTTCTTCACCTGGTTTTGGATTATTGTTCTTATCTAGTCTTATATCTAATCGAATACCTGGACCGGTATATGAATGACCAGGAAGATGTTTTTCTTTCGAACATTTACTCCAAATAAATACAGGAAAGTTTTCTAATTTTTTTTGTATGTCACCTCCAATATGCTGATAATTTGAGGTTTTATGTACTTTTAAGAGATAATTCAATGAATCTAAATTAGAAATTTTTAATTTAATTAAATTTGCGGAATTTGTAGAATTCATTTTAAAAGATAAAATAAATGTTTTACCTTATCATACTAGGACTTAGATATATTCCAGAACCATCTTTTGTTTCTTTAATTTCAATTAAATCATCAACATTGTGGAGAATATTTTTAAGAACTCGTTTTCCTTCATCAACTAAATATAATTTACTAATGAAATTATCTACTATTCCTTCACCCCTAGCAACTTTCTCTAACTCCCTATTATGACGTTTTTGTTCTTCTAATGCTGCTTTCTCTGATTTGTGTTTATTTGCTGCTTGGACAATACCAGCTGTCCCACCTGCAACACTTCCTGCTGCTGCTATGCCACCTATTATTAGAGGAATTAATGGGAGAATTCCACCATTCTTTTCTTCTTGTAATTGAATATTCTCTATCATTGGTTTACTTATGTAATACTTCTTTTGTTAATCGTAATAGTTTTAGGTGTATTTTGTCAACAATGTTACGTAATTTTAATTCAACAGTTTTATTATTACTTTTCGCTTGCGACATTTTTAACCCTTTAAGCCCCAGGGGACACCCGTGTCCCGCAGTTAATGAAGACGATAATGTTTAAAATACATCTTAGTATAGATTTTTAATGTCATATAACTTAATAACTGAATACGGATGACAGAAATATTCGAGTATAACTGACATTTCTCACATTTTTGTACAACATATTTTACTGTTAAAAAGTGATGTTTCACTTTGGTACATTGATGATCTTACAACAGTGACGGCGCCAGGTCATAACATATTGGAACATTTTATCTCAGTTACATTTTTTGTATGTGATCAAAATTATGTAATAGACGTAATTGGTTCAATGAAGAATCATATATAGTGTAAAAAATAGACGATTTTATCGAATGGGACACCAGTGTCCCTCTGGGGCGCAAGTGATTCTTAGGGAAAATATTGACTAAGTTGCGATGATGTTTCTGCTGGCATAAATAGCTACCTGGGAATCCCAGCAATGACAATCAACATTTTCTGCCACGCAGATGAATGGATTTCCCTATCTCAGTCGTCACGCTATAGTCAACGTATGAGATAGTGACTTTAGGGAAGTCCACGATCTCCCCAACAAGTATATAATATTCTTATTATCTATGTTTGTAGCTGTCAAGCGTATGGCGTGGTAGGTTAAAAATAGATATCTGGGAATCCCAGAGAAGACAGCTTAGATACTCATCTAACAACCAATTATATGTACGGTATATCACAGCTTTCATTATATCAGGATTTCGCTTCCGAAATTCATTACTCGCAATGCCTCGTTCAAAGAGGATCATCTACAGTATAGACAAGCTGTCCAGTGATGAGATTTATGCTATCATTGACAGAGTGGATAGCGAGGATGAAGACAATATTGACAACATCATGAATGATAGTGACACCGAATTTGCCACCAGCGACAATCCGACAACATCAGAAATAGAAGGATCAAATAGGCCTACTGATCATGCACTGGAAAGAGGATTAGGAGCTGTCATACATGTACAGGAAAATGTAGAAAATATCGAGAGCAAGAATGTGATGCGTGAATTCAAATGGAAATGCAGGGGACCATCGATCGAAAGAAGAACTTGTCAATCCGATGCACAAATCAAACTTGATATCGACGAAAATTCCTCTCCACTAGATGTGTTCTATGCAGTGGTGGGCTTCGATGCTGGTAACCGAATCAGTGAGATATGCTCAACAAAATGGGAGAGAGGTTGTTATAGAAAGCAAAGAAATGGCTGCCTTTATTGGCATAAGCTCCATCATGTCCTTCGATATTCAACCAAATTTGAAGTCCTATTGGTCTGTGAACGAAGTATGTGGAAATTCGAGAATACAAAAGGTCATGACTCGAAGTCGATTTGAAGAGATACTTCAAAATATTCATTTTTCAAACAACTTAGAATCAGATTCCTCCTCAGAACCTCGAGCCAAGAAGATCAGGCCATTACTCAATCATCTGAATAAGCACTTTCAAAACGCACGGAATAACAGTGCAAAGCAGGCAATTGATGAGCACATGTGCAAACATAAAAAGGCATTAGCAGTATGAAACAATACATGAGAAACAAGCCCATCAAATGGGGGTTCAAATTTTGGTGTCGTTCATGCTCTGAAACTGGTTATCTCTACGAAATTGATATATACTGCGGGAGGAGAGATCAATCTGGTGTTGGTTTAGGTGAAAGTGTTGTGCTAAAACTGACATCAAGTTTACATGGTTCATTTATCACAATCCATGCAGACAATTTTTTCACATCCCCAATTTTGGTAAGAAATCTTCTGGATAGTGGAATATATTATGTTGGAACAGCCAGATCAAGCAGAAGATATATGCCGAAAACATTCAAGGTAAGTTCCGATAATTCATACATGTAAATATTACGAAACATTGCATTTAACCAATTTGTCAATAATTTCTTCAATATTTTGCAAGTAAGCTACCATAGACGCATAAACAATATTTTTATCCTACCTTATGAGAAACTTGTAATTGGATTATTTTTGAAATATGTATCATGAAGTCTCTAATATGTCTATTTCTCATGTTCCATCAATGTAGGCTAATGGTAATTAGGCCTACAAATAAATTATAGTAGCATAAAATGTAGCACGAACAATATTTTAGGAAATGTTATTACGTTATTCAGTTTGTAGGATATTATTACAGGTTATTATTGTAGATTATATTTGTGATTATCCAGTTCATATAAATTAATTACAAAACTATATACTATCCTTTACATGTACTTTTATATTGAACGTATACAATGAAAGATTAGCAAACTACAGTAAAATATGTTATTTGTAGAATGACAAGGAAATGAAGAGAGGCGACTACCAAATTTTGTACTCGAATGACATCATGGCATGCAAATGGAAAGACAATAAGTAAGTACTTAAATTGTTTGGAGTTAAAACAATTTCCTCTTAAATTTATTTCAATATAACCTCCACCACTGACATGTCATAGTACTTGATTGAATGCCTATATTTATCAAAGTGCACAATACATCAATTACTAAATAGTATTTGATAATGGTCTACATTTGAAACCATGATTTTCCATGATATGAAAGTCTAATAAATTGTTATATAAGTGATGTAATCGGGATGATGTTTTCCGATCGAGGGATATAGTGGTGTAAAACTTGAAATATGGACTTACATAGTATCATGAAAGTTCTACATGAAAGTTCTAGAGTTCACAGTTCGAACATACATGTACACGTACAGTAGATCCTATCAAATACTAACGGGAATTGATGATTTCTTTGATTCGATATTTTGCCATTCAATCAAATACTGTGAAATATCTCCAAATCATTCAGAATATCTTCTTTTCAGCTCAGTTATTCTTCTTGCTTCGAACGTTGACGAGAATAGGGGTGAGTTGACTGTCTTACGAAGGCAAAAAGGAACAGCTGACAAAATTCGCGTTGTTAGCCCTAAAGTTATCGATAATTACAATAAATGGATGGGTGGAGTAGACCTCGTGGATCAGAGAACATCTTACTATCAACTGGATAGAAAAGCAAGATTCAGGTTTTACTTGAGAGTGTTTTTTGATATGATGGATATCAGTGTTGTGAATGCATTTATTATATACAATCAACGATTCCCAAGACAACTGACATTATTACAGTTCAAGGAGGCGATTTCTGATGGCCTCACAAGAAATTTCTCGTCTCGAAAGAGAAATTTTCCTCAAATTCGCAGCAATATTCTCATTAAAAGAAGACCAAGCAATGTAAGTCAAGCAGTGCATTTGCCCACGTTTAACAATGCGAGACGCCGCTGTGTTCAATGTTCAAAACAGTCAATTGAACAACGCACTTTCGTAAAGTGCACTTCTTGTGATGTGTCGTTGTGTCTCTTGAAAGAAACTGTTTTCTCGATTTCCATTCGTAAAAGACGTTATTAGTGTTTTCCAAAAGTTATTATTTAGCTTGGTAACTATATGTTGATTTGTCATCCACAGAGATTGCAAATAAATTTGTTCAAATTTAATAATATTTCTTCACTTGAGCCCCAGAGGGACACCGGTGTCCCAGTCTGGTGTGGGTATTATTTAAATTAATTATGCAATGCTGATTTAGATATCTTTCTATTGACCAAAAGCAACAAGAATTATGCTATAAAAAGTAGAAAATTATCTCTCAGTTACTTGTGGGGTTTAAAGGGTTAATGAAAAAATTTTAAGTTATCAAAAATTTTTATCTAAGAATTTTTTTTAATCTATTCTAGTTATGAAAAAATTTTAAGTTACCAAAAATTTTATTACTAATTACTAAATAAAAATTTTAAGTTACCAAAAATTTTAATTAACCAATAGAACTTTGTTCAGAGGCTTTAGCCGATCCTAGCCATCTTTCCATTAAGAATTTCAATAGAATATTTTACATCTTCTAGCAATAAAACATAAGCCATCAATGAAGTTGTGGAATCTTTTTTTTGATAATATCTTCGTCTTTCGTCTTGATAATATCTTCAGATTGTGCACTTAAATCGAAACAGAAAACAAGATATAAATGTCTCCAATCTCCAGGAGTTAATTGTGGTTCAACTCCAAATTCTATACAAAGATTTCTATAAGAATCATATCCTTCCATAAATTGATGATTGGTATCATCGAATCTTAATGGATCAATTGGATATCGGGTTTGATTTAATGAAACTTGTAAACTTCGAATTGTATTAATATGAAAAAGATTATTGTTCTTATCAAAACTTGGAGAATTATTTCTTTGAAAAGTTAGTAATAAATATCTTGGAGTATTCGCAGTTCTAGTAAAATGCCAGTTAAATCTTTGTTCGGAAAAAGTTACTGAACTAGCAGTACGCTTTAGAAAATTTACTGGAATTGGTTTGTTAGTATTTAATCTTTTTGTAATAGCTGTTTCAACCTCTAAACTAGGAGTAATATGCTTAATCCACCATTCAAGTCCATCAATTTTTAAATATGCTTTTTTTCCAGTCTTACCAAAAAAGATTAATTCGTTATTTGCTGTACGATGAATTATTAACTTAAATTTTAATTGATATGATATTTTATCATAATCTAAATATCCGAATAATGGAGACAATGACCAATTTACTGTCTGTTTACTTTTCTTGTTAAATTCACGTCTTTCTTTATATGCAGTATTATTTGTTTTATTTAAATGATTTGCAATATTTTCTACATCTTTCGCAATTCCTGCTGCATCTGTTCCAGCGTGAGTTAAATCATCAACAATTATACCATCATTAGTATCGGGAAATCAACCTTCGATTTCATACTTTTTATTATTTTCACCAATTGTTACAAATCTAAGCATTGTATCAATTACACCTGGAGAATCACTTATTGTTTCTATATTTTGAGTTGCAACATCTAAACGCATTTGTGTAAATAATCTTGGAGAAAAATTATTCTCTAATGCAATATTATCGGTTTCTGGTAATGGTGTTGTAAAATTGGCATCACTATATAAAGAATATTCACAGTGTAAAAATGAATCAGGTAGATATATATAACTTTGTTGATTATCAACTTCAAAAATTAAATCTCCTCCAGTATTTACTCTACTGGAAGATCCGGGATTCATAGCAACTCTTATATAGTCATTCTTTTTTTGATTGTAACTGACGAACGGAGGATCGTCTAATCTAAATTTATTTTCGATAAGAGAAAACATTTTTTAAAAAATAATTTGACTTTTTGTTTTTTCTCACGCACAGAAAATATTTTACTAAAAAAGTTTTACTAAAAAAATTTTGCTAAAAAAGTTTTACTAAAAAACTTTTCCTAAAATATAATTTTAGAATTTTGCTAGACCATTATCTCTTATTTCTTCAATTGAACGAACCGTAGGTTGTATAGCTACGCCTGATTTCTTCTTGTGTTTACCATCAGACCCCACAGCTATGTTAGCAATTTTGTTTTTTGTTTCCTCTGAAGGTTTTTTTAATTTTTTTAGTTCTTCAGAATCATTCTTAAGTTTACGAATAGCTTCTAGTTGTTTTAATTCGTTTTGAGACTTAACAGCATTTGATATTGCACTAGCTGTACTACCTATAGCAGCTGCTCCTTTTGCAGCAGATGTAATCAAATCTTTATTATTTTTAATCAAGTTAACGATACTTCCAATGCCAGAAAAGATGCCAGCCCCTTCTTTTTGAATTGTTTCCACATTGTTATAATGGTAAACAGATTTCATAGATGGTTTGCTCGCAAGTTTTTGATTTGAAGTAAAATGTTTAAGATTGTGTTTATAAATTATAGGCATTTTTTAGGATTAAATTTGACTTTTGGGAAAAATATTTACGTTAAGATTTACGTGTGTGAATGTCCAACAACTTCGTGATAACTTTATTAATTTTCCGTTGCACTTTATCTATCGCGTCAAGCAGCGTGTGATGTACTTTAATTTCTTTTCTATTAACTTGCATTTTCTCCTGATTCATCTTCAACGCCGTCTTAAGAGCATTTAACTTAATTTTAAGAACATCTAATTGTCTTTTAACAGCATCTAACTGTTCTTTATTTTCCTTAGAGTTTTCTTGTAAATTTTTCTTTAATTCATTTTCTAAATTGATTTTAAGAGTTTTCATTTTATCAACTTTTTGATTAAGTGAGTTTACTTCATTTATTATTCTATTCATCTTTTTCATTTGTTGAGTAATTTTAGAACTCAATTCATCAACACTTTTTTGGAATGTAGTTTGTAACTGCTTTAAATTTTTTTTAATTCTTTCAGGTAGTTTTTCTATTTCATCTTCTAATTGTTCTTTCAATAGTTGTATCTGTTGTTTATTTTTAATGACTGCAGATTTTAACTTTATAGAAAGTGATATTAAAATTTTTGATAGTTCTGAAATTTTTTTTAAAAAGTTTTGCTATATCTGCTTCTAGCTCTTTATCCTTTTTATGAAGTTTTAATAATTTTTCGTTTAATGATTTGTCATTAAGTTTAAGCACCCGTAATTCATTCATCAGTGGAACCAAAACATCGTTTATATATTTTTCTCTTAAGTCATTGATTTGTGTATCAACATATTGTTTATTTGTTAACTCTGTATTTTGTTGCGGAAGAATAGAAAGATGCAATGGACCAGATAAAATGTCTCCAGTTTTCATGATATAACTTTCTATTTCTATTTCTGATTCACGATTATTCGGGATATATGCACCTCCACCAACATTTGGTAACATCATTTTTAAAACAATAAAAAAGTAATTTTTTTATATAATGAGAAAAAATATAATTTTTTCTAATAAAAATAAAAAAATAAAACTTTTCTAATAAAAATAAAAAAATGGAAAAAGCAAATTCAAAAAAATCATATTCGCCCGCATCATCCTGTTGTTCTTATTCGACGACATCAACGGGATTTGAAAATAAATGTTTTGATAATAATAATAATCCATGTATAGATGTTAATGTTTTATTTGAATTACAAGCCGAAATATTTAAAGAACAGACAAAAGGTTTACCTTCTATAGAAACCAATTATTGTATATTTCCAGGAGATCCATTTATAAAATTTATGGATATTGTAAGTAAATATAATGATGTTGCATATGTAGAATTAAATAAAGAAAACATGGTTATAATCGGTCATAATAATGTTTACGGTTTTATTCGAGCCGTGTTGCCAATTAGTAATACTGATTGGATAGAAACTAAAATAATTAATTATATCAATATTAGAGAATAAGTAAAAAAATTAAAATCTTTTTCAAAAGAAAAAATTAGATTATTTGTTCATGAACATAATCAATATAATATTCATATAGAGAGCAAAAAACATAATGAAGAGTTATTATGTCAAGTATATTATAGAGATGCAATTTATAAACAAGAAAGTTCTGATATGCCACAAAGATATGATGATGATACTTATATAGGATTATATTCAAACTTAAATATTAATTTACTAAAATCTTATATAAATGGGTTTTCCCAACAAGAAAAAATTTATATGTGGACTACACCTTATACTATTAACAATGACCATAATCATAATCATAATAATTTTAAAGAATCTTATAATAATAAATTTAAAGAATCTTATAACAATAATGATAATAATATAGATGATGATTCTGAAACATGTGAAAAAGGTGTAAATGGTAAAAAAGATTATAAAAATATTAGTAATTATAAAAATGTAAGTGAAGAAAAATTTATATCTCATACTGATGTACATGATATTGATACTACATATAATCAAAATTTATCCAAATTTCATTTTCTTACAATTGAAAATAATAATGATGGAATAGTTGAAGATACTATTAGACAACTATGTGTCGGGTCTACAAAATTTAAATTAGGATTTACATCTAATCAATTAAAAATTTTATCATCTTTAATAAAAACTAAAATTGATTCAGATTATGGTGGTGTTATTAAATTTTCCAAAAGAGATCAAAGACCAATATTTTTCTCTATTATATTATTATCAAATAATAAATATAATTTGGAATTAGATATTCCTATCAGGGAATGGCATCCTATCAGGGAATGGCATCCTATACCAAAAAGTGTAATTTATGATGTTGAAGAATCAATTTATGATCATGATGAAGAATCAATAGTTAGTGAAAATAAATTTAAATTATCTTTTGATAAAACGTTATATGATAAAACTTAATATGATAAAATTTAATATGATAAAACTTAATGTTATACAGAAAATAAAATAACTTAAGAACGTGAAATATGTAATAATATATAATAACTCTCAAGACCTTGATATTAGAATGTTTATATCTAAAATTAAAACACAGTTTTTTTCATTAAAAAATAAAAAAATGGAAAATGCCAAGTATTATTGCGTCTTATGTGAAAAAAAGTTGCAAACAAAAAGAAGTTATCAATCTCATTCAAATAGTAAAATGCATTTACAAAATGTAGATCGAGTTGATGAAGGAAATATATTAAAATTAAATAATTATATGAACTAACTAGAAACATTACCTACTGATATAAAAGTTAAAAAAATATTTGATGATTATTCACATTCAGAATATAAAAAGTTTTTAATAGTGAAGATGAACATGTACGAGATGGAAGATATTTATTTAGCGATACTGATGAATTTAACGAAATAGATGAATTTGATGAAGCCGTAACAGATATAAAATATTTATTTAATGAATCGGTTGAACATAATGAAACCGATGAAACTTTTTCTGATATTCTATCCAACTTTTATAATATATTTAAGAAATCTTTCAAATGTTATATGAATGTGGAAGTACTTTATACAAAAAATGGACCTGATGGAATTCCTGAAGAAATAATACAAGGACATTTTACAAATTCACAAGAAATTCATAATGTAAATGATATACAACTCATATTTGAACAAATGATACTTAAATTAGAAAATTGTATAATTGAAACCCAGTTACGTGGAGCTGGTTGGAGATTTGTTAAAATACTATCTAAGAAAATAGTAATTGATAAATATAAAAATAATACTGGCGGTAGTTATGTTCCTTTGCCTTTCAGTTCACCACAAATAATCAACATAAAAAATGAAGATGATTATTGTTTTCTGTGGAGTATTATAGCACATTTACATCCTGCAAAATATCATAAAGAAAGACTAAGTCATTATAATAAAGAAGAATATATAAAGGAATTTGATCTCTCTGATGACTTAAATGAATTTCCATATGATTATAATAGGTTAATAAAGTTTCATAAAAAGAACAAAAATTTAATAGAAGTAAATGTTTTTGAATTAAATATGAATTATGTTTCTATTGGTAATATTACTCCATTTTACTCAGATTCAAAAAAATTTTATTTGAATAATAAAAATTTATGTCAATCAGAAATAGTATATAATGATAGAGGAAATTACATGCATCATAATATTTTTTACCAAGGAAATATAATATGTACTGAAAAATTTGAAATTGTTAAAACATTATCACCAAAAATGATTAATCATAATAATTATAAAGGACGTAATTTAAACTGTGATTATGATTCCCATTATTCATCTTTATCTTTAGAATATCAACAAAACATACAAAATTTAGATGAAATTTTACAAAATTGTAAAACAGAATATTATCATCAAGTAAAAATGTTAATACAAGAATATCACCATAAATATCAAAATAAGATAGAAACGATTCAAAAATTAAATGAAAACAATAAAGAATTAAATAATGAAGAAAATGAAACCAATCAAAAATTAAATGAATGTTTTAAAAAATGTCAACAGCAATATAAAGAACAATATAATAAAGAATATGAACAACAGCTACAAATATTAAATCAAAATTATCAGCAGTCTGAAAAAGATTTACAAAGACAAATTGACTTAACACATGAAATGTATTTTGATTTATTGAAAAATTAAAACAATCAAAACAATCAAAACAATCAGCACAAGCAAATATATTAAAACAATCAGCACAAGCGAACATATTATATTATCAGGGTCATTTTGTATTATGTAAAGATGTTTCTATATTTACAAAAACTTCAGATAATACAAATTTTCCTTGTCTTCAATGTATGACAAGTTTTAGAACTTTAGAAGAAATGAATAGACATTTGGAGAATTGTCAACAAAATGAAGCAGTCAGAAACACATTTCCAAAAGATGATTATTTAGAATATAATAAATGGTATTTTAAAAATGAAGTACCCTTTACTATTTATTGTGATTTTGAAGCACATAATGTTAATATGACACAAAATTCTGAAAATGATAATTCTGAAAATGATAATTATGAAAAAAGTGCACCTGAACAAAGTAAAGAAAGATATTTATTTGAACAAAAACCATTATGTTGGGGAATGTACATTCATTCAAATTATCCTGAATTATTTAAATCAGAATATTATCAATACTATGGTGAAGATAGTTCAGAAATGTTTACAAAGAAAGTAGAAGAATTACAAAATTATTTTTCACAATTGCTTGAAATAAATATACCAATGATGCCATTAACAGAAAAAGAAAAATTAAATTTTATTAATGAAACAAAATGTTATTACTGTGGAAAAGAATTTACAAAAAATTATGAAAATGGCAAAGGTAGATATATTGATAAAGTAAAAGATCGTGATCATCTAAATGGATTATATAGAGGTGCAGCACATAATTCTTGTAATCTTAATGCTAATAAATTTAAATATAACTTTGTACCTTTATATTTCTACAATGGTTCTAAATATGATTTCCATCTAGTAATGAAAGATTTATTTTCATCTGAAAAATTACAACAACAACAAATAAATGTACTATGTAAAACAGAAGAAGAATATTTTTCAATGCAATTAGGTTGTGTTAGAATTTTAGATGCATTTAGATTTTTTAATCCTGATTCATTAGATGTTATGGGAAAAACTTTGAAACCTGAACAATGTAAAATATTAAATAAATATAATTTAAAACCTTTAAAAGGCATATTTCCATATGAATATTTAACTGGAGATATAAATAGAATAAGTAAAATAATGAAAGAACAAAAACTTCCTCCAATAAATAAATTTAAATCAACATTAAAACAATCACAATTATCTGAAGAAGATTATGCAGAAGCTGAAAAGAATTGGAGAGAGTTAAATTGTAGAACAATGTACGATTATACAATGAAATATCTTCAGATAGATGTATTAATCCTTACTGATCTTTTTGAAAACTTTCGTGACATGTGTTTAGAATATTATGGAATAGATCCATGTTATTGTTATTCTACACCAGGTTTAACATGGTTAGCAGGATTAAAACATACTGGTGTTAAACTTAAACATTATAAAGAAAATACATATGATAAATTATTATTTTTTGAATCTGGAATTAGAGGTGGTGTTTCATCAGTTTTAGGTAATTGTTATGTACAGTGTAACAATAAAAAAGTAAATCCTGATGATTGTGGAATAATGGAACCTTTATCTCCAGAAGAAAGCGATCAGCTTATAAAATTGTTTAATCAAAATATAGAAGGACTTATATCAAGTGAAGATAGTCAAGCAGCAGTTGATGAAATCATGAGAGTGAACTATTTGTTATATTATGATTTTAATAGCTTATATTCTTCTTGCATGATACAAGAATTACCAACAGGTGAAATGACATGGTGTAATATTCTTGATTATCGAAAAACACATGATGGAAATTATAATTTTGGTTATATATATGAAGTTGATTTAGTATATCCTGATGAAATGAAAGATAAAACAAAATATTTTCCTTTCTGTCCCGAAAACAAAATTCCCAATATAGAAGATTTTTCAGATTATCAAAAGTCTATAATTCCAAAGAAATACAGGCCAACAAAAAAACTTATGTTAACACAAAGTAATAAAGGAAAGTATGTTGTTGAAGGAAGAATGCCAGATTGGTATTTAGAACATGGAATGATTCTCACCAAAATACATCGAAAACTATTTTATCAAAAATCTAGGTGGTTAAAAAATTATATAGAGTTCAATATTGAAAAACGTAAAATAGCTAAAAGAAATAAAGATGATTTTGGAAACGTGTTCTTCAAATTAATGAATAATGCATTTTATGGTAAGACTTTAGAAAATGTGCGTAATAGACAAAATATTGAAATAGTTTATGATAGAGATAGGTTTCAAAATTTAACAAGGAAACCTACATATAAAAGAACTACTAGATTTAGTGATAATCTATGTGCTGTACATTTACGTCGAATCAGCGTAAAACATGATAAGTTTAATTTTATTGGACTCACTATATTAGAATTAGCTAAACTATTTATGTATAGATTTATATATGATTATTTAGCACCTGCTTATGGCAAAAACTATAAATTACACTTTACAGATACCGATTCTGTTTTCTTAGAATTAAAAATACCGTATAATTCTTCACTTGATGAAGAAATTAATAAAATAAAAGATATCATTCATCCTTGTGATTTATGTAAAGTAAAAGATGAATTAGAAGGAAATGAAGATTTCATAACAGAAGCTATATTTTTAAAATCTAAATGTTATTGTTATAACACAACTAATAGTATTAAAACACATAAAACATTAAAAGGAATTTCAAAGGCATCAGTGGCTAATCAAATAACATTTCAAGATTATAAAAATGTATTATTTAACAATGAAATAAAAACAGCATGTAATTATAGACTTAATTCAAAGAAACATAATATGTATTTAAAAGAAGAACATAAATTAGCATTAGATCCATTTGATGATACAAGAAAAAGTTTACCTGATGGAATAGCTACTTTACCTTTTTAATTTTCTAATTTCTAAGATAAACAAATTTGATATATATATATATAAAATAAAAAAATAAAATATTATAACACTATATTTGTATATTTTTTTATCACTCGGTAAACAAATGTTCTATAACTCTGTCATGAATTTTTTTATCAATATTAATTGTAATGAAGCCATAATCTTTTGACCAAGCATTGTTACACGATTGTTTAAATTCATCTTTATTTCTTACGCATAAATCTCTTAACAAATCACTTAAGTTTCTTGCATTTATTTCAAATAGTATAAATATATTTGCATTCTTTCTAATAACACCTCCGTCTAATGAATACACACTTTGTGTTAAATAAAATACACTACAGTTGTTATGTCTACCTCTTGTGAAATAATTTCTCTGAACTGACTGATTTCTGTCATTAACACAATCATCAAAAATTACACAATGTTTCATTGTTTTATCTAGTTTACTAGGATCTTGCATATTACCACTATCATCTATTAATTGTATCTTTTTATGCTTATTTTTATTGGATTCAACTAACTGATTATTTTTTGCTGCTTCTTCACACCACGAACTTATTTCTTCTTCATCTTCAGATTTTTCATATTCTTTGAATAATGATACAATTGCTGTTTTTTTAAGATTATTTTCAAATCCATATTTTAAAAATTGACAGACGGGTTGTTATGCTGTTGTTGTATAAATTATAAGATTGTTATAATCCAAAAAATTTGGAGTCGTTAAAATTTTAAATAATAAATATGTTTTTCCACATCCTGATCTTCCGCAAATAACTGACTAAACTTTATTAGATAAATTTGGATGATGATTAAATTTAAGTTTTTTTTAATTTAATGGGGGCACTTCACTCATTTTTTAATAAAAAATTTCAATTTTAATTTTTTTTAAAGAAGAAGAATAATAAGAAGAAAATTAAACTTCTCTAGCTTCGCGTGGGAGTTTATACCTCCCGAACCAAAAGATCTGTCATAATCTCTTCACCTCCAAAATTTATTTCTTGTCCTTTTTCATCAGTGATTCTCATGTTAATGTTGTTAATAGTTTTTCTTGTAATAGGGAAATATATTAATGTTTGTGGAATTACATTTAATCTATAGCCAATGGGTACAGTAAAAGCTGGAAAACTGAATATTAAATTTGACAATTTACCATTTATATATTCTCCTTCAATAATGTCACAATGTACAACAATTGAATTTATTTCAGTTATTTTTGGAATCTTCTCATCTAAACTAAATGATAACCTTGTCTGTAGGTTTGTCTATTAAATCCCAATAGCTTTGACAATGATCTATCATGATTAAAATCAACTTGATGATTTTCGTCTATAGTAAGAGAAAATTTATTAACTGCCGGTTCAACTGCAAAATGTAATTGTTTCTTATCTTTAAATGGTATACCTAAATGTCTTTTTATTTCAGTTGATATTGATTCAACTTCGTAAGAACCAGGAAGAAAAGTTAGTACTTTCCACATTTTGCCTTTATCAGTAGAATATCTAAATTGATCATTCACATCTTTGATAACGTTTTGAATAGTGTTAAATGTGGAGAAACTAGTCAATGCAATTTGATAATTTTTATTTTCTTGCAAATGTAGAATGGGTTCTAAATTACAAGTGTGTGATGAAGTAGTTGTTATAAATTTTAACGTCGTGCTAAATTTTGATGAACCCAAAATCTCTGTTAAATTTTCTAAATGATTATTAATTTTGTCAAAATCTACTGATGATAATTCTCTCGAAGACATTTTTTAACTAAAAAATTTAAATAATTATTATAGATAAAAATCATAAATAAAAATCATAGATAAAAATTATAAACAATACATTTCAGCTATACTTTTATAATCCTCTTCATTTAGAATCTTCTTTTCTAACAGTCTTTTCAATATAGCATGAATTTCATTGAAACTAGAATTATGTCCTTCTTTTATTGCCGATATTAAAATATTTAATCTATTTAGTAATTCTTGTGGATCATCTGGTAAAAATACAGTTGTTTCTGTTTTAAAACCTTTCCCTACTACGTTGATAATAAATTTTGTAATTGTTTATAACGTCTAAGAGATTTTGCTGCACCAACTCTATCTAACATAGCTTTAGATTTTATGAGATCTCCTACAGCATAATTTTTTAAATCTCCTCCTCTTAAAAGATCAGCAAAATTTCTATCTAAACTAAAAGGAGATTTATATGGTGAAAAAATTAAACCTCGAAAAGGTTGTGGAAATATTTCTTTTTGTCCGAGATAAAATCTAGGTATTGTTTTTCCATCTATAAATGAAATAGAATGTTCAAATTGCATAGATTTTGGTAATTTCTTATTAATGTTTGATTCTAGTAATCCATAGTCATCTAATATAGTTTTGTGCTCTGGATCTGTTATATCAATTTGTTTATCATTATTTGCAAGTTCTTTTTCAAGAGTTTTAAATGGTTTCATAGTTTTTTTCAAAATCAGTTTTTGCTTGCTCGGTTTGCTGCATTTTTTCAAACATATCAGATTGAATACCAGCTTTTATCATTCTATGTTGAAGATGATTTTCTTTCATAATATTTCATTGTTTTATTAACTCTTCTAATTGTTTTATTCTTTTAAAATTATCAGCTCTAATTTTATCCATTTTTAAAATATAATATTTGAATTTTGTGGTAACATTGGAATACAGCAAAAACGTTTTACTGAACAAATTATTTTTTTATTGCTTTGTTGTCTGACATCTTTTCGTTTTAAGTTTTGTTTAATAAAGTTTTATCTAATAAAGTTTTGCTTAAATTTTCGCTTAAAGTTTTTAGCTCTTCTAAAAAAATTTTGTCATTTTCTTCATTAGAAATTTTACCATCACTAGAAATTTTGCCATCCTGTTTATTCTTATCATCAACTTTTTCTGACTGTAATTGAAATGATATTTGATTTACTTCATTAGCTATTTGATCAAATTTTTCAATCTCATCTAACGTAATAACATTATCATCACATACTCTTTGAAAGTAGTAATGCAATTTGTCATAGACTTCTTTAATATGTAAATGCTTAGTTTTTAATGATTTTCGTTTCTTAGTTATTAAAGATTTATCTAACATTGTAACAAGTGAAGTTGCAAAAACACCCGCACCTGTTAAAGCTGTAGCAACTACTGGAATTACTAAAACACCTGAAGATATAACAATTGTTAAAGCACCTAAACTTATTGTTAAGAATATGCCAATTCCTTGTGTTACATTCTTAACTTTACTCCATCTCTTTCTTAATTTTTTATAATGCTCTAATCTTAATAATAATTGAGATTCCTTATCTTTCATATAACGTACTCTATCTTTATGTTTTTCTTTATTCATTTTTTCAATGTCCATTAAAGTAGAACTACGTTCATATGATAATGAAGGATATATTCTTGCGGTTTCTTCCACTTTTGTTTCTTCAATTTTAAAAGAAATATTTTTAGACACATAATTTTAGTTATCTCATATTTTAAAACCTGAAAATGGATAAAATTAATGAATTTAGACGTTCTTAAAAATACCAGTAAAATGTCATAATCTCAAATTTGAGTTTCTTAACTTTTATGATTTTCAGTGTCCTGGAACGGTCATGATTTTGGGAGTAAAATGTCATAATCTCAAATTTGAGATTCTTGACTTTTCTGATTTTTTCGGTGTCCTGGAACGGTCATGATTTTCAAGGTAAAAATTGTAATTCTCAAATTTGAGATTTTGAAAAATTTGAAAAATTGGGTATTTTTAAAAACGCCTAAATTTATGAATTTAGGTCTTCTTAACCTGAAAAAATGACCAAAATTCATGAATTAAGTCGTTTTTAAAAATACCAATTTTTCTGAATTTGTCTTGTCCTGGAACGGTCTAAATTCATGAATTTAGGTCTTAAAAACCTGAAAAAGGGTTCAAATTCGTGAATTTAGTCGTTTTTGAAGTTACCAATTTTTTTGAATTTGTCTAGTCCTGGAACGGTCTTTTGCCCATTACTTTGCATGTAATTACACATAGCTTATCTCAAATAAAATTGTCAGAATCCTATATTCTAGCCTACATGAATTTTTATAGCAACAAATAAAAAATTAAGCTCCACCATTCTGCTAAGGTCAACATTGTTTCTATCGACTTTTAAAAGCGCGGGTCGCCGAAAGGCGTCAACTTCTGCATAATTTTAGCGCCAGTAGAAATCGACCTCAAAAGAAAGGGTATCTTGATTTTTTCTGTGCTGCTATAATTACTATGATCTCCTGCCGTTTGGTCAACTGTGTGAATTTTGTAAGAATTATGTATTCCTTAGCCTATCTATCGAATGATTATTTCATATCTCGATTAACTGGAAATAATTTCGAGGAATCAAAATGAAAGATTGGATTTCAATGCAAACACATGCACGAGTAATGATGTGTATGTGTGTATATTTTTAAATAATGGTAATCGACACTTTCAAAGAGAAGTTACAATAAATAAAGGTTCATATATCTTCAAGGAATGACAAAATAACTTGACGTGATTTGATGTTCAAACACGTGTAAAAGACTCATTCATGTACATGGCTGTTTTGATGGTAAATGAATTTAGTCTACGTGCAGAATTGACATGTGGCAAGATGACACGACCACTTCTAGCGATAGGACAGAGTAAAGCGTTCAATATGTGGTCCTCATTCATCGCATGTCGATAGAGTTTGGTGGCTTGGGAAATAAGTCTCTCGTCCAGGGATGGCAGGCATACATGCCTGCAGCCACGGCCACAAAGAAGACGATGAAAGCGATTTTGGAGCATCATCAGCCGGGACATATCGTTTTTGGTCATTCCAACCAACAAAGGAAAGGAATATTCGATCAGCGATCTCATGATGCAGAAATACATTCTTCTTAAGGACCAATAGCTCAAGTATGGCCGTATCAATCTTAGTGGAAAGAGTCTTCTAGATGCATTCGATGTCACTCTGTCAATGTGGTCAGACCAATTGCCTTTTCTGTTGAACACAACACCAAGAATGCTTATTTTATCAACGTTTTCGATGTTCGGTAAATTTACAATGGGAGCATTCTTCCGCTTTGACATAGTTAGACTTTTGCACTTCCTTGTATTGATGGGGAGACTGTGAATATCCGACCATTGTATGATGGCTTCGTGATTTTTGTAAATATGCTGATTTTGACAGTCTTTGTAAATTGGCATGCATAGCGCAATATCATCCGCATATTTGATAATTCGAGACCCTTCATGACTAATGACAAGATCTCCCAAAACAACCGAGAAAAGAAATGGGCCAATGATTGAGCCCTGTGGCACTCCTAAGTGACTTCAGCTATTGAACTGTGCACTGTGCCCACTCTGACATACTGACATCGACTTTCCAAATAATTGCATACCCATAAAATTAATTTACTTGGCAGATTGCACTCAATGAGGCGATTGATTATAATATCGTGTCTTAGCCGGTCGAATGCCTTCGAATAATCATATGTCACAATTTGAACACCGGATGTTTCTGGACTGTCTAGGCACTTTGTGAAATGATCATGCAAAGTAATAAGAGCACATGTGGTCGAAGATCCTGTACGGAAGCCGAATTGATTGGGACCAAACTCCTTCAGAAATAACGGTTTTGTATACTCCAAAATGACTCTCTCAAGAATTTTACCAGGAATGGGTAGCAAGCTTATTGGTCTGACATCGTCTGTTGTCGTTGGAGAGGAGACCTTCGGTAAAAGTGTGATTACTGCTGCTTTCCAAGCGACTGGGACTTTGCCACTTTCAATAGAAAGCTGAAACAATTTAGTCAAAGGAGACGCCAAGATGTCTGCTGCAGCCCTGTACAACTTAGTAGGTATTTCAGATGAAGCCTTATTACAGGATAGGTTGCGAAGCAAACGGTGAACATGAGACACCTCAATAGGGAACAGATTATTTTCGCTCGCTGGAAAAACAGGTAAGTTCTGTTGTGCAGGTGCACGGACTGTATTTGGAAATGACACATTAATCGCATCAACGGCACTTTGTAAACTTTCATATCGGTTGTATAGTGATCTCATCGCATCATTCGTTTTCCGAGAGCAAACTTCATTTACCATTTTCCAAACATTGTTTCTTTTTAATTTATTTATCCATATCAATTTTGATTTCTCTATTTCCTTCTTCACTTTTTCCTTTAGAAAAGAGTAACGCGCAAAATCTCTTAATCGGAATGCCGTCCATCTGTCATTAATAAGTGATTTTACTAAAGGAGTAATCCATGGTTTGGTGTTCTCAGAGAAGCTGATAAATTTGACGGGAATCGATGTGTCAAAGGCAGCGTTAATCAGATGATGAAACATTTCACACTTGACATCAAGATCATACTGATCATCAGACAGAAAAGACCAATCACAGTATTTCAGATCTTTCAAAAAATTGTCAATATTTGAACTGCGAAGATCAAATAGTGGCCGAGTTATTTTCATATCATTCAATCGAACAGATTTCGGAATTCCCAATAAAGAAATATGTGGTGTAGATGATGAATCAATGGGAGCTGAGCCATAGATGGTATACGATATAGAAAGAGATTCTGATATCAATATGTAATCAAGCTCTGCATTTCCATAGGTGGGCTTCTTATGTAAGTTTTTGAGATTACAATTGCTGTAAATCAATCTCGTATTCAATCTGTTCATATCACCACACAGAATGATAGTAGCGCCTACTGCCTGTGCTCTTGAAAGTCGCGATGGTAGAGCAGTGTCTGAAGTTAGCGGCATGCGATAAATTTTGATTGACATGGTACGTTGTCAACCCTGACCAGTTTCAGCCCTGACTCATTTATATTATTTATATTGATAGAATTTTCTAGCAATGCATTCCCAATTTAATGTGTATTTAACTAACTTTTGTAAAATGCTTTAAAAGTAGGTTTCGTTATAGATCGCAGATTTCCTTTGCTAAGACTGGCCACTTTGGCAATGTTTTCCACGGTTTTTATGCAAGTATTTGAGCATTCCGAAATCTTGCTCCGGTGCAGAGTTGTGGGTACAATTTCTCTGCATGGTTGATATTTCTTAATAAAACTATATTTATCACTGTTCTAAACTTGCAGAAAACCCCTTAGCATGCTAGTATGTTTCAATGAAAATAGAATATTTTGGAAATCGTAAAAACAACCACAGGTTAAAATTTTGGTTAAGCATCGTTTTTGATTACAAATGTGCACATTCAGCATTTGCTTTTGGTTTCATCTTTTGTTAAAAAAAGAAGTTGCAGATGCCTGCTCCTCACAGCAGGCCTATCATCATTTCAATGATTCTGATTTCTGCAGTAGGCTACTGCAGAATTAGCTGGTCACAAAGCTAATCATATCCATGATGTGGCCCGCTACTAGCACCGTTTTTAACACCTATGAGCTGGATGATTCGCATGCAACATGCAAAACTTGCAAGTCATGGCATACATGTACATTTGAAAAATTTCTCTTCTTTGTCCATGACTCGGTCTCCTACGAAATTCGTTTCATGATTAGCTAGAAGTTTCTCTACTTAAAGCACATGTACATGTACATGTATGTTCTCTGTCAGAACTGCATGTGCATATATTAGTTTTGCAATTTCCAATTCATACAAGCAGTGGCAGTAGCAACGCTCGCATCACCTTGGCCTCCAGACAAAAAAAGTGCGAACTGAAGTATAGGGCGAACAGATCTCTCCAAATGTGCACCTATAGCACAATGCAACTAATATTCAAGACTCACAGTTTACGAGCAATCATAAAGTTCAATCGTTTTGCAAACTTCAATTTTCAACAAATACACTTTGTCATGTCTTAATAGTTGTTTCCTGTAACGTAAGTGATGCAATTGTCATTCATATCTTGACATCCACTCCACTTTCTGTTACGTTTTCATTAATTCACATGTTTTCCTGATTACAAGTTTTCAACTGCACATTTGAATTTAGAACTGCTGAAATTGTGTCCAGTTGCACGTTAAAGAACCCTATAGCTAAACAACAGTGCATGAGAGTGACCATGATACCATGGGCGTTACTTAGAGAACGATCTGCCGCGATGATTGGTGTGGTGCATTCGAATATACTGTACAACAATAGTACCGTATCTATTTCCTAAAACTGAGGATTCGCGTTGTTGTATTTCACTTGGAGAACGCATTAAGTGAATTACATGTGCTTGTATGTCGGCCATTCTTATTAGATATTAGTCTCAAAAGGGTATTTCGGTCTATCTTTCAGTATTTGTACAAATTTCATGGTTCCTATTTCATCAAAGTATAGAGCCCTGATGATTGTTTAGGTGGAAGTTGCTTTGAAACCTTTGCATATATCAATTTAGGAGATGCTAAGAGACAAAAGGTCTGATCAACTCAAAACATAAATTCATTATGCTGAAATCACATTTTTTAACTTCTGTTAGATAAAAAAATACAAAAAATATCATGCGAACAGCGATAAATAAAAATACAATCCCAAGTTGCATCAGTAGAGAAAAATGCCTAATATAGTCATTTTGCTTTCTATCTTTGACTAAGGATGATTTTAATAAACTAGAGCTATAATTGGAAATTTACAGCTCTAATCATCGTATCATGGTATTATACTGAGTGAGTGACAACTGATTTGTCAATAAAGAACATTAACGCCCTTGATTCCCCGACCGCTTCCTATGGTAGGTTCTAATCATTGTATTTGACACACGTGCTGAAGTGACAACAAGCAAGGTTGGACCTAGGGTTTTGGTCGACCTAGGGTAAGTGATACAAAACTTGGGTTCTCTATTATTGCTGAATATACACAGATCAAGTTACAAAAATTATTATTTTGATTTGAATCTTAGGAGAGCTACAGGATAAGAGCATAAAGTTCTGATATTTTATCAAATTTCCACTGGATTCACAGAATATTTCAAGAGTGAAATGCTTGTGATTATTAGCTATTTCATTCTGGGCTTGACAATACCGCGCATTGAAAGTTCATACATATTGTATCTAGGCCTACTGTAAGTTAACATGTCTTTTGCTGCATTTGTGCATATTGAATTTTTATATATTCCGCATATTTTACATCTTCGCTGTTATCTTCTCACCCTTAACTTTCTGCGATAGCCGACATTTATCCAAAAATTAAAATCATTCCGATTTCGCATTCTAAATATGTTTAACCATTCACTTACTGCGCACCTATAATATTTATCAAGCTTGTTTATTTATATTCCTGAATGATAAAATAAAAAACAATTGCTTTGCTATGAGCAATGTGTAACTCAATCATAACTAAATCAAAGATCTTCAATTAGTCAGTAGGCTATATCAGTGTAGGTTAAATTAAAAGAAAACTTTATGACGTAATACATGTACTTAGGCTACTAATTACATCAATTATTGCAGTAATAAATCGTTTCCCACTAATGCCACACTTATCATGGGCCCCATAGGAATTTTGGCCTATGGAAGAATCTTTATGTCAGCACAAAATACAAAGAATGCACTTCGTCTACTTGATTTCATTCATTTATTTAAAAATGGGTTTTGGGTTTTGACCCCAAGATTTTGCCCAACCTTGCAGCAAGCGGCGAGGGTGAGAGTTGTCATCTCAAAGTTCGAGAGATGAGATTTTTGTCTCTAAACTGCAGAGGGAGGGTTTAACGTTTGCTGAGTTTGAGTGTAGCCTACTTTTTAATAATTACTAATTCTTCAATTGTCTGCTTTATAATGCGTTAGTGGAGGTTCCTAAATTTCGTGTGCCTGTGCAAATAATGAAGCTTTATCGTGCAGTAACCCTATGTTGATGTTTCTTATCTCAATTTTAGATGCGGATATCCCCATGTTCGGCTAGAGGCTCATGCAACTGATCTTCACAAGACGATATTTCTTATCGAAAAGCCGCTACGTTTGGGAGGAGATTCTCATCGACAACCAAGTGCTGACAAAACAATGTTCAGTGTTAAAGGTATGTAGCCTCTGCCTTCTATAAGGAGACTTCCACTATCAGTGCCTCTCGATATGCACTTGCGGACTGCTAAAATATTGCTGCAAACACTGTTCGATAAGAAGCTTTTAACCGTTGACATGATCTCTTCACTGTATCATCTGTCAAAGTTAACCACTATTTCTTTGAAGACGGCCCAGAAATGTATTCCAATATATTTATGGAAAGCGTAGGAGCATAATCTTTTGCTGTACCCTACCTTCTCTCCTTTGTCTTTACATATCCAAATTTTATTCAAACAAATATATCGAGGCAGACACCATCTTCCTATATTTATGCTTCGTGACGTCGATATTTTTCTTTCATGTGAGATGATAGACATTATTGTAATTATTAATATTGAATATTGTTATATATTTTTCAAAAACTTTTGATCAGAATTTTGATGAAGTTGTGAAAATATGTTCTCTACATGCGCTGAGTCATTTGTTAGACCAGACAAAAACCTTGCTAGACTGTCCACGACGACGGCGAAACTGCTGTATTCATAAGTAATGCAGCTTAGGGTCCTTTAATAGACTTTGGAACTTCTTTCTTAAACTTAAGGAAGTATTTCACTGAAGAGACTTAGAGGGCCAGACATTTTTTATCCAAATTTGAGGAAAGTCCATGCATTCGACTTCTAATTTTTATTCTTTAGCGAGGCCTTTCAGCCACTAGGAGGCTAAGATAGCCGAAAACAGCTTCTTGTAGTGACTAATCGAAAGGCCTCGCAAAAACAATATAAATTGGAAGTCGACATCTCTCGCTTTCGGACTTTCCTCAAATTAAGGAAGTATGTTTCTCTTACCTTTTCTATGAATGTTTGCTTTTATCTAGTTATTTATTTCAGCTTTATAATATGGGATTTTTCCGGATAAAACACCAACTGTGGTCAAATCTTTTATTTGCAGACGTTTCGGTGGCAGACTGCACACCTTGTTCACTGCGATAAGCCGATGAAATGAAATAAAATGACAAGAGGAATGTTGACTAAAACTCATCTATCATAGATAAAATACTGTAGAAGAAAATAGACTTACAGATATGTTTCAATGAGGCACGCGACCAACAAACGACTCACATTTTCCTTAATGCCTTGCTGCATAGGTGAATAAACGACTAACAATGACTTGTAGCCATCATATGGGGGTGGGCGGTGAAGAGTGAATACAGAGCGCTTAGCGTGGCTTACGGGAGATGAGAGAACTCCCATTCTTAAGTCTTGATGTATGAGGCGAAGTTTGTGTAAAGGCGGATTACATATTTATCACACAGCGATTACATCTTTATGGGATTCGAGGATGAACAGGATCTGTTTACTTGTGGGAATCGAAAAGGCAAAGATTGATGTACAGGATTTGTTTACATGTGAGGATCGCAAAAGCATACTGTATTTATTGATGGGATGAATTTAATGACAGGATCTGTTTACATGTAGGAAACGCAACAATTGAATGATGTCTGATTTATCTTTGTGACATATCTTTCAAGACATATCATTACCTATTCAGTATTTTGTCAGCCACTATGTGTGGGACCCCGCTCGTCTGGGTTTGAGTGTTCAGGTTAGGGGTCGAAACACAACTAGACGAGTACCTGCTGATGACTGACGGACTGCAGTATTATGTTTTATATCCCTTAATCGGTAGCTGAAGTAGTGGTCGATGTATTGTAATTCACATGAAGAAATGTGGAATTACATGAAGTACTATAGACGGATGAAGAAACTGGCGATAACAAATTCAAGTGAAGAAATAGTATTTTCCATGTGTAGTCTTAGGTATAGTGTGTATAGTTTCATTGCTTTCGGTATAGCAGAGTGTCATTGTAGTTCTATTGTTTACCTCCATTATCCACTTTCCACTTATCCACTTTGTGTAGTGTCAGATATAGTTCACTTGTAATCAGTGTAGTAGCATCGTTGTATTTCCATATTTTACCTCCACTTTTCCAATTTTTATTCATCGGTTTCCTGTTGTTTTATAATATCCATTTTTAATTTCCTTAACCTATGGTGACCATTGTCTTATTCTATTTCCACTATCAGCATCTGTAGTCGGTACAGTATATTAGACGTCTGTTTTGAACGTGTATACGGCAGTGTTTGGAATCTATGGTATTAGTATATTAACAGCAAGAATGAGTAGTATTACAAGTCTTAAGATTTCCATTTTTACCAGATATTGGGCCAAAGCTGATCAATTTTAATTCGTTGCCACGAGAAAGCTACATTGAGTTCTTTTAAGAACTGATTAATCCAATGGTTACAGCAGCATTGCCTTTGTACACTTGCGGATTGGAGAACGCCATCAGTCCTCCTTAGGACTACTTTAACTAATAATTTAAATTAGTAAGCATTATATTCTATTATAAATGGCTACTGGGATGACTTTCATCATCGTATGAGAATTACTTACATATAAAAGAAGGTAATACTTAGACATTGCAAAATTGTTCGGAGTACTTCAAAATCAACGGTTTCCAAATGTCATGGATACCAATGCCATTATCGCGATTGTAGATACTTTCTTTGTTAGCATATATATACATAGATTCTTTCAATTTCCTTTTATACCAATTACTTTCCCTGGAGACGATTGAAGCCTCAAAGTTTGGACGGTGACTCAATGTATGCGAATGTTCTGACACGGCTGATGAATTACTGATATCTCTTGTACTTCGCTGATGCTCCTTTATTCGAGTGCTCAATTTTCGCCCACTTTCTCCAATGTAGAACTTGCTACAATCATGACACCCAATTTTGTATATAACGTTGCTCTTATCAGGCTCCACCGGTTTAACCTTCGTCAAACAGTCTTTTAGGCTTTTATTTGGCTTGAAAGAAGTTCTCAATCCGTATTGAGACAAAATTCTTCTCAATTTCTCACTGACACCTTTCACATACGGTAGAGTAATGAATTTCTTCTCTTCCTCACTCACAGAAGATTGTCCGGAACCACATAAACGTCTGTATGAGCTCATCACACAATGTTTGGGATATCCATTACTGGAGAACACTTTTTGAAGGAACTTCAATTCTTTGTCCAACTCATCTCCACAGCAAATATCTCTGGCTCTCCTCACAAGACAATTGACAACACCAGCTTTCACATGTGGAGGGTGGTTGGAGCGAAAGTTTAAATACCGGTTTGAATTTGTCGGTTTTCGATATACTGACGTTCTTAATCTTGGTACTTCCCGAGCAACAGTGACATCCAGCATTGGCAGTCTTCCATTCTGCTCCTCTTCACAAGTAAATGAGATGGCTCCATGAATTGAGTTGAGGTGATCTAGGAACTCTTGTATATAATCATTATCCATTATAACAAATGTATCATCGACATAACGAAGCCATAAGTTAACACGACTAGTAAAGGAAACCAGTGCTCGTCTTTCAAAATGTTGAAGGAAAAGTTCACACAAAACAGGGGATAATGGCGAGCCCATTGGACACGTTGAGGTTTGATAGAATTTTGAAAGACACCAGAAGTAATTCAATTCTGTACAAAGGTCGAGTAAACTTTTGATTGATTCCACTGACAGTGAGGTTCTTTCATGTAGCCTATCATCTGAATTAATATATTCCATTGTAATTTGCACAGCCTCCCTTGAAGGCACTGACCCAAACAGATTGACCACATCAAAGCTCACAAGTTTTTGGTCGTCAGAAATGACGGTCTGATTCAGAATGGCACATAGATGCTTGGTATTCTTGATACGCTTATCTGAAGTATTCACAGTAGGCTGAATTATGAAGGAGAAGGACACAGAATTGATAATGGTATTGGAGAGCAAATTGTGAATTTGAGTGCTCATGAACTATCACGGTCAGAGGAATCTCTTCTTATGAAAGGATTAAATTTCCGTTTGGAATGCAGACAAATTCCTGTATCCGACTTTATCAGTGGTGTCGAGGATGCTGCACGTTCTCTTGATAATCAGTGTGAAGCGAATCTTCTGCGAGAAACTGCGAAACAAGTAATCTATAATGCGAAGAAACCACGTCCAAATATCTCCAAAGATGAGGAAAAAGCATTGGTGAGTTTGCGAAGGATATCAGACAACATTGTGTTCACTCCCGCAGATAAAGGCGGTGCTACAGTTTTAATGAACCGGTTGGATTATGAAGAAAAACTTGATAATGTGGTCTCGCAATCGTGTTTTACTCTCTTACAAAAAGATCCTACAAAGTCACTATCAAGAAAAGTGGTTCTTACCTTAACAGCTATTGAAAAGAAGGGAGAAATCTCAAGAAAGGATCGTTTGTCTTTGACTGTTTCTGATCCTTCTACGCCGCAGATGTATGGTTTGCCAAAGGTTCATAAGGACGGAACACCTTTACGACCGATTGTCTCTTTTATTGATTCTCCGACTTACAAAGTGAGTAAATTCCTTGCAAAGATAATTCAGCCTACTGTGAATACTTCAGATAAGCGTATCAAGAATACCAAGCCTCTATGTGCCATTCTGAATCAGACCGTCATTTCTGACGACCAAAAACTTGTGAGCTTTGATGTGGTCAATCTGTTTGGGTCAGTGCCTTCAAGGGAGGCTGTGCAAATTACAATGGAATATATTAATTCAGATGATAGGCTACATGAAAGAACCTCACTGTCAGTGGAATCAATCAAAAGTTTACTCGACCTTTGTACAGAATTGAATTACTTCTGGTGTCTTTCAAAATTCTATCAAACGTCAACGTGTCCAATGGGCTCGCCATTATCCCCTGTTTTGTGTGAACTTTTCCTTCAACATTTTGAAAGACGAGCACTGGTTTCCTTTACTAGTCGTGTTAACTTATGGCTTCGTTATGTCGATGATACATTTGTTATAATGGATAATGATTATATACAAGAGTTCCTAGATCACCTCAACTCAATTCATGGAGCCATCTCATTTACTTGTGAAGAGGAGCAGAATGGAAGACTGCCAATGCTGGATGTCACTGTTGCTCGGGAAGGACCAAGATTAAGAACGTCAGTATATCGAAAACCGACAAATTCAAACCGGTATTTAAACTTTCGCTCCAACCACCCTCCACATGTGAAAGCTGGTGTTGTCAATTGTCTTGTGAGGAGAGCCAGAGATATTTGCTGTGGAGATGAGTTGGACAAAGAATTGAAGTTCCTTCAAAAAGTGTTCTCCAGTAATGGATATCCCAAACATTGTGTGATGAGCTCATACAGACGTTTATGTGGTTCCGGACAATCTTCTGTGAGTGAGGAAGAGAAGAAATTCATTACTCTACCGTATGTGAAAGGTGTCAGTGAGAAATTGAGAAGAATTTTGTCTCAATACGGATTGAGAACTTCTTTCAAGCCAAATAAAAGCCTAAAAGACTGTTTGACGAAGGTTAAACCGGTGGAGCCTGATAAGAGCAACGTTATATACAAAATTGGGTGTCATGATTGTAGCAAGTTCTACATTGGAGAAAGTGGGCGAAAATTGAGCACTCGAATAAAGGAGCATCAGCGAAGTACAAGAGATATCAGTAATTCATCAGCCGTGTCAGAACATTCGCATACATTGAGTCACCGTCCAAACTTTGAGGCTTCAATCGTCTCCAGGGAAAGTAATTGGTATAAAAGGAAATTGAAAGAATCTATGTATATATATGCTAACAAAGAAAGTATCTACAATCGCGATAATGGCATTGGTATCCATGACATTTGGAAACCGTTGATTTTGAAGTACTCCGAACAATTTTGCAATGTCTAAGTATTACCTTCTTTTATATGTAAGTAACATATCTGTAAGTCTATTTTCTTCTACAGTATTTTATCTATGATAGATGAGTTTTAGTCAACATTCCTCTTGTCATTTTATTTCATTTCATCGGCTTATCGCAGTGAACAAGGTGTGCAGTCTGCCACCGAAACGTCTGCAAATAAAATATTTGACCACAGTTGGTGTTTTATCCGGAAAAATCCCATATTATGAGTCTCTCAACTGGAAGTACTATATTTGAACAAATATTTATTTCAGCGCATCGTAGAATTGGAACAACTGCATGCATGCTCTTATTTGATGTGAATGAATTTTTTCCACTATCCAGTTGTATATTGTGTATGAGTCCTAGCTGTTGCTATGTTAATATATGAAATGTTTCATTATTAATTGTTTTGTAAATTTCATCGGCAGCAACTGCGGCAAGCGCACTGATCTCAATGATGTTGTCATATTTAGCACACAGCTTGCTGGGTCAAACAGTCCCATTCTAGGCAATTAATATTAGACTTCGTAGTTTATTTATAGTGCTTATGCTAGGCAGAACATTGACAGCCTACGCAGCACCATACTAGGCAATTATCATAAAACTTGGCAGTTTATCTATGGTGCTTACTAGGCAGAACATTGGTTGCCTACGCAGCACCACACTAGGCAATTATTATAAAACTTGGCAGTTTATCTATGGTGCTTACTAAACTACCTATTAAGCATAGCATATTTTTTTACTCGGGTCGTTTATCAGTGTCTTTAAAACTGGGGTCATCCAAAGTTTATCAGAGGAGGAGAGAACGATGCACTTTCTAGGAATATGTTGAACAGCATCCATCATCAATTCATAGAACCTTTCACACTTCTCGTTTACTGAGTCTGCCTGATAAATGGACGAAAAATTGGCACATGATAAGTTATTTAGAAACGCAGAAATGTGAGACCTTCTAAAGTCATAGACATTTTGTATCGTCCTGATATTCGCCTTAGATGCCTTCTTTGCAGTGAGCAACACACAGTTGTGATCAGAGGTCTTCAGTGGTGGACCTATTTCAGAAACGATTTCATACTGTTCGCAAATCGTGCGAGAGACCCAAATACGATCTAAACATGAATCAGCTCTAAAGGAATTTTGGATAGTTTCCACACAATTGAAGTAATCGGAGAAAAGGGTGTGTCATCAAAATTATTAAAATCACCACAAAAAATAAATTGTCTTTCAGGATGTCTACATAGATGCTCATCAACTACACTGATGATATAATCAGCAATGAGTACGTGGTCACTTTTCAAAAGATTAGGTGGTATGTAGCACAGAAAAACAAAGGCGTTTATATCAATTAACTCATAGGATAAAACTTCAATGGTAGAAGGGTATAGTTGATATCAGTTACATGACAGGAGAAATTGCAACTCTGGTGTGTCCAAGAACAGACACCACCACCCTTTCTATCGTTGCGGTCTTTACGCAAAAAATAATAATTGTTCAATCTTAATAAATCATCTGTGATACCAGAGTGGAGCCATAATTCTGTCACTGCAATAACCATAGGTCTTTTCAAAGCAATTAATGCAAAAAGTTCATCAAGTTTATAAAATATCGATCTAGCAATAACATAGTCGGAAAAGAAGCTCCATGTCTTAAAACATTTATAGAAAGTTTTTTGGTACTTTTGCTTCGTCTTTCGAGCAGACCCTATCACGGTAGATGATCACATTTTCACCTTTGTTACGACGTGAGATCAATTCCTGTCTCAGTTGATGGAAGCGGTGTTGCTGGAAAGGTGTTCGATCGATGTTAATGTATACGTTGGAAAATTGAGAATGGCGAAGAAATTTTGCAGATCTCAAGATAGCATGTTTATCAGTCACAGATTGACAAGTAATTGAAATAGGTCTTTTGCTATCCTCTCGAGGTTTGCCAATTCGCTTGATGTCTGAAAGATTGATGCTGTTTAAGTTCAAGGCCTTAAAAACTTCAGAGCATTTGGCTTTGTCTGCTTCTTGTCTTTGTTGGAGACTGCCTTCACATATCTCTTCCAACCCAGATATTACGAGATTCAGCTTCCTTCTTTCACGCGACTCCATCTCTTCAGCTATTTGGAAGACCACATCATTATTCAATGTTTCTTCAAATTTCGACATGTCAACCTTAAATGCACTCATCTCTTGCTCAAGATGATACTGATTTCGCCTGAGATTAGACACATTACTCTCAAACTTTGTCATGCGACCATTCAATATTATATTGCTTGCTGAAAAAGTTTCTAGATTACGCTTCTCGGAAATAGTCATTCCACGACGATTTGCTATTTATATTGCATCGATCATAGGCCTAATCAAAATAATTAACTTTTCATAAATTACTTTGAACATATGCAATGCCGTAGACCAGCAGTTACTAGCAAGCTGACGCGTTCGTCATCTAAATCGTCCACGACAAAAAATTATGTCGCCTAACGACGCATCATTCAAGTAGCTCGTGACTCAAATCAAGCCTGCGTGATTGGCAAACGACCGTGTACAGGAACACGCGATTGATTTGACTAGTATAGGGTGTTAGGTGTGGTGCGCGAGGAAAGATGTCTCGCGTGTTCGACGTTTTTTTAGCTCAAATTCATCCGATTCAACTTACTCGAAACTCGTTCAACTTTGTAACATGATCGTTGACACAAATGCGATTATCCAACAAGTTTGACTGGGGCAGAAGATGAATTAAATGAAAGCTGAGATGTTGGAAAAGAGGCCAGCAGCTATATAGTGGGCAATTCTTATTTAAGACGAACCAAATATGAAAAATAGGCCTATGTCTTTTCGTGTGAAATCCAAATATAAGCAAGATCGCATGTGCGATTTTTCTGCACGGATCATTATTAGTCAGCATGTCTTGCGAAAATGCCAAAAATCATGCACTGGCATCTTACACATCTGCGTTTATAATATCCTGTAAGAAACTATGAGATCTTGCAGTGCAAGATTTCCTTATATTTTACAAATTATGGTAATATTAAAAGGATTCGATTGACAAGATCGCAAAGTTTGCGATCGTTTTCGCAAGATTGATCGCTGAACCTTTTCTTAGCGCTCCGCTACGTACCCTCATGCTCTGTCTTATAAATGCTCACTAGCTATGAATTTATTTACTTATTTAGCATTTAGATAATGGCTACTTTTCCATTTCTCCAAATATATCCCGTCAGTTTCTCCTATTTATGCCAATTTATGATTCCGGTAAAAACCACGATGTTTGACAGCAGCAGAGATTCGATTTATAGGTTTTCGACAGTGGCGTAGCAGACCACCTCAGATGAGGTAATCTGAGTCCAATGAAAGAACCGGGAAAAGAACGTAGGCCTACATGTAAATTCCAAGTCAATTTTTAGTCCTTTAGGCGCATAACTCAAAATATATTTTTTATTATTATAATTTAAAGAGCAAAATCAATTTTCATAACAACTCCATTTCCACTTATAGTCATTACCAAAAACAATACAGGTAAATCATAACACTATAACCTGATGTATTTACTTACGATATAACAACTTTACTTGACGATCTTTCATTGAAGCAAACTTGTCGATAATTGTGTCAACGAACGAACACTCTCCTGATAAGTGTTTGAGAAGAGAAGTTTCGATGCTTAAAAATACCAGTTGTTTCATGCGTTCTTGAGTCATGGTGGAACGCAGGTAGGTCTTGATTCGCCGAAGCACACTGAAGGTTCTTTCACATGTCACCGATGTTAGAGCAATTGTTTGTGAAGCCATTAATGCTTTAGAGACAAGAGGTAGAGCGTCACACAAATCCAAGGAATGCATTTGTTTAAGAAGGGTAGAAGGATCATTTGCTTCTCCAAGTGCCACTCGCAAATCTGAATCAGTGAATAGAATGTGTAATTCGTTGCGCAACTTCTCTTCTTCTTCTTGAACTAAATCTGGGTGATGTTTCTTCAGTTCATTCACAAGTCGTACAACTTCAAATGCATCAGCTTTCAGTACATCAAATCTCGATGGCTGAAATAGTTTTATCCACTGAAGACTTTCGATGTTTTCAAATCGTTGGTCTAACTGAAAAATTAGTGTATCGATGATTTCGTACATTAATCGCTTAAGTTTATCCTTCTCAAATTGGGATGACGAAGATGATGGCTTAGGCCTACTTGGAGTGTAACCGCTGTCAAGGAGATGTTGCTCGTTGATTTGTGGGACTCTCTTTTCATGATTAAAAAAGTAAGGCACATATTGCTTCGCTTCCTCGACGAACGTTTGAAAGGAAACTTCAGAGCGTAGTTCACACAAGTTTGCACGATAGTCTGCTACCTTCGAATTAATTAAAATCAGTCAATCATTTAGGCAACTGTACTATCGCGAAAGAGGTATGAATTTATACCAACATACTTAATATATCTACATCTAAACAGTCAATTCTTACAGTAAAACGCTTACAGAAGTAAAATTGCTCAAGGAATGCATTACCAACTTACGTAAATTATGTGATTTTCAAATGTCTAAGTTAATGTGTGAGATGCTTACTAAATAGCGTAAAAACTGTTTCATTCTTCGTTGATTTGACAACAATTATCCTATTACAAGGCTGAAGAGGACACACGTTGTGCCTCCCAATTCTATCGCTCCTAATCTCTGTTACGTAATGACATTTGGTGTGGTATTTTCATTCACGAGGAATTTAATCCTATACAGGTGGATCCCATTACAGAGTGAGACAGTTTGAAGAAGAAAGATGAAATTAAAGATACCGATGAATCCTGAGAAGGACTGATTGTTGCGTTCTCTACAGAAATAAAGTTTAATATTTTCAATTACCAGAAAATGTCCAACAATAAACATGTAAACGAGGAAATGCAGACTATCGAAATAGTGAACGAATAATTGCAGTCAAACGAAATATCTGGGTAGCCGTCAACAAGATGCCATGAAGCCCCGGCCGGGCAGGAAAGTTGCTTCAAGGCATTAATGTCAAAAAGCGTCCGTCAAAATCAGTCAATAGAAGAGGTCATCAGCAGGAACTCGAATAGGATTCGTGTTTCGGCCCCTGCTCCTGAACACTCAGACCCATTCGAGCGGGGCCCTGCATGAATCATGCAGCCTCCAAAATTATAATTTAACAGTTCGATGTATTGGCTTTTAGGCAAGATGAGGCGATCTGTCTCGCTGAGTACAGTCCGAATTTTCTCAAAATGTATTTATGCTTATGTAAAGCTTTTTCGGCGGAAAGTCTCAGTTCGGTTTCGGTATAACCCCTGTGCTGAAGTAGCGTAAAGGTGTTTCTGGTTTTATCCATGAAATCATTTAATGAAGAGCAAATACGTCCATATCTTATTATTTGGCTACTAAATACATTAATTCCTGTTTTCCGAGGTATGTTATTTTCAGGGAAGGTCAAAAGAGTTACTTGAAAACTGAAATAATCCACTTTATGATACACTGATGTATTTAATCCAGAGTCAGTTATGCTCAGTTTGACGTCTAAATATTCTACTTCTTTATTATTGTTGCCACTCCTGTTTGCTATGAAGATGCATAAATCATCGATATACCTGGGATGATGAAATTATTTACAACAATTTCTTCTAAGCCTATGTACATTTCAGGGTCAAATCACGACAGTTTTTTTTCTCCGGGATGCTTGTGATACAAAGATACTTGAACATTTTAGCAGATTAGATTGAATGCGGATGCATTAATCTAAGGCAGGGGGCCTAATTATATTATATTATTACTATAATATACTAGCATACTATAATTACATTATTATATGTTACAGGCACAGAGCTTTCATTTTCGTTGTTTTGTTCGAAAATTTTTCGGCCTCGATTCGAAGATATTTCAGCTGGATCAATCATCACACCTTGAAGTTTCTTTGTCATCATGTCGGATAATGCGAAAACTTTACGAAAAAAGAATAAGAGAAACACATTCTCACAATTTCCCAATTGATATCGCAATCCTTTCGCTTCAGCGCGGGTGTAGCAATCAATTGAGCAAGCAGAGGACTCCGAAGAAATATTTTCTAAAACATTGAAAATTTCACAATACTTAGAAGAAATAGCACAGACAGATTTTCCTCTCGTCAACCAACGCGTAGTTGACGCAAGAGGCAATGGACTGGATAACATAGAAGCACGTTTTGGTGAAGCGCGAAAAAATGTTGTCAAATTTTGCAAAAATCCGAAAAATATTGATACCAACGGAATATTCTTACTGACACTTTGTGCTACTAATGCCCATTTGTGTGCATAACAATGAACGAAGTTTGCTGAGGGCCAAATCTCCTTGATCTTAGTTTGCACTGAATTGTGCTTACCCATCATGTTACTTGCACCGTCGTATGACTGGCCGATCACTGAAGTATTTTTGGTTACACCAACGGACTCAAGACTTTCACATATTACACAGGCAAGATTGTTAGCTGATCTGTCTGCTGACACATTGACAAGGTCAATCAGATGTTCGAAGACCGATCCATTGTGAACAAGTCGGACACTGACAGCCATTTGACTTGTATTTGAAATGTCCGTTGTATCGTCAGCAATTATAGATATAAAAGGAGCACCTTTGATTCGATTCTCGATTTCACCGCGAACCTGATCATACAAACACTTAATCAAGTCGTTTTGAATATCAGGTGATAATCCTGAAAATGGGAGACTGTGATCAGGAGAGACACAATTTTTAATCAGCGGATCAGAACTAAATTCACTGAGGAGCTTAATCAATTCAATGAAATTTCCACGATTTGGACTGTCAGTGCTCTCTGAATGACCTCTAAAAGAAAGGCCTTGGCGAACAAGGAAAAGAGCGGCTTTAATATGATGTCGCATCATTTCTCTGTTCTTCCTCACTTCCTCGTTGTGCATATTTCTCAAAGTTTCGAACTCCTCATTTAACATTTCATCGATCCTTACTTTGCCAATAAGTTTAAGAGAGGTGATCGCGGCCAGATGCGTAGGAGATTTTATATGTCTCTTCACATGATTAGAGAAATTCGCCAAGTCGAGTAATCCTCTCGTCGATGAAAACACTGTCGTTTTTGGTTTAAAGATAAGGCACGGAAAGCAGAAAAGTGTCTTTCTAATGGGGCAACCAGTCAGCCATTCGTATTTTTGATATTGCACACTAAGATTGCACTTTCTCCTTCCTTCAAAGGTGAAAATCGGCTTATCTCTTCCTTTAGTTTTTAGTTCTATTTTCTTTGCGTAGGATAAAGGAGAATTTTGTAAATTTATCAATTCCTCGACAGTTGCCATGAGTATTCTCCGTTATAAGTAGCGATGTAATTGAGTAATAGCGAAGACCGGAGAGGGTGGTTACACTCTGCTAGCAGATATTGATTCTAGAATATCAGACAGCAGACACATGGCAGGAGGGCGACGCAGAGAGGAGACGTATCATTACAATGTTTGCTGCATCCAGACCAATCAGAGGCGCGCTATTGATAACTCTACTGCTGTACAGGTGTGATTCTGTCGCGAGATAGAATACTCGTATCTCTCCGCCTGTGTTAAAGAAGTTTTGTGAATTGGAAAACGGAAACATCGAACAAGATTATATGACCTTCATGTTAATCAAAATCCTATCATCACATATTTGTAATTTCATTTTCGTTTGTAAATTCCGGTGTATTCTCAGATTATTAGAATACTATAGGCGCTACGCCCCTGGTTTTCGAAATGACAATTCTTGTATACCAAATATTTGAATAATCTCAAAGTATTTACAACAATTTCTTCTAAGCCTATGTACATTTCAGGGTCAAATCACGACAGTTTTTTTTCTCCGGGATGCTTGTGATACAAAGATACTTGAACATTTTAGCAGATTAGATTGAATGCGGATGCATTAATCTAAGGCAGGGGGCCTAATTATATTATATTATTACTATAATATACTAGCATACTATAATTACATTATTATATGTTACAGGTACAGAGCTTTCATTTTCGTTGTTTTGTTCGAAAATTTTTCGGCCTCGATTGTAACTTCATTCTTCCAAGTACGTTTCATCCATGCAAGGCAACAACCAGAACATAATGAATCCAGATGATGCGTATCCTACAAGCGTTGAGCTGATAACATCAACTGTCGTGTATAATCACTGTATAATCAACAGTAGCCTTACGTGATTGATGTCTGCACTTTTAGGATAAGTTTTCTAGAGAGAAGAATTCTTCAAATGAATGAAATCATATAATTTTGCTGTCCTATACGAGCAAAAAATTATACAGCCATCACATAGAATCCAGTGTGCTGTATATCAATGTAAAACTATGTATACCCTGATGACATCAGTTATCGTGTAGTCCACTTCAGTGTCCTCAAGGTAACGATATAAATCAAGTTATTGCTGGAAACCTAAACGTCATTCCATTACAATTGAAAATCTTCAATTTTTTCAAAAGGCAGATAATCTCTGATGAATAATCGG
The DNA here is from genome assembly GCA_907163375.1 of Prostheceraeus crozeri. NCBI lineage: Eukaryota > Metazoa > Platyhelminthes > Polycladida > Euryleptidae > Prostheceraeus > Prostheceraeus crozeri. Next base: position 95,209 of record CAJQUW010010156.1, read on the forward strand.
CAATACGTAGCTGTAGGAGGGCTCTGGTGTAACATTGAACAGAGCAGACCGTTTCATTACATGATAAAATTTAGATGCTTCATTTGCATCATTCCACGACAATTGAGGTTTCCCGCCAAAATGACAGGTTAGATGGTTCGTTAACGAAATTTTACTTCAATTTATACGATTCGGGTATGCTGCCCCTGAAAATATCTGCGAACCATTTCCGATAGTATTGGAAGATATTATATTTGTGTCCGTCGCAGTTAGGTGAAATGCGACAGAGTGTATGGAAGGGTGGGGCACATTGAACCGCCAGCCCTATTTCGTCCGAAGCTATTAATAGGGAAACTTCATGTTTTAAGACATAGTTTATTGCAATAAGTAAACATAATTCCTCTGATAATTTCAATTGTTTATGCGCTCCATCATTATTTTCACAGGATTACCCAAAATTTCAATGAAAAAGTTCATTTTCAGAAAATCAAAACTTTTGTTCCAATGTAGCCAAAACCTTGGGTACGGTATATCAACTTTCATTCGACAGCATTGTTCTCAAGTAATTTTCTCAATTTCATTAATCTATTAGACAAAAACTATTAGACTGCAGCCTTATTTACACACTAGCACGTTTTTGAAAAGCTATCGATTTGGGGCACATTGATTGAACCACCCAAGATGGGGCCCTTGAACATGGTTCATAGTGCCACACTTCGATAATCATATTTTCATTTATTAAGTGAACGAAGTGATAGTTTTGACATTTGATGATGCTACAAATTGGTCTCTGAGTGATTCACCATGCCCTGAGAGTTCCAGGTTTGCGTCCAAAGTGACCGCACGAATCTTCACGCAATTGACTACTTGAATGTCATCCCAAGCCGATATGTATCAAATCGCCCGCAAGTCATTGTTTTCATTTTTGAGGTGTTCAGGTTGAGCTCTTTATTGTGGCACTTTTGTTCAATATTGATCAATTCAGAGTGGCTCTAATCAGGAATATCAATGTTCTTTGCAATGGAACGATGAGATCGGCAGCACACTTTTCTACATGATTGGTAGGATACACAGGTTCAAAATCTGCAGGCCTGCACACGCAAAATGGGTATGCACAATTGGACCATTGCATAACTCCGAAGTGATAGTATAAGCCTATACGGACTACTCAACACGTGCTCAATGCGAATAACATTTCAGCACCCTTGAAAACAACTTTGGAGCCATGATACAAAACCGGGTGAGAAATTGTCATCAAGAAGCTTCCGTTATTAATGCATGAGACACAAAATCGAGCGCTGTCGGAAAGTCTCCCCATGTTGTGGCACATCCGGAAAGTGTTACGTTTTCGTAAAATTGGGGCGCAAATTCGTAAGGCCCTATTGATCAGGACGATGGTTGTTGGGTGCTCTGTCGAAAACTGTGTTGACCATTCCATATTGTTTGAAAATTCTGGTCACGTGAATTTACATATTCAACGCTCCACGATCTTCTCGACATTTGGTAAGACACTGCCGCGACGATAGATCGCAATTAAGTTATTGATGTCGGCAGGAGTGATCATCGAAATGGGAAAAGTAACTCTTGTCTTCAGGATGCTGAGAAAGTATACGGATGAGGATGGAATTACCAATTATATTTCTATGCATGGACTAGGAATAGACATAGGCTACTAAACATTGCAATAGAGGACTTTTTTGAATTTAAATCAGTGTCCAGTATTTGTCACATTCTATTAATAAACCAAAGAGCGACTTAAAAATGATAAAAACTGATGTATCGCATAAATAACAATGAATGTTTTGTTTAACTAACGCTTGTAACTGAACAATTTAAATATACGACGATCTGAGACGAAATAGAAACACGTGAATGAACGAGACTTGCTTTGTTAAGTAAACGGAACGTTGGCTAGCGCAGGATATATCAGTGGTGCTAGGAGTGAGATTAACTTGTCAACGTCATTCTGCGCCTGCTGTCAACGGCTTTTGTCTGAACGAGTGAATCAGCTGGTTGATTCTTCGTCAATTATACCACAGCGAGTGAGTTGGTCTTCGCTGCGTTAGTTACACTTCGCGATCGAGTGAATTCAATTCTTCGGATCGTACAATCATTTGGCAAGATATACGACGTTCTTCACATCGTGTGTTCTCAATTACGATCGTTCAAAAATGGCTTTATCTGCAAGTGACTTGAAAGACATATTGAAAAATCAGCAAGAACAGTTCGAGCTTCTTCTAAAAAGTCTAAGTGTTGGAACTTCCACTTCTCCTAATTTGTCGTTGCTCAAGTTCGAGGCGTTCGACAAGGGAAAGGAAAAGTTTACTCAGTATGTCGAAAGGCTGCAGGAACATTTTGATTTACACGATACCAAGGATAGTACAACACAACGTGCATGTTTGCTGGCATCTGTCGGAGCTAGCACATATCAACTGCTGAAAAATCTATACAGTGGAGAAGATCTGAATTCAAAGACTTTCATTGAATTGATTGAAAAGCTAACAATTCACTTCAAAGAAGCAGTGAATAAACACGCCGCACGGTACGATTTTAACTCTACAGACTTGAAGCCAGGTCAAACATACGCGGATTGGGTCGCTACATTGCGAGGTCTGGGTGCGGATTGTGAATTCACCTGCCCAAAGGCTGGTTGTTCCGCATCTTACATTGATGACATGATTATTGACGTCATTATTCAACGCACTCCCCATGCTGAAGTTCGACGGCAGTGTTTACAACACTCGAAGCTTACTGTAGACACAGTGATACAGAAAGCACAGTCGTACCTACAGACATGTAGGTCAGTGCAAGTTGTGCAAGGCGCCGATGTAAGTTCAGATTGTGCTACTGCTGCTACGGTGAATCGAATCGCACCTTACTACAACAAAGGCAAGATAGGCAAAAGCGCAGCAAATCGACGCAGCTTGCAATTTCAACAAGGGACGAATACAGCTCGCAAAGTTAGTGGTCAAAGCCAACAGCGTTTTATTCTCAGCAAAGGTTGTCCTGGGTGCTATGTCAAGCACGAGAGGAAAGACTGTCCTGCTAATAATCAAATATGCAGAAAATGCAATAGAAAAAATCACTTCGCTTCCGTGTGTCGTAGTCAGTCAAAGGGTACCAGCAATGCAAACCAGATAAGTGAGCCTGAACTCGAAGTTCACTATGTGAGCGCGGTTGTTGAGCAAGTGCAAAGGAAGAAGAATCAAATCTTCATTGCTGCAACAGTCAATGGAAAGCAAATGTACTTTCAGTGGGATACCGGCGCTACGTGCTCTATGGTTGGACCGGATGGATACGATTCAATCGGATCACCTGTTATCAGAGTTGGAAAAGTGGGAATTGGAATTAATTCCGACCCGGAATTAATTCCATTTTTCGTCGGAATTGGAATTGGAATTGACGATTTTTATATCTACTGGAATTGGAATTGGAATTGACCTTGATAAACCTCAATTCCACTTTTTCGATAGACTTGTGATAAATCTATTTGTACAAAAATTGAAATCACAGTATTCGGCCGTTGTGTTAACTGCACGCAGAGATAAGAGAGAGATAGATTGACAGAGCTAGTTTTATTCTATTGTTGAATGAAGGGTGCTAATTGTGACTTTGATGGGCCTACAGTCCCCGGACAATGTTAATTCAGCAATAAAGCAAACAATGAAAAGATAATCATCTTTGTTCAATCTGTTATTTAGTTATTTATCATGTAAGATAATTAATCAAAATAAAACAATTGTTGAATTTAGTTATTGATTAGATAAGCACAAAAATTGGAGATTAACTTAATTGTTGTACACAAGAAAACAATCGGTTTGGAAAGAGGAAAATTAACCCTGCATTAAAGGGCAACCTGTCATTTCAAATCACAATATAGACAGTGTCAACAAATTATTCTAATAATTAATGATTCAATTAAAATGGCAATGACATGAAATATTATTCAACTTCCAATCACAACAATTGACAATATTAATTTTCAAGACTATAGTTATACAAATACGATACTCAACGATAAAAGAAAAACTTTAAACTTGCATTTCACTTCTTGATATTGAATTCACTTCAATTCGATCGGACTCACTTATACCAAAATAATATCATAAATATCATGAATATCAGTGTCACTTATACCGTCAATCTTCAATCGCGCTCGCTGATGTGTTGCCGCATGCGCTACTGTGTTGTTGTTCGCTGGTATGCAGTTGTAGTTGTTACTTCTGTAGTCAAGTTACACCGCGAGAGCCCGGAGTTCTTCTAACAGCTACTGAAGATGTCGTATGTGTTGTTGTTGGTAGTTGTTGTTGTTTCAATTTCTCATCGTCTCTAATTTATGCAAATTTTTGACACTTGACGATAAATCCACTTTCTTTTGAAAATTGAAAGAGTTTCCTTTAATCTCTGCCCGTTAGCTTTCAACCCGACCACATTTCGTTCTTATCACGGAATTTTTAATCTCCTTCTTTAACATGGACCATTAATCAGTTTTCATGATATCATTTTTATCGTCGTTTCTTTCTTCCATCAACAATCACGTTATTCGCACATTGAATTTCTTTCTTCTGTCAGTTTATTAATAGATTTATTCGCATCTCTCTCTCTCTCTCGTGAACGCTTTCAGCAGCCCTTTTCAGGGCTACACTTATCAAGTATTTATTGTTTCTATTGTATATTATTGTTCATTCGAAGTGCACTAACCTGACTTTTCCCATAATCTCATAGAAGTAGATGATAGTACACTAGAATGGAAGTTTGATATCTTGTCTATGTACAATGATGGCACATGGAAAAATCTATGGTTTGTAGATCAGATTCGATCTAAGACATTGATTCATAGTCAAACTATTTGCCAAGTTGGTTGTGGAAGTTGTTGGCAGTAAATTAATGCAGGATTTTTATGAAGATAATATTAATGTTGTAAAGCAATGCCGATTTCCAATAAGTTTTAATAATGAAAGCAACACAATTGACTTCATGTATTTAATACCCGAGCGCTTTCGTGGCCTCTTGTCAAGGGTGGACGGCCAAGTGTGAACATGTACAGAGATGGCTGAGAAACATTCAATGATGACTGCCGCCAGTGACACCAACCAATCAGTGCCAAGGTAAAGACAATGAATAAAGGAACTCTTTATGTACACATAAAACAGGTCGCCTCGCAGCTATGTACAGTGCTTCCAATACAGGCAAAGAAAAACGATATTTACAAGATGATAAAATAGAAAAATATGTACAAAGTGGACGATACTGAAAAGAGTCACATTCAAGTATGTGTCGAGCGATAGAACTTTGAGGGGATTTTCAATGTGACTGTGGACACAGTTACATCGGACGTACCGAGAGGACTTTGCGGGTCCGAATGAGAGAACATGTTCCTAGGTGGCTTGAGGATAGAAAGACAAGACCGCGATCTAGAACAGCACCTCAAAGTTGTATCGCTCGACACATACTTGAATGTGAATCTTTTCAGTACCGTCCACTTTGTACATATTTTTCTATTTTATCATCTTGTAAATATCGTTTTTCTTTGCCTGTATTGGAAGCACTGTACATAGCTGCGAGGCGACCTGTTTTATGTGTACATAAAGAGTTCCTTTATTCATTGTCTTTACCTTGGCACTGATTGGTTGGTGTCACTGGCGGCAGTTATCATTGAATGTTTCTCAGCCATCTCTGTACATGTTCACATTTGGCCGTCCACCCTTGACAAGAGGCCACGAAAGCGCTCGGGTATTAAACACATGAAGTCAATTGTGTTGCTTTCATTATTAAAACTTAAGATAATATTAAGTGAGATGGTGGCATTGTTTCATGTGCTATGGCCTACTATTCCCTGGGTTGGTATATTGTGTCGATTTGCAGCAGTCATAAACAACTATTTTTCAAAATTCGAATTAAAAATTGGTCCACAAAGTCATAATTGAAAGTGGGCGGTGCACTGGTTGTAAGAATATCTCAAGAATTCAATAGAAAAAATTCTAATTATAGGATGATTTCTCCTTCATACGGTTAAGAAACCTAGCGCCTTTGTCGAATAAACACATTGAAAGCTTCTTCACCGACAATAATTTCTCAGATAAGTGAATAGTCGCTGGAACTTTTCAATTAATCATTAAATGACACATGTGATATAGTGTGATGATATTTTGGAAGCTGATATTCGAAAGCATGTAAAGATTTTGAAAATTGTTCAAATATAGTGAACAGGGGAGCCCTTTCAAGTAAAATGAATACTCTGAGATTTTTTGACCTCTGATTTCAAGCTGGAGCAATGTATGTTCTGTAAATCGACATTGCAAGTTGCATATGTGACTGATAATACTCTTGATAGATTATAGGAGCGATATTTCAAAATGATGAACGTACAGAACGTTTTAAAGGACTTCTTTCTTTGTCATCCTGTCGCCGCAGTATTTTGTAAATTCACTACTGCTTTTGTGTATGATCTTTGGACAAGGGGCAGCAATCCAGATCACAATTTGGCTTGATAAATATAAATACAAATAAGAAAACATGGAAACCAGCTCGCACAATTTGCGCTTTGCCCCAACTTAGTTCCCCCGGCGTGTGCCATAATTTTCATACAATTTCCATTCTAGGACTTTCTATGCTCTCTCTCAGCGTTTGATTCTTTGCTGACCGTTAATTTTCCTTTCTCTTTTTCACAAGATGTTGAATATCTCGTTTACGAAACGAAAATGGCGTAGGCTGACCGGCTACATATATACATGTACATGTACACAAGAAATATGAACCATGAACATGAGAACGCACATAGGAACGACGCAGGGAACGGCACACAGGAATAACGAGGATAGGATACGGGCACATGGGTTAGATTGAAGCGAGGAAACTTTAGATACATTAACATATACGCGTCATGCAATTATCGGAATTGAATCTCATTATGGAATTAGAATTGAATTGAACTGTTTCGACTGGAATTGGAATTGAAATTTCTGCTCTGGAATTGGAATTGGAATTAAAAAATTTCAGTGGAATTTTTCCAGCTCTGCCTGTTATCACTGCAACATCCGCTATTCTGAGAACTTACGATGGTCACAACCTGTCTGTTAAAGGGAAATGTACGGTCACAGTGCAAGTAGGCCAGACAACTAAAGTGTTGCCTCTGTTCGTTCTTAACGAGAGAAAGTATGCAAACTTGTTGGGTCTGCCCTGGTCAGATGAATTCGGCATGACACAGCAGGGACTGTCCTCTCTTGACAGTTCACCGAGTGAAACATCAGTCTTCTATGTTTCGGAAAATGACAAGATACGGAAGTTAGACGAGATGATGCTTCGGTATTCTTCGGTTTTCCAGTCAGGTCTGGGACTGGTCGAAAATGAAGGCGCACATACAACTGAAGAATGATGCTACACCTGTGTTTCGGAAAGCAAGGCCTATACCGTTTTCCCAAAAGCAAGCTTAATTAAACCGTCTCGAGGGACAAGGAATTGTCGAGAAGGTTGCATATAGTGATTGGGCTGTTCCCATAGTTGTCGTCTCCAAGTCAAACGGCAAGCTTCGTGTGTGTGGTGACTTCATCGATGTGAATCGACAATCAAATACACAACAGCATCCGCTACCTCATATTGACGATTTGCGCGAAAGATCAGCGGTGGCAAGTTCTTCACAACACTCGACATGTCTGATGCCTACTTTCAAGTAGAGCTAGATGAAGAGTCAAAGAAGATATGCGTCATAAATACGCCATTCGGTATCTTCAAATATCATCGCATGCCCTTTGGGATATCATCAGCACCATCAATTTTTCAGCAAATAATGGACCAAATGATCAATTCACTGCCAGGAACTGCCGCATTCTTGGATGATATTATTGTCACTGGTCGAGACGAAACGGAACATTGGGAAAACTTTGAACGCGTGATAGCTGCATTATCAGATTTTGGATTTCGCATTAAACCTGAAAAATGTTCTTGGGTGCAACCGAAATGCGAGTATCTGGGCTTCGAATTTTCTTCACAAGGACGTCGACCTTCTCCATCGGCAATAACAGCAGTAACATCGCTTCCAAGACCAACCTCGTGTGATGAAGTCAAGGCTTTCTTGGGTAAAGTCGGATATTATTCTGTTTTCATCCCTCAAATGGCTTCCAAAGCAGCACCTCTATATGCATTATTGCAGAAGAATGTCAAGTTCCAATGGAAAGAGAAGGAAGAAAAGGCATTTCAGGAACTCAAGCAAATCATCGCCGAAGCTGTGAGTTTAACGCACTATGATCCTTCAAAGCAACTTGTTTTGGCAACTGATGCTTCGCCATACGGAACGGGTGCTGTACTGTCACAGATCGAAGACGGTGAGGAAAAGCCAATCGCCTTTGCAAGCAAGACACTGACTGCAGCTCAGAAGCGCTACTCACAATTGGATAGAGAGGGACTTGGAGTGATATTTGGCGTGACGAAGTTTCACAAATTCATTTTCGGACGAAAATTTACATTGCAATTGGACAATAAGCCACTAACTGCAATATTTTCACCTGAGAGAAATATTCCTACAATGGCCGCACAGAGACTGACAAGATGGTGCTTGAAACTGCGTGCTTATGACTTCGAGATCCGATTCCGTCCTGCGTCTCAACACTAAAACGCAGATTGCTTGAGTAGATTGCCAGTTGGCCCAGATGAAAACTTTGACAGGATCGAAACTCTCGAAGAAGAAGAAACTGTCAATCTGATAAAAAACACTTTGTTCGAGTCTCCTATTGACTTGACTGATGTCATACGGGAAACAGAGAAGGACAAGACATTGACAGAAGTCAAGAGACACATCGTAAACAGTGACTGGCCTAGAACAAGGCCGAGAGATCAACAGCTTATGCGCTATTGGAATTTGAAAGACAGTTTGTTTATTCATGAAAATGCAGTCATGCTACAAGCAGATGCAGGAGTTCGTGTTGTTATCCCTGAGTCACTGAGAATTGACATCCTCAAGACTCTGCATGTTGCTCACTTTGGCATCGTACGAATGAAGCAGACCTTGCGACAATACGTCTGGTGGCCTAGTGCAAACTCCGATGTCGAACTATTTTGTAGGAAATGCGCCGCATGTAGAGAGAACGCCGTGAGTCCGCCGCAAAGCTATACTTGTTGGTCTGAACCTCCGCATGTGTGGTCCCGGATACACATGGACTTTGCTGGTCCGTTTCTC